>OZ024742.1:308875373-308882873 GCA_964016885.1 Eledone cirrhosa
TAGCTGATACTAACTGGCACAGCTTGACACCGTCTTACACTGTCAGACACTAGCAGACACTGCCTGGCACTGGCAGACATTGCCTGACACTGGCAGACACTGTCTGACACTGTCTGCCAGTGTCAGACAGTGGCAGACACTGGAAGACATTACCTGACACTGGCAGACGCAGACACTGTCTGACACTGTCTGACACTGGCAGACACTGGAAGACACTGGAAGACACTGGAAGATACTGGAAGACACTGGAAGACACTGGAAGACACTGGAAGACACTGGAAGACACTGGAAGACACTGGCAGACACTGGAAGACGCTGGAAGATACTGGAAGACACTGGAAGACACTGGAAGACACTGCCTGGCACTGGCAAATATTGCTTGCATTTGTCTTCTTGCAGTAGCTCAAGAACAACATCAACTACATCAACCTCACCTGTCCCTTCTTTCAGACCAAACCAAGAAAAACACATTTACATAGATTTCTAACTGAAGCACAATAACACATTTTTTTAGTTCATAAGTTTATAAACAAGGTGACACTCAAGATATCATTCCTTCTAAGTGCCACTGTTTAATTATGAACTTAATGACTGTCCCAATCTCTGTGGCACATAAGGCCTGTGTTTATCCCGAGTGTACAAAACTACTAGTATTAGATCACAGGGTTAACCCCAGCTATAGCTGGTACTTATTTTCAGCTGACAGGATAGGAGTAAGATAGAATTAAGTATTTTGCTTAAGAATACCCTGAGCAAGATGGTTGGATAACATCCATAATCTTGGCTGGTCACGCTTGGTGATCCAGCCGGAGATGGTTGCTTCAGGACCCGCTGGAGGCAGTGTTTAAGGACTCTGTCCCTCTCAAGCCTCTCAGGCAATGGCGCACTGGGTCTAAAAATATTGGTTGCCAGGAGATGAAGGAGGCCCATCTACATATAGAATGTTATCATTTAATTTTTTATAATGAATAAATAACATTTTCAAAATATACATAAGTGGAAACAAAACAGTGCAATCAAATTTTTTGCAGAAAAATTTTCAAAACAAAGAGTTGTGGTGTTGTTCATGTCTTTCATAATGTTATTGCTCCTACTTAAGGTCGAATTCTAAATCATTTGGGTGTTCCATAAACTACATCCTCGTTTTCTTTCACATCTATCTAGACTATATTTTAACCTGTAATCCATGTTTCATTTCTGTTGCACCTCATTCTCCCTCCCCCCCCCCCCTCTCTCTCCTCTTTCTCTCTGTGATATTTGAATCTACTATGATTTGTGCTTACTTTATTCATATATATATATGTTTTTGCATGTCAGATTCAAACTTACAATGATTGGCATTATATATATATATATATATATATATATATATATATATATATATATATATATATATATATATATTTCGTTTCTGAATTTGTTTAGCAAGATTCTTTATCTGAAAACGTGTGTTGAACCGATATTGTTATACTTTGGGAGGGTCATGTTGCCAATAAGAAACACACGCACCAGTTGCTTTCACTTCAATTTATTATAATAAATTTATAAATTTAGGAATTTATAAATTTCTGGTTGGTTGGTTGGTTCCACAACCAGATAGTTGTTTATATATTGTCAAAGTTCTTTCGTCACACATTCTGTGACTTCTTCAGTGACTGGGGATTCTTTTCTTTGTTTTTGTGCGCCTCTCCTTTGTTCTGTCCTACGCCATTTTGTTTCTGTGTGTGTGTTGTGTGCTCAGTCTGCGCATGCGCCACAGGAGCAAATTTTGGAATAGAATAGAAAGAACTAGGAATAAGGCTAATAGAATAAACTCATGGTATGATAGCAATAAATACCAGAGTGTAATGTTCATCGATACAACCCCTAGAAGTGAATTAGCTTACAAATTTAGAAGGGCCCTAGATAAACATAAACTCAATATTAAGATAGTAGAAAGACCAGGTACCTCCGTAAAAACACTTATTAGCAAGACATACCCTTTTCAAAGACCCCCCTGTATAGATAAGAAATGTATAACCTGTAAAATAAGCCCCCATATTAACTGTAAAACTAGAAATGTAGTATATAGCATAAGATGTACTGAAGGACAATGTAGAGACAAAAATATAGTGTACATAGGTGAGACAGCTCGTAGTGTAGGGGAACGGATAAATGAACACTGGCGAGACCTTCAAGATAGTAAAGAATCATCTGTACTCTACCAACATGCTAAAATAGAACATAAGGGTAAATTAGAGAACATAGAAATAAAAATAGAATCGACACACAGAAAAGACGCAATGTTTAGACAAATCACAGAGGCAATAAACATAAAAGAATTACAACCAAAATTAAATAGAAAATATGAGTGGAACAGCAACATCACAACTTACAATTAAGGACAAAATGAAAACACACACGCACATAGAAAAAACAACCAACCGGTAACATGTAAATAAATAAATAAACGAATATAAACACACACAGACACCCGGATGTGGCGCATGCGCAGACTGAGCACACAACACACACACAGAAATAAAATGGCGTAGGACAGAACAAAGGAGAGGCGCACAAAAACAAAGAAAAGAATCCCCAGTCACTGAAGAGGTCACAGAATGTGTGACGAAAGAACTTTGACAATATATAAACAACTATCTGGTTGTGGAACCAACCAGCCAACCAGAAATTTATAAATTCCTAAATTTATAAATTTATAATAAATTGAAGTGAAAGCAACTGGTGCGAGTGTTTCTTATTGGCAACATGACCCTCCCAAAGTATAACAATATCGGTTTCAACACACGTTTTCAGATAAAGAATCTTGCTAAACAAATTCAGAAACGAAATATCGTAAGCCTTAGCCAGGCTAACAGGATACTGAAAACCACCATGTTCTGTTGTCTACGAAAAACAATAACATCTCGACAGCTACACTTCATAAAAGAATGTGCCTCGTCCCGAGTTTACACCAACACCATCAACACCGATGTAAGAAGATTACAACTCACCAAAAAGCAAGCAGATAGGCTAAAACGAACACTAATTCTAAACATAAAAAAGATCTATAGAGAATTAAGTCATCAAGAAAAACATAAGCGAAACCTAATACAAGAAATAACTAGGATCACCACACCAAGAGAGAAACTAATATTTATAAGCCTTATACATCCTGAAGAACAGTACATTGCTCAAGAATGTGATAAGCACTTTAACAAGAGACTAAAGTGGCTTAAGCAGATAAAACTAAATCAGGATACTGTAGAGAATACCAATAGATATCCCGACAAAATTGACGGTATAAATATGGCCGACACCTCCTTAACAGATGAGTTCAACAACAACAACACAAATATATACGGCAACACGGCAATAGATCCTGATGAATTATCTGTATTACAGCTACCGCCGAAATTTGCGACATTTAAGAAGGTAAATATGATTAGTTGTCTGTCAGAAATAGAAAAATCATTTACAAAATTACGTTGGAGCCTCAAAAACAAAAACAAAAACAAAAGTAACAACATACGCACACACATATACAACACACATCCCAACAACAACAGACATACAGACACAAACAACAATAACAACACACACAACAATAATAACACACACGGAGACAACAACAACACACATCAACAACAGCACACATCAACAACAACAACACACACACATTCAATGCCTCTCACCACCACCACAATCTTAACAAACACACAGACACAGAAAACAAGTAATGACAGTAGCACAGAAATCACAGAAATAAGGGAAAGTAATAGGATTAAAAGGAGAAGGGAGACTATGGACAGAGAAAATAACCAAGACGAAGACACAGATACACAAAATAGAGTAGATAATAACAATGAGCCAGTGGAAAGAGACAGGAGTAATAATGAGAGACATAGAAACAACCATGAGGCTGTTGGTGGAAATAGAAATAGAAACAACACAACTAACAATAACAATAGCACTAGTACACATAAAGCAGCAGCCTGGAACTACTTTTTATAATCCCTCCGATAAGTCGTTCGACCTGCGACGAGTCCACGCCACGTCTTTACCATTTAACAAACGCACGCAATTGCCGTCGCAGGTCGATGAACAAACAGAAGCACAATTTAGTATAGCTAGATCCGAACTTAGAAATATTATAGAACAGTATAGCAAGACGCATAATAGAATGGAGGCCCAGCAACTGGGAGAAAAATCTGAAAATGGCTTGCGTAAGCTCATGCAGCGCTCGCGTAATGGAGAGATAGCATGCTTTCCAACAGACAAGTCTGGCAGAATGTCGGTTGATAGCCTGCCAAACTACATCCAGGCAATGCAACCCCACATCACTAACACAAAAGAGGTAACACCACAGGAGCATGAGGATAGAGAAAAAGCCCTCAATGCCCATATGGTGATGTGGACGAATATAATGCAGCCCAACAAAAGGACTGCCAACAACTTCCAGGCCTGGAACAATGACGTGCCGGCGTTGTATGGGCTTCGAAAAGACCATAAAACGGGCAGTGACCCTGTCACGGGACCACCAACACGGCCAGTCTGTGGAGCTAACATTGCTAGTAACTACAGACTGTCCTACTTCCTCTCCCTGATCATACGCCCCATCATTGAAATGTCCCCAGATGTATGTGACAGCACGGGGGATCTCCTCAGCAGAATCGGCGAGGGTAACCGATCTAGGGACCTAACAAACTGCATAATAGGTAGTATGGATGTTGTGTCCCTGTATCCATCTATTGGCGTGGATTTTGCTGTGGAGAAATGCGTAGAAATGATCAGTGAGAGCAATGTTGAGTTCCGTGGGATTGATACCAGTGAGCTGGGATTCCTACTTAAATTTACCTATAGTAATAATTACCTAGACACATATGACCTTAGCAACCTGTGCCCTACAAGACCAGCAAGAGGCAGACAACCTACCATTACCTCAATGGCCAAGAAAACCCACACAGATAGATGGAACGGGTGGACCAGAGCCATACGGACACCCAAAAACCACGATGAACTGAAGAAAATGATTGCACATGCGGTAGGGGCCAGCATAAAACTAACCCTTAAGGAACATATGTTCAAATTTAATGGAAAAACATATGCCCAAGAGGAAGGATAAGCCATTGGTGTTAGCATTGCAGGCGACATAGCTAACTTATTCATGGTATGGTGGGACAGTAGACTTAAACTTAAACTTAAAAAACAATTAGAAGACCCCTTAACCCTGATAATGTACTCCCCCTACGTTGATGATATAAACATCGTAGTTAAGACACCCCCACTAGAGAACAGTCAGGAACTAGAGAAAAACACAATGGAAAGCATCCAGCAAATAGCTAACTCCATCCACCAGAGCATTAGAGTTACTTTAGACTACCCAAGTAAACACCCCAACCATCGATTACCTGTACTAGACACAGAGCTCTGGTTAGATATCATTAATAACAAAAAACAAATCTTCCATTCCCATTATGCCAAACCCATGACTTCCAAACATCTGATCCACCGAAACTCAGCTGTTTCGGACCGTACCAAAATCAACATACTGATTGCGGATTTGGTACGGGTGATGAGAAACGTATCCCGCATGTGCAACCCCGAAGAACTAGAGAGACACATACAACACTTCATCCACCGTATGCAGTTCTCTGGTTACAATCAGAGAGATAAAATCAGAGTGTATAGAGGAGCCAGAACCAAATGGGAAAAAATGGTAAATAATGACACAAATGTGACCTGCCCCTTGTATAGGAGCAAATTTTGGAATAGAATAGAAAGAACTAGGAATAAGGCTAATAGAATAAACTCATGGTATGATAGCAATAAATACCAGAGTGTAATGTTCATCGATACAACCCCTAGAGGTGAATTAGCTTACAAATTTAGAAGGGCCCTAGATAAACATAAACTCAATATTAAGATAGTAGAAAGACCAGGTACCTCCGTAAAAACACTTATTAGCAAGACATACCCTTTTCAAAGACCCCCTGTATAGATAAGAAATGTATAACCTGTAAAATAAGCCCCCATATTAACTGTAAAACTAGAAATGTAGTATATAGCATAAGATGTACTGAAGAACAATGTAGAGACAAAAATATAGTGTACATAGGTGAGACAGCTCGTAGTGTAGGGGAACGGATAAATGAACACTGGCGAGACCTTCAAGATAGTAAAGAATCATCTGTACTCTACCAACATGCTAAAATAGAACATAAGGGTAAATTAGAGAACATAGAAATAAAAATAAAATCTACACACAGAAAAGACGCAATGTTTAGACAAATCACAGAGGCAATAAACATAAAAGAATTACAACCAAAATTAAATAGAAAATATGAGTGGAACAGCAACATCACAACTTACAATTAAGGACAAAATGAAAACACACACGCACATAGAACAAACAACCAACCGGTAACATGTAAATAAACAAATAAATAAACGAATATAAACACACACAGACACCCGGATGTGGCGCATGCGCAGACTGAGCACACAACACACACACAGAAACAAAATGACATAGGACAGAACAAAGGAGAGGCGCACAAAAACAAAGAAAAGAATCCCCAGTCACTGAAGAAGTCACAGAATGTGTGACGAAAGAACTTTGACAATATATAAACAACTATCTGGTTGTGGAACCAACCAACCAACCAGAAATTTATAAATTCCTAAATTTATAAATTTATTATAATAAATTGAAGTGAAAGCAACTGGTGCGTGTGTTTCTTATTGGCAACATGACCCTCCCAAAGTATAACAATATATATATATATATCACGATAAATTAACGGAGCCATAGACTCTCGTTATTCCCTGTCAATAATGTGCTCAAAGGAAAAGAAATCCTGAGCTCTTTAAAATACAATATGTTGAAAAGGTAACACCCTAGAGAGATATAGTGCGCCATCAATAAAACAGGATAAACCACCAGTATATGGAATCTATAATCTATGGTAAGCAGGGTAGAAACACAATAATTAAAAATATAAATTAAAATGTATATACGCACCTGTTTAACTATATAACGAACGCGTACAAATACAAAGAGATGTTTCGCCAGGAAGTTGTTGACTGAAATGAAATAGCCTATGGTTCATCAGCGCGTGCAAGGCTATACATTCCAGACAACTCTAAGAGAATCTAAAGCGACCGTCCAGCTACACGCGGCAGATAAATGTCACAGCATGTTTAGGGCAGTGAACCAGTGGTATCTAAGGGACGAGCTGCTAGAAAGAGCAGCCCAAAAACCACTCAAGAAGTGTGCTCAACCAAACAGAGAGAGAGGAAAGACTGTTATAAGGAGCGAAATATCACGATAAATTAACGGAGCAATAAACTGTCGTTATTCCCTGTCAATAATGTGCTCAAAGGAAAAGGAATCCTGAGCTCTTTAAAATACAATATGTTTAAAAGGTAACACACTAGTCTACTGTGACACTAGATGTGACATCTCTCTCCCGCGTGTAGCTGGACGGTCGCTTTAGATTCTCTTAGAATTGTCTGGAA
>OZ024742.1:308887873-308902873 GCA_964016885.1 Eledone cirrhosa
TGAATGGTCTTTTTTATCTTGTTTGTCTGTTTTGTTTTAGAATGTCAGAGAGTTTTAAAGGTACTGAACCGTTATTTCTCCGTTTCTCTTTTTATATGTGTTCTATATTCTCTTCCCCTCGGCAAGCCGCGAAGATTCGACTGCTGTCTTGTCAATTATCGCTGACAATATGGTTTTTGCTGTCATTTGGTGTTGTTTGTGACAGTAATAGAAATCTCTTTTCGCCGAATAAGCAGTCACAGTGTACTATTTGAATAGATATTTCTAAAAAAATTAGAAGCACTTGTTATTCAGATAGACTAACAAATAAAACATTTCGAAATATGTTTGTCTGTTTATTTATTTGCTTTTTTTTTAGACAAGTAAAAATATATATATATATGAAAAATAAATCTGAGTAACCGGTGTTGCTCATAAAATGTTTGTTTTGTTTACCTTTATTTAGCTTGCTCATACAACACTATGTCTAAGTGTAGAAGATTCTAAGACTATAGAATATTTCTAATGGTCTTAAACAACACTAATTAACAGTTAAAGACGTGACATTGCCGATAATAAACCAGACTACCTCGCACAAGTTTGCCCCCGAAGTAGAAATCATGTTTGCAGCTTGCCGCGGGGAAGAGAAAATGGAGAAGAAAAAAAATCGAGAGATAAGAGTTGACTAACTTTTTAATTCTTTGATGTTCTCTGAACAAAAATCATTTGTAAAGGACATTTTCTGTTGAATAAAATTCTAATTGTCTGTACTAAAAAAAATAATTTTAAAATGTTTTATTTACATCAGCGTATAGTGTATTGCCTGTGTGTGTGTGTGTGTGTGTGCCTGTGTGTGTGTGTGTGTTTGTATCTAAACATGCATCGAGCACCTCCCTGATCATTCATATATGTGTGTTTGTATATGCATGTTTATGTGTGTGTATAATATATATCTAATACATGTATATATATATATATATATATATATAAGTGTGTGTGTGAGTGTGTGTGTGTGCGTGTATGTATGTGTATGTGTCTGTGTGTGCGTCTGTGTGTCTGTCTGTGTGTGTGTATGCATGTGTGCACACACACACATATATATATATCAACGACTTTTTTAGCCGTTGCTCGCACCAACCGGAGGTATATGGTCTTTAAAGCGATGAAATACCAATGATGGTTGGAAGATCACTGATGAAGGACTAACTTTATTCATATGTAACCCATTAGCAACCCGCAGCACGTTTTTCTCATATTTACACATATTTTTTTCCCCGCTGTTATACGTCTATTTCGTTCTTACTGCTTCCTCTTTCTCTGTTCTTTACCCTCTCTAGCAGTCACTCTCTCTGTTAGCCTCTTCCTCACCCTTCACTCACTCATTCTCTGTTACTACCTCTCCTCCTCCTCCTCCTCCTTCTTCCCGTTTGACCTGTGCGTAATTCTTTTCTTTCGCACCCTTGGTCTGGCAGGTCGCTTTTTTTCTCTCTCTCGTCTACGATTTCACAGAACTTACGTTCACCGAAATCACAGACTAGATCCCTTCTTCCTCCCGTTAGACCTGTACGGAATTCCTTCCTTGCTCACATTCCAACCAGGTTTGATGGTCTTTATTCTCTCTCGTTCACGATTTCACCGAATTTAAATTCATAGAAATTTGGGACTTGACTCCTTCTTCCTCACTTTCTGTTGCTTCACCATTTTGTTTGTTTACACTCGTGTCCCCTTTAATTACGTGTCCCAACGCCCCTTTTTAGCCGTTGCTCACACCAACCGGAGGTATATGGTCTTTAAAGCGATGAAATACCAATGATGGTTGGAAGATCACTGATGAAGGACTAACTTTATTCATATATATATATATATATATATATATATATATATATATATATATATATATATATATATATATATATATATATATATATATAACGAAGGAAGTGTAGTAAGGAACCAGGTGAACGATAACGTACCAGAGTACTCAATACTTAGGGTAGTAGAGTGGGTAATAGTAAAGTGTTTAACCCCGACGGCAGAGCTCAAGTCGTTTCGGCGGCTATTTCTGGACTAAATTAGAATTGTTAGCATCGTAATAAATAGCCGAACTGTTCAAGGGGTAATTCAATATATAGGAAGATTGTAGTTGTCAAGAGGATTGGTCAAAATTTCTTGGAAACACAATTAAATCTTTCATGGCAGTGGGTGGGGGTGGCTGAACTTGCCTGTAGAACAATGAAGGAGTGGGTGGAGCCGGTCAAGCGTTGAAAGTGAATTCTATACACCAAATTCTAAGGAGAGTGTATGAAATTAGGCTAAATAGGAAGCAGGCGAAAAAGGATACTGAGAGTGGGACGTTATAGAATGGTTAACAAATTGAGATTAAAAGATAATAAAAAAAAAAATTAAAATGATAAAATTAAATAGTAAAAATAATTTTAAAAATCTCTAGAGTCTAAAGCAATTGCTATATTTTTAGCTGGTATTGTGTTTTCGGCCAATGTTATATATAATTTACTGGGGTGGGGGTACTGAGGCTACAAAAGCCCGATGGGCTGCCTTGGGGTAGGCGAAAGGGGAAAAAGGAAAAGGAAGAGGAGAGGGATTGGAAGGAAGTGATAAGAAGAGATAAAGGGAAAAAGAAAAGAAAAGAAGAACATCTACCTATGTATGCTGGGGTTTCCCCTATCTTGTTTAGCAAGTGGAGAAAAGAAGGATGTTGCAGCCATTGACTACCCACCCGGGTCATGAGGGGATTTGAGGGCGAGTTAAGTCCTACGCAATCGATGTTTACATGCAGTTACAAGTTCGTCTTTTTTGTTTAGGGAGTTGGTCCTTCGTAAACAGCATTTGTAATGTTTCCTCCGAGCATAAGTTACACGGACGGCGTCCTCCCGTGTAGGAGTTAGCCCTGGACAGTAAGCTCCAAGTAAGATTGTATGTTATGTTGTTATCTTGGAGGTCCCAATGTGGCCCGAAAGTGTAGTGGCATTTTGCCGGGCCGGGTTTCGGAACGTATGTCCGTGTTGGTAGAGCCGGGTCTTGAAGTCGCAAGCAGTTAATCCTATATAGGCTTTGTTGGGGGGTTTCCGTCCTTGCGTTGCATTGGTAGATCATGTTACGTTCTCGGCATCTGTTGTTGAGGGGGCACGTAGATCTATCAGGACAATTACACCTCCTGGTCGGCTCTCCACTAATGTCTAGACACACACACACACACACACACACACACACACACACACACACACACACACACACACACACACACACACACACACACACACGCGCGCACACACGTCGTGTATAAGATAGAATGTGACAGGTGCAACCAATACTACATAGGTAGCACAATTCGACCTTTGCACATCCGGATCAAGGAAAACATTAAAACCAGGGCCTCGTCTTTCCGGAAACACATAGACAAATGCAGAAACAAAGACGGAAGGCCCATTGTCACAATTCTAACGACTGAAAGAAACGTCGGCACGTTACGTATCAAGTGAGCGCTTTTTATCAAACGACTGCAATCGCAAATAAACAACCGATCAGAGAGAAGCGAAATGAGATGGCTGGTTTAAGTTAACAAGCGATGCAACAACACACAACACACGCACACACACACACGCGCAAACGAGACAACTACACACACACACGCGCACACACACAGTAGCATTCCACCATACGAACATACTACACTGCCAATACAGAGGAACAAGGCAACAACACACGCACACACACACACACACTCAAGCGAGACAACAACACACGCACACACACACACACAGTAACATTTAACAAACAGGCAGAGAATAGACTGACAGCTAGCGCCATCCCACTCCCTCATTCGGCCGCTGACCTCTGTACGACCGACCCCATTTCACGCGCACGCGCGCTCTGCCGAATACCTCAGATATTCAAAACAACAAACAGAGAAGGAAGCGTTCCGGACTTGTCCGACATACAACCTTTTCCCCCACCCCGGAAAAAACCCCAGTTGATGGATGTGAATCCGAAATATATAGGGACTATTAAATCTCTCCCAAGGTAAATCTCTCTTGTGTTGTTATTTTTATTGTTATCCTTTATACTCTTCCCTTCATTCTATACATCTCACACATCTTATACACACCACACATCTCAACGTACACCCACTTACATCTTTCTCTCCACCACCGAACCTTGTTACCCGGAGATTTACCCATTTGCATTGTCGAGGCTTCCAAACGACTTAAAGATATTTATATATATATATATATATATATATATGTGTGTGTGTGTGTGTGTGTGTGTGTGTGTGTGTGTGTGTGTGTGTGTGTGTGTGTGTGTGTGTGTGTGTGTGTGTGTGTGTGTGTGTGTGTGTGTGTGTGAGTGTGTGTGTGTGTGTGTGTGTGTGCGTGTGTGTGTGTGTATATAGTGAAAATTGGGACGGAAACAAAAACAGAGAGGCAGTACAAACAAAGGTTTATTAGTTTCACGCTCTTGAGATGGGGGGCGTTTCGGGCATAAGCCCTTCTTCAAGAGAAAAGTGGGTGGCAAGAGAGTTCCGAGGGTGTGTGGGGGAGTGGTGGAGAGATATTTAGAAAAAAGAGGAGGAGAGAAAAGAGATGGAAAACGGTGGAAAGGGTACAAATAAAATTAAAAATAAACATAAAGATAAACAAGTGGTGGAAGGGTGTGGGGCGTGTAGGGGTGGTGGCGGGTGGAGTAGGGAGAGGGAGGCGTGGGGTCCGAGCAGGGGGGCTGAAGGTGGTGTTTGTGTATGTGTGTAGGTTTACGTGTGTGTGTGTGTGTGTGTATGTGTGTGTATGTGAATGTGAGAGTTGGGGAAAGAATGAGGTTCCATGTTCAGGAAAAGATGTGTATGTGGGGTGGGGTGTAGGTCGGTGTGTGCGTGCGTGTGGATGGGGAGGGGTGGGGGATGGGGCGGGTGAGGATTCCGGAGGCTGAGTGTGTATATGTGGGGGTACGCACGTGTGTGTTGGTGTTTATACGTGGTGTGGATGTAGGTGGCGTGGTTCGAAAAAGATTGTGAGTGTTTGTCCGTGGGTAAGTTCCTAAGGTAGTTCTGTGGAGTGTGCGATGAGATGCTGGATATGTTTGATGTTATGGAGTGGTTGTCATGGAGCTCTAACTTCTACTGGAGTCGTAACGTCGCCGTCATAACATATCGCCGTTTTGGAAATGTTTAACTTGGCGAAACCCATACCTCTCTAGGTCTGAACAGAGGCGATTTCTTCTAGCTAAAGGGAGAGGACGAGAAAATGAAAGTAATTAAAATATAGAGAGAAAGAATTAACCCCAGTTTAATCGACCTCGAAAGAATGAAAGACAAACTAGAACTCGGTGTGATTTGAACTCAAAGCACTGAGAGCTGGAAGGAAGACCGCAAAGCACTCTATCTGGTGTTCTAATGACTATCATTTTGACTTTTCAATATACGTGTGCATTTATAAATATATATATATATAGATATGGTGGCTGCCAACTCGTTTTCGAGTACGGCCACTACTTTATATCCATGTAGGAGAACCCCTACCGATGCGCTGAACGAGTGACTTTTTAGTCCAGCCAGCGACTTGAAATCTCTGGTACAAATACTACACTTGTGACAATTATTGACACATAGTGCTGGACCCATGGCACCATGTGACGACAAGTGCAGAGAGATCTCCAGATATAAAGCAATGCCTGTGCCGTGAAGCTTTTATAGTGAGCAAAGGCACTGCACAAAGCCAGTCCTACTCTCTTAACCAAGATGATATTTACCAAAAAGAAGAACAAGTCAACATCATTGGATACCATCAGGGTTGCAGGTGTTATATCAGAGTTTTCCTTCTCCTAGAATTCTGCCTTGACAATATATATACATACATACATACATACATACATACATACATACATACATGTATATATACATGTATATACATATATATACATATATATATGAATAATATAAAAATGTGAATATATATAATATATATATATACATATATATATATACATATAATGTAAGATCAAAAGATGGTTAAAAGAGTTCCATGTATTTTATTATGCGCATTTCAAAAACAAATATCATCATGAGATGACATTTGCGTTTTCGTCATATACACACATTTATATATATATATATATATATATATATATATTTGTACATACATACATGTATATACATACATATATATGAATAATATAACTATGAATATATATAATTGTTTCTACTTTAGGCACAAGGCCAGCAATTACCCAGTGCATTACTGGTACTTTATTTTATCGACCCCGTAAGGATGAAAGGCAAAGTCAACCTCGGCGGGATTTGAACTCAGATCGTAAAGGGACGTAACTATGCTGGAAAGCATGGCGTCCGACCCTCTACCGATACTGCCAATCCATATTATATATGAATATATATAATATATATACATATATATATATATATATATATATACATACATACAAACATACATACAGACATACATACATACATATATACATACATTTACACATATACATTACGCCCATTGCTCACACATATACGTATCACACATTTGAGGTGTGACAGATTTGATAATTTAAAAATTTATGTTCGATTGATCATTGGCACCAATTAGAGACGAATTATTTTGTTTTGCTACTTTTTAATTTATACGCACATGTGTGTGTGTGTGTGTGTGTGTGTGTGTGTGTGTGTGTGCATGTATATGTGAGTGTGCATGTTGTATATGTATGTATGTGTGCATGCGTAAGTGTGCGTATGTGTGTGTGTGTGTGTTTGTATGTGTATGTATATGTACGTATGGTTATGTATGTGTGTGTATAAGTGTGGAATCATTTTGATATCTGGACAACGAATAATGTGACGCTTAATGAAGCAAGTGTAAATACCATCAAGTCTGAAATACAGGTGATAGTTAATTAAAACCTTCTATATTGGGCTTTTATCTGTTTCACATCGCACTTGGTGAACCGAAGTGTCGTTGATTACATACAGGTACCCATCACTGCATTTCTAACAACTAGTTCACGGGATTTCTATCGTAAAATCTGGTTTTTCTCACCGATGATTCATTCCTTCGGTGATATGTATTGGTAACAGACCTGTTAACTCTCCTCGTCCGACGGGGAGATCTCCCAACCACTTTGGGGTGGGTGAGAGTTGTCTTTTCTTGTGAAAATGGGTATATCTTTCATTTTGCCTCATTCCTCCCCGTTTTGGGGCACTTTTTTCATGATACTTCCCCTTTGGGTTTTTAGAGGATAGCAGATAACCATCACTGCATTTCTAACCTAGGTGATAAAATGTGATTAAACTGACAAGTAGTTCACGGAATTTCTTCCATAAAACCCAGTTTTTCCTACCTATGGTTCTTTTCTTCAGTGATATACATACAGGGTGTCCCAAAAATGTATACACACTTCAACATCACTCTAATAAATATTGCCTGTACAGGTAATCAAAGTGTGTATACATTTTGGGGGGACACCCTGTATATCGGTAAGAGCTAAACACTTATCGAGCAGCCTTCTTTATTGTATAACGGGCACTTTCAATCATTTGTATTTTCATACGGACATAATACAACCCTTATCGAGTCCTCTGAGGATTTTGGCCTTCAAATTTATTATTACTACTTTATATACATATATATATATATATATTTATATATATATGATGATGATGATGATGATTTTATAAATCAGTTCTTTTCTATATATAATAAAGATGCCTGTACACTTCCAACGCATTGAGTACTTTTTTAACTGTAGTTACACCATAATTTCTTTTCTTATTAGCAACAAAATATAAGCCTAAACTAACCAAAACACACCAAACAAAATTGCTCAAATATATCCAATTATATATATATATATATATATATATATATCACGATAAATTAACGGACCTATAGACTCTCACTATTCCCTGTCAATAATGTGCTCAAAGAAAAAGTAATCCTGAACTCTTTAAAATACAATATGTTGGAAAGGTAACACTAGAGAGAGATAGTGCGCCATCAATAAAACAGGGAAAAACCACCAGTGTATGGAATCGTGTGTGTATTATATAGTTATAGAGGTACGTATATACATTTTAATTTATATTTTTAATTGTTGTGTGTCTACCCTGCCTTCCATAGATTATAGATTCCATACACTGGTGGTTTTTCCCTGTTTTATTGATGGCGCACTATCTCTCTCTAGTGTGTTACCTTTTCAACATGTATTTTATATATATATATATATAAAACAGGTTTCCAGGAAATTTCCATTTACCAAGTGATAAATATTGTTTCTACTTTTTTGGCACAAGGCCAGCAATTACCCAGTACATTACTGGTACTTTATTTCATCGACCCAGGTTGTGTTATTCGTGGTGATGGCCACAGAAATGTGATTGAAATAGCCCAATATATCACCTTTGATAAGATTCGAACCCGTTATGATTTCCAAATAAACCAGTTTCTTTGTTTCTGTAAATTCTCAGATACTATGAGTACGTAGTGAATCGCTTATTAAAAGACAAAATTTCTTACGAGGTGGGAGAACGATACGAACTTGCAACGACATATTTGATTTTGATGTTTATTTACTTTTTACTTAAGTACAATATTATATTTGCCAAATTCAGAAGGACTTGCAGACACACGGACAGAAATTCGTACTTATTATTATAAGACAGTATCGGTAGAGGATCGGACACCATGCTTTGACGCATAGAGATTACGGCCCTTGCCATTCTGAGTTCAAATCCCACCGAGGTTAACTTTGCCTTTCATCCTTACGAGGTCGATAAAATAAAATACCAGTAAAACGCTGGGATAATTGCTGGCCTTGTGCCAAAAGTAGAAACAATTATTATAAGACAGTATAGGGTGGGGATTAGCAGTATCGGTAGACGTGTAGATCATATTGTTGGTCCACCTATTGATAAGCCTTCCACGGTATAAATCTACATTTTATTTGTGGCGAAACATGGTATACAGTATATCCAGGTGTTATAGTTATAAACGGGTGGTTTGTATATTTTAATTTATTCTTTTAATTTTTATGTATTCTCCACTCCTTTCGTAGACAGTATGTTTTTCACTCTGTTGGTATTGTATCCCCCATAATTGAATACATACCTCTTTGTGTATTTTTCTATGTATACTGTCTTATAAAGAGCCCAGAATCTATACCTTGAGCTCATTAAATTACAGGGGATTAACGTGAGTCTTTAACTCCGTTTTTTAATTTGATATTTATTATTATAGATATTCTTTTGCTTAAGTCATAAACAAGAATATTTAAACCAAATGAGAAACAAATATTTTGATTAATTTGTTTACGTCTAGATGCTGGTTTTCTCCGAACTGGTCAGGTTGTGGTGCAGCTGTTGCTGTTGTCGCTTTTCTCACAAATAGCCAATCAATTATGATACAGCTGCTGTGATAATTAACTGAGAAATAGAAATATACTCCTTATAGATTTCTAAAATTAGCACTGAATTACAATGTTTCCGTTTTTGCTTTTTAATTTAATTTAATTTAATAATATAAAACCTTATAACCAGACAGAACGTATCTCGTATTAAATTATTCAATGTAACTGTGTGTGTTTTTAATCAGTAGAGTATGTTATTTGGCTGTTATTTCTAGCATGTCCACAGATCACATACAGGATCCCACTTTGATTAGGAGTTTCTAATATTGTTTAGGTTGATAATAAGTATGCTTAATAGTGAAGTGGTTGATTGTAGATTGTAATTAACGTTATTTTTGCTGTTGGTGTTGTAGTCATGACGACAAATTTCGAGATATCATTGATCTCTACTCAAGTGTTCAAATCGATTGTATTCAAGATCGATGACATTGTTTTTATTAATTCATTTAAAAATCAATTTTCAAAACTTGTTTTCTAAAGTGCAGTTATTGATATATTTCATAGGACAATATATTACAAGAACTGTTTCATTAATATGTCAAACGCAAAAGCATCAAATTTGTAGGAGCGTTAATATATTGGTCAAAATAACGTATGAGAATTTCGGCGCGATGTGACTTGAGTTCAAATCCTGTCGAGGTAAACTTTACCTTTCAGTGTTAATAAATAAAGTTTTAGTCTAAGGCGATGGGCTAACGAAGCCAGTAGTGCGCCTAATTTTATGCCTTGTGGTATTTGTTCCGACTCTTGAGACATTTGTTCTGGCTCTTGTGGATTTGTTCTATTCCCGCCGTGGCTATTTAGATAGTAAACATAATCAGTTGCCCGGTTTAACACTGACTCTCGGATGATTTTAGTGACGGAGTCCATTTGGTTGTATTTCAGTCATGTATGTGGTTTTAGAATACCTTCCACCTTTCACCCCACCAATTTTGGAGGTCCTGACAGGGGTGGGTCGTCGGTACTACCTTTCTTTCACGTTAAGTAAATCCATGCGAAAAATAAATTATTTTTATTTTGAGCACAAGGCCAGCAATTTGGGGGAGAGGAAAGTCGATTAAATCGACCCCAGTGAGTTACTGGTACTTTATTTTAGGCAAAGTTAACCTCGGCGGGATTTGAACTCAGTCCTTAAAGGGGCGTAACTCTAGGCTGCAACCGACCCTCTACCGATACTGCCAATCCATATAATAAAAACTCTATTAAACAAAAAGAGAAGCAGTGGAAGACAAATTGAAGAAGGGAGAGATGGAGGGAGGTGAGGAGGGGGTTAAGAATGAATTGTTAAAAGACTAAAAGAGGTCGTGGATTTGACCGCAAGAGAAGAGACAGGTGTGAGAGTTGAAACTAAGATGGTGGTAAATAACTGTTTCTACGTTAGGCACAAGGCCAGCAATTACCCAGTGCATTACTGGTACTTTATTTTATCGACCCCGTAAGGATGAAAGGCAAAGTTAACCTCGGCGGGATTTGAACTCAGAATGGCAAGGGCCGTAACTCTATACGTCAAAGCATGGCGTCCGACCCTCTACCGATACTGCCAATCCACCGATGGTGGTAAATAACAGTTTCTACTTTAGGCACAAGGCCAGCAATTATCCAGTGCATTACTGGTACTTTATTTTATCGACCCCGTAAGGATGAAAGGCAAAGTCAACCTCGGCGGGATTTGAACTCAGATCGTAAAGGGACGTAACTATGCTGGAAAGCATGGCGTCCGACCCTCTACCGATACTGCCAATCCACCGCCTGTGGTAAATAACGGGAGATTAAAGTGTGGTGTTTGCGATGATTGGTGAGTTGGTGTCGGTGAGGTGTGGCAGGGCTGTAGTAACATTTGTGGGTGAGAGAAACAAACCGAATATAAGTGGGCGACGAAGAAGAAGAAGAAGAAGAAGAAGAAGGAGAAGAAGAAGAAGAAGAAGAAGAAGAAGAAGAAGAAGAAGAAGAAGAAGAAGAATCTATAAGAAAAAATGAATAAGTTATTGAAAATATTTGAGGTAAAGTTAAAAAAAAACAACTTAAAATAAATTATAGTGAAATAGTGTAAGAAATGGGTGGACGCAATATGGCTGAATGGTAAAGATATTTGCTTTATATTAGGTCTAGGTTTGATCACACTGCGTGGGATGTAGAGCAAGTATCATTTACCATGGCCGAGATTCGAAACATACCTTGTGAGGGAAATTGGGTAGACAGAAACTGTTTGGAAGCCTGTCGTATTATTCCAGTATCAGAAAAGATCTCCGTCGGTTTCGACGATGTTCCAATTGTTCGATCAACGGGACAGTCTGCCCATGAAAGTGGCTGAGCATTCCACAGATACGTCTGCCTTTAATATAATTCTCAGGGAGATTCTGCATGATATAGTGTGTGAAACAAGGCTGGTACTTTCAATTACAAGTAGAGCTCATTCAACAGGCTTCCAAAGAGTTTCAGTCTAGAAAATGTTACTCCTAACTTGTAGGTCGACCCGAGGTTATACTTGCCCAAGATATGACGCTGTCGCATCGAACATTGGACCTAGTAAATGCAAAGCAAACCTCTTAACCATTCGGCCATACCGTGTCCACGAAGACATTGTAAGTTAAAAGTGTCAGTATTAAGAAAAGTGAGATTAATGTTTAGCCTATTATAGAAACCTAAATCAATAATATTAAGAAGATATAAAAGAGGATAGGATAATGGTCATAAGAAGAAAAAGTGTTGGTGGTGGTTGTAATGGATAAAGAAAGACAGGAAGAATGAAACATTGCTTGAAATATCAGTTTAAAAAATGTCTTCTGTAATGGTTGTTTCAGCACAACCGTAAACTGTCAATCCTCTAGCACCATCAACACCACAATCAAATCAAAAATTATCAGTACTACAAGAACTTCCGACATCACTGAGAGTAGTAAATTGGTTTTTAAATCAATAACTGCGAGCTTATTATCTCAAGCGTCGACATATATCATATGATATTTTCTTCGTGTTCCTTGGCTCCATACATTTACAGAATTAATCTCTCATATACGCATATGTGCATGTATCTGTATGAGTTTGTATGTATTTTTTCTGTGTGTGTATGTATGTGTGTATATGTGTATGTGTGTGTGTGTGTGTGTGTGTGTGTGTGTGTGTGTGTGTGTGTGTGTGTGTGTGTGTGTGTCTGTTTGCATGTGTGTAATGTATTAACGTATGTGTGTGCTTGTGTATCTGCGTGTGTGATTGGGCTAATTTGCCAGAAGTATTTGCGTTTATATGTGTGTATGGATGTGTTAAGTATGCATATGTACATGTATATCTCTCTCTCTTTCTCTCTCTCTTTCTCTATTTCTCTCTCTATCTCTCTATCTCTCTATCTCTCTCTCTCTCTGTTTACATATGTGTAGTATGTTCACGTATGTGTGTGTGTCTGTGTGTATTTGTGCATGTTGTGTGTGAATGATTGAGCTAATCTGTTAGAAATGTAAGTGTGCGTGTGTGTGTATAGATGTGTTAGGTGTGCATGTGTACATGTATGTGTGCGTGTGTTTTCTCTTAGTGTGTAATTGCATATGGGTAATGTGTTCGCGTATATGTGTGCGCGTGTCTATGTGTATGTTTGCGCTAATCTAGCAAAAGTATGTTTGTGTGGGCATAAATGTGTTAGATACACATGTGTACTGTCATGTGTTTTCGAAAAAAATAAAACATGAAGGAAGTTAGCTATGTTGCATGTAAGCAGTTATGTACATGCATGTGTGTGTATGCGTGTGCGTTTGTGTGTGTATGTGTGTGAGTGTATGTGTGTGTATGTGCTTGTGTGTGTGTGTGTGTGTGTGTGTCTGTATGTGTGTGTGTGCGTTTGTCTGTCTGTGTGTGTGTCTGTCTGTGTGTGTCTGTGTGTGTATGTGTCTGTCTGTGTGTGTCTGTGTGTGTGTATGTGTGTGTGTGTGCATGCGTGTGTGTGTGTGTGTGTGCAATATGCCATATTTGTCAGTGTCTTCCAAACGCTGTTGGTAACATTCTCATACAAAGATGTGTAGCATCCTGCTGCCTAAGGGAGAAACATTTTATTTTCTGTTTGCTGTTGATATCATATTAATGAACTAAATAATTGTTTCTACTTTAGGCACAAGGCCAGCAATTACCCAGTGCATTACTGGTACTTTATTTTATCGACCCCGTAAGGATGAAAGGCAAAGTCAACCTCGGCGGGATTTGAACTCAGATCGTAAAGGGACGTAACTATGCTGGAAAGCATGGCGTCCGACCCTCTACCGATACTGATATTGATATATGTGTTTGTGTGTGAGTATGTGTATATATATATGTGTGTGTGTGTGCGTGCGCGTGCGTGCGTATCAGTGTATATATATATATATATATGTGTGTGTGTGTGTGTGTGTGTGTGTGTGTGTGTGTATATTTGTATATATATATATATATATATATATATATATATATATATATATATATATATATGTGTGTGTGTGTTTGTATGTATGTATATATATATATGTGTATATATATATATATACATATATATATATATATATATATATATATATACCCCACATCTCTACCTCTTCCGACCACCGCTTCTTGGATTACCCACACGTGAAATTGACTTCTAACCAAAATCTGCAAACACCCGTGGAACTTACCAACTTTTCAACCATCCTCTTACACCATCACCTATATAACTCACCCACACACACACCCCAACAAAAAATTTTTTATCCACACGCCACCCACACCCACAACACGCTTAAACCACACACACGTGCTTCCCACCACATATTTACACCCTCAGCCTCCTGATTCCTCTCCCCCCACCCCCCTATCCACACACGCACAGACACTCCGACCCACAAAAACACCCCCCACACACACCTTCCTGAACATGCAACCCCGTTCTTCCCCCAACCCTCACTTTCACATACACACACACACACACACACACATGCACACCTAACCACACACACCACCTTCAGCCCTCCCCGCTCGGACACCCCGTCTCCCTCTCTCCACTCCACCCGCCACCACCCCTACTCACCCCACACCCTTCCACCACCTGTTTACCCCCCTTTTAATTTCAGTTTATTTTGATCATGCCTTTATTTTTAAATTTTCTCATTCCTTGTATTTTGATCATGCTTTATTTTTATTTATTATTTATTATATTTTTTGTCTTTATTTGTTAATTTTTCATTCGCACCGTTTCCTTTCGCTATATGTCTCTCCACCACTCCCCTACACACCTTTTGAACTCTGTTCCCACACACTTCTCACCTGAAGAAGGGCTTATGCCCGAAACGTCGTCCCCCACCTACCCCCCACTCTCCTGAGCGTGAATTTAATAAACATTTATCGTACTGCCTCTCTGTTCTGTCCCTGTTCAATTTTTCATTATATATATATATATATATATATATATATATATATATATATATATAACGAAGGAAATGTGGTAAGGAACCAGATGGACCATAACGCACCAAAGTACTCAATACTTAGGGTAGTAGAGTGGGTAATAGGAACAAGTATGACCCCCGACGGCAGAGCTCAAGCCGTTTCGACGGCTAATTTAGTCCAGAATTAGCCGTCGAAACGGCTTGAGCTCTGCCGTCGGGGTCA
>OZ024742.1:308917873-308920373 GCA_964016885.1 Eledone cirrhosa
AGAGACAGACAGAGACAGAGACAGACAGAGACAGACAGAGACAGATACAGGCAGAGACAGACAGAGACAGACAGAGACAGAGACAGGCAGAGACAGACAGAGACAGAGAGAGACAGACAGAGACAGAGACAGAGACTGACAGAGCCAGAGACAGACAGAGACAGGCAGTGACAGACAGAGACTGACAGAGACAGAAACAGGCAGAGACAGACAGAGACAGACAGAGACAGAGACAAAGACTGACAGAGACAGAGACAGACAGAGACTGACAGAGACAGAGAGAGACAGACAGAGACAGAGACAGACAGAGACTGACAGAGACATACAGAGACAGACAGAGACAGCGAGAGACAGACAGAGACAGAGACAGAGACAGACAGAGACAGACAGAGACAGACAGAGACAGACAAAGACAGAGAGAGACAGACAGAGACAGAGACAGAGACAGACCGAGACTGACAGAGACAGAGAGAGACAGAGACATACAGAGACAGACAGAGGCCCAGACAGACAGAGACAGACAGAGACAGACAGAGACAGACAGAGACAGACAGAGACTGACAGAGACAGAGAGAGACAGACAGAGAAAGAGACAGAGACAGAGACAGAGACAGAGACAGACAGAGACAGACAGAGACAGATAGAGACAGACAGAGACAGATACAGGCAGAGACAGACAGAGAGAAAGAGACAGACAGAGACAGACAGAGACAGAGACGGGCAGAGAGAGACAGAGACAGACAGTGACAGAGACAGGCAGAGACAGACAGAGACATACAGAGACATACAGAGACAGACAGAGACAGACAGAGACAGACACAGGCAGAGACAGAGAGAGACAGCGAGAGACAGACAGAGACAGAGACAGAGACTGACAGAGACAGACAGAGACAGGCAGAGACAGACAGAGACAGAGACAGAGACAGACAGAGACAGACAGAGACTGACAGAGACAGAGAGAGACAGAGACTGTCAGAGACTGACAGTGACAGACAGAGACAGACAGAGACAGAGACAGGCAGAGACAGACAGAGACAGACAGAGACAGGCAGAGACAGACAGAGACAGAGACAGAGACAGACAGAGACAGACAGAGACTGACAGAGACAGAGAGAGACAGAGACTGACAGAGACTGACAGTGACAGAGAGAGACAGACAGAGACAGACAGAGACTGACAGAGACAGAGAGAGACAGAGACTGACAGAGACAGAGAGAGACAGAGGCAGAGACAGGCAGAGACAGACAGAGACAGACAGAGACTCACAGAGACAGACAGAGACTCACAGAGACAGAGACAGGCAGAGACAGACAGAGATTGAGACAGAGACAGACAGAGACAGACAGAGACAGACAGAGACAGACAGAGGCAGAGACAGACAGAGACAGACAGAGACTGACAGAGACAGAGACAGGCAGACAGAGACAGACAGAGATTGAGACAGAGACAGGCAGAGACAGACAGAGACAGACAGAGACAGACAGAGACAGAGACAGGCAGAGACAGACAGAGACAGAGACAGAGACAGACAGAGACAGACAGAGTCTGACAGAGACAGAGAGAGACAGTGACTGACAGAGACTGACAGTGACAGAGAGAGACAGACAGAGACAGACAGAGGCAGAGACAGGCAGAGACAGACAGAGACAGACAGAGACTGACAGAGACAGAGAGAGACAGAGACTGACAGAGACAGAGAGAGGCATACAGAGACAGACAGAGACAGAGACAGACAGAGACAGGCAGAGACAGAGACAGACAGAGACAGACAGAGACAGAGACAGACAGAGACAGACAGAGACAGACAGAGACAGAGACAGACAGAGACAGACAGAGACTGACAGAGACAGAGACAGACAGAGACAGACAGAGAGAGACTGACAGAGACAGAGACAGACAGACAGAGACAGAGACAGAGACAGACAGAGACAGACAGAGACAGACAGAGACAGCGAGAGACAGACAGAGACAGAGACAGAAACAGACAGAGACAGACAGAGACAGACAGAGACTGACAATGACAGAGATAGACAGAGACTGACAGAGACTGCGACAGACAGACAGAGACAGAGACAGACCGAGACTGACAGAGACAGAGAGAGACAGAGACATACAGAGACAGACAGAGACAGACAGAGACAGAGACAGGAAGAGACAGACAGAGACAGACAGAGACAGACAGAGACAGACAGAGACAGAGACAGGCAGAGACAGACAGAGACAGACAGAGACAGACAGAGACAAGCAGAGACAGACAGAGACTCACAGAGACAGAGACAGTCAGAGACAGACAGAGACAGACAGAGACTGACAGAGACAGACAGAGATTGAGACAGAGACAGACAGAGACAGACACAGAGACAGACAGAGACAGACAGAGACTGACAGAGACAGAGAGAGACAGACAGAGACAGACAGAGACTGACAGAGACAGAGAGAGACAGAGACTGACAGAGACAGAGAGAGACATACAGAGACAGACAGAGACAGAGACAGACAG
>OZ024742.1:308955373-309077873 GCA_964016885.1 Eledone cirrhosa
TGACTTGACACCATGCCAAGTCTACTTATAATATATAATGGGCATTTCTCTGTTTGTTTGTCTGTCTGTCCGTCTGTAAAAAATGCCAAGGAAACAAATAGATGCGGTTTCAAATCTCTATGATTTTCAAATTCATTACATTAATCTTTATTTATACGTTTCGCTTTACGAGTGTTTCGACTTACGAGTGTTTCGGCTTACGAGTGTTTCGGCTTATCATTATATATAACGTTTCTATTTCCATCGTTTTATCGTAAACGTTTATATATTTCCATCGTTATATCATAACGTTTATGTATCATAACGTTTATATTTCCGTCACTAATCTCTTTTTCTCCTTTTTCGTTTTAACATATATTTATTTCAAAGATTTCACCGTATAGATAACATATATATTTATACATGCATAAAAGACACACCGAGAGACGGTGAACATGTGGTGCCGAAAACATTTCTCATCCAAATCTCAACAATATCAGTATATACACTAGATTTGCTAGCAGAAAACCGCCCACCGAGTGGTTTTCTGCTAGTCTATATATATAAAATTGACGATGTCTGTGTGTGTGTGTGTGTGACTGTGAGTTTGAATCCCTAAAACTCGAGAAGTACGCAACCGAATTTTTCAAACTTTACATGTGTATTACTTATGTTTCAGGGAGTGTTATCAACATTTTGATCCCCTAGAGCCCGCATTAGGTGAAAAACTGCGTTTTTTCAGCTTTTTATGGTTTTTTTGAGACGTTGCGTCAGACCGATTTCCTTGAAGTTGTAACTATGTATTAGTCAGTCTCTTTTTCATACCGTGAGCAAAGAAAATACAACTTTTTTATGGCCTAGGTGAAAAACTTCATTTTTTCAGCTTTTTAGGGCTTTTTTTAGGCGTTACATCTAGCCGATTTCCCCGAAATTTCAAGGCATATTATGCACATAAAAAAGTTCATTTTCTTGATCCCGTAGGGCCCGCCTTAGGTGAAAACCTGCATTTTTCCTGCTTCATCGAGTAAAATCTCAAAGATTATCCAGCCATCAGAGTATTCAGTTTATTTTCTTTACATATTGTCCAGGCATGCAGTTTTTCCACGATTAGGTCTGTTGGCGGCCCACGTTCCAAAATATCTTATCCCGTGCAATACCGGGTACCACTGCTAGTTATCTATATATCTAAAACAGAGAATGTCTGTCTGTCTGTCTCCCTAAAACTCGAGAACCACCCAACCGATTTTTTTCAAGCATGTAAAACTTATGGTTGTGTGAGTGTTTTGAGCAAAATATATTTCAAATTTTCAATGCCCTAGGGACCGCAATAGATAGCTATAACGTCGCGCCCTTATAATATCTGTATGTATGTCTGGCTGTCTTCCTTGCGACATTATGACACTATCTGTGTGTGTATATATATATGTATATATAGTGTATATATATATATATACATATATATATATATATATATATATATATATATATATATATATATATATATATATATATATATATATAGTGTGTGTGTGTAACGTTTTTCGAAATATTTACTTCTGCGTTCACAGATTGATTTTTTTAGTTTCAGAAGATCCCGTTAAGGGTGAAAGCAGTGATTCTTCGCTTAAACTTTAATCTCTTATTTTAATATATATATATATATAATTATATATTCGTGTACAGATATTTTTGCATACAAAATAACAAAATATAAACAAACGTATTTATTTCACGAGGCTCGATAAGGATAAATATATATCAAATATATAAGAACCCTATAGCAAATATTGTTCTCATTGTTGACGAGGCAGAAGGGGATATACACGATTGGCTCAAGAAGGACGAGACTGTGTTAATAGTACGACTAACGGCCGCTATCACACCAACAGCAGCAAAAACAACAACAAAAAAGAGAGGCTAACGCAATTACATGCTTTTGAAAAATCTGAATGGAAAATTATTTGCCTATTCTCCCAAGGCGACTTCACTTTTTATTAGGACTTCTGCATCAATTGGTGAACATACAACGAAACTGTTTCAGAAAGGAGGGATAAAAATGCCAATCTATGTTTAGAATCCCGAGCAACGCCGGGCCATTCTGCTAGTATTACTACTAAATATGTGTGGGGTTGATGGAGGTAGGTGAGATGATCCTGTGGGTCTACAGGTGAAACTCAGGGATAACAAGATTCATCACATAGCCATAATAATGTGTCTGCGTGCGTGCGTATGTGCACGTGCGTATGTGTGCATGTGCGTGTACGTGTTCACGCTTTTGTCTTTGTCTATATTTATATCACGTAACTTCGTACCAGATTTTAATAAATAGTCGCGGAAATATAAAATACTAATTTAGATAGTACCCTAGACTAATGACTCTAGCCAGTAAAAAAAGGAAAAGAATATATATATAATTGTTTCTACTTTTGGCACAAGGCCAGCAATTATCCCAGTGTATTACTGGTACTTTATTTTATCAACCTTGTAAGGATGAAAGGCAAAGTTAACCTCGGCGGGATTTGAACTCAGACCTTAAAGGGCCGTAGCTCGTTGCTGCAAAGCATAGCGTCCGACCCTCTACCGATACTGCCAATCCAAATGATATATATGTATATATGTGTCGCTGAATGTGTGATAATAGATAAAATATATATGTACATAGAATGTGATAGAATATATATGTACATGTTTATGTATATGTACATAAATATGTATATGTACATATATATGTATATGTGTCTGTGAATGTGTGATAGTAAATAGAATATATGTATATGTATATGTACAGATATATGTACATAAATATTTATATGTGTATAGCTATAGATAGATAGATTTCTTTATTTACCATAAAGGCATTGTATAGATATAGATAGATAGATAGATAGATAGATAGATAGATAGATAGATAGATAGATAGATAGATAGATAGATAGATAGATAGATGTGTCTGTGGACATGCGGTTATAAGTAGAATATATATAATGTATATATATAATGTATATATATATATGTGTGTGTGTATGTGTGTGTGTGTGAGAGAGAGAGAGGATGTGTGGTAGTAGTTAGATTATATATAATATATACGTATGTGTGCCTGTCTGTGAATGTGTGGCAGTAGGTAAACACTCTCTCTATATGTATGTATGTGCATATATGTATATATGTATATGTGTATGTCTATGAATGTGTGATATTAGTTAGACTATATACAATGTATATATATATATATATATATGTGTGTGTGTGTGTGTGTGTGTGTGTGTGTGTGTGTGTGTGTGTGTGCGTGATATTAGTTAGACTATATATAATGTATATATATATATATATGTGTGTGTGTGTGTGTGTGTGTGTCTGTGATATTAGTTGGACTATATATAATGTATATGTATGTGTGTGTGTGTGTGTGTGTGTATCTGTGATATTAGTTAGACTATATATAATGTATATATATATATATATATATGTGTGTGTGTGTGTGTGTGTGTGTGTGTGTGTGTGTGTGTGTGTGTGTGTGTGTGTGTGTGTGTGTGTGTGTGTGTGTCTGTAAATGTGTGGTAGTAGGTAGACTAATGAGGGACAGACATCATTCAAGTTTGCATGTATCTTATCTGTTACATTGCCTCAACACGGCGGCACAACCTGTCGTTTGTTGCACTGTCGGCTGCTGTGAAGTAAACCACGGCACAACCTGTCGTTTGTTGCACTGTCGTCTGCTGTGAAGTAAACCACGGCACAACCTGTCGTTTGTTGCACTGTCGGCTGCTGTGAAGTAAACCAGACAGAATCTATAAAAGATATAGTAGAGAGGGGCAGGAGGTGGTGGGAGGAGGAGGAGGAAGAAGAAGGTGGAGGAAGAAGAAGAAGAAGGGGGGTTGTAGAGAGAAAGGGATAGTATGGTGTCGGGGATATGGAAGGATAGAGAGAGAGAAGGAGAGAGAGAGAGATAATATGTGGTGTAGGATGGAGTGTCGGGGATATGGAAGGAGAAAATGAAGGAAAAATATCTGGAAATGGATAAAGGGGACGAATAAGTGAGAGGGGAAATGGTCGGAAGGAAGAAGGAACGAAGGAAAATAAAGCATGAAGAAAAAGAACAAATGGTCGGAAATGAAAGTAATATAGAAATAATTGTTTCTACTTTAGGCACAAGGCCAGCAAATACCCAGTACATTACTGGTACTTTATTTTATCGACCCCGTAAGGATGAAAGGCAAAGTTAACCTCGGCGGGATTTGAACTCAGAATGGCAAGGGCCGTAACTCTATGCGTCAAAGCATGGCGTCCGACCCTCTACCGATACTGCCAATCCACCACCACCAGAAATGAGAGGAGAACGAGATGAAGAGAAGGAATAAATGAAGGAAGGAAGGAAAGAGGGAAGAGGGAATGAAGGAGGGAAAGGGGGAAGAGGGAAGGAGTGGAAGAAAGTATGAAGGAGGGAAAGAGAGCATGAAGAAGGGGAAGAAGGAATAAAGGAGGGGAAGAAGGAGGGAAGGAAGGAAAGGGGGAAGAGGGAAGGAAAGAGGGGAAGAGGGCATGAAGGAGAGAAAGAAGGGAGGGGAAGGAAAGGGTGAAGAGAGGAGGAAGAAAGAAGAAAAAGAAAGAGGAAAAATGAAAGAAAGTGAACGAGATAGAGAAATAATAAGAAATGGAAGACAATTTATTCCGCAATAAATCATTCCTAAAAGCTATTTCAGCTTTTATTTTATTTTATTTTATTGTATTTCAACACAAACATATATACATTTTTGTGTGTGTGTGTGTATGTGTATGTGTGTGTGTGAGTGTGTGTGAGTGTGTGTATATATATATATATGTGTATGTGTGAGTGTGTGTATATATATATATGTGTGTGTGTATGTATATATATATGTGTGTGTGTGTATATATATATATATATATGTGTGTGTGTGTGTATGTGAGTGTGTGTGTATATATATATATGTGTGTGTGTATGTGAGTGTGTGTATATATATATATATGTGTGAGTGTGTGTATATATATATATATGTGTGTGTGCGTGTGTGTACGGAGAAAGCAACTAAGAAGAAACTTCGATGGCTCTGCAACTATTCTACTCAGAAATAAAGTATATATATATATATATATATATATATATATATATATATATATATATATATATACACAAATGAAATAACATACATACAATCATACATACATACGTACATACATACATACATACATACATACATACATACATACATACATACATACATACATACATACATACATGCGTACATAGGCACATACCTACACATACATAATATACATACACACATACGCATACATAATATATATACGCATGCACATACATACATACATGCATGCATACCTGCATACACACACACACACACACACACACACACACACACACACACACACACACACACACACACACACATACATACATACGCACACATACGCACATACATACATATATATATACATATATGCATACATGCTTGCATGAATTCATAAATACATACATACATGCATACAAACAAACATACATACATACATACACACATACATACATTCTTGAGAAGTTGGGTTTCACAGGAACAGAAAGAACACAACTAGTTAGGAAATTACAAGTACAATCCATTAATACACAACTAGTTAGGAAATTACAAGTACAATCCATTAATACACAACTAGTTAGGAAATTACAAGTACAATCCATTAATACACAACTAGTTAGGAAATTACAAGTACAATCCATTAATACACAACTAGTTAGGAAATTACAAGTACAATCCATTAATACACAACTAGTTAGGAAATTACAAGTACAATCCATTAATACACAACTAGTTAGGAAATTACAAGTACAATCCATTAATGGAACAGTAAAAATATGTAAAACATTCCAAAAATTTTGCATCTAATGACTGCATATATACATGTACAGATACTAAGCATATACACATGCACACATACAACTCAAAACTTCCACATCCACACATACAATATGTGCATGTGCATATGCTTTGTATCTGTACAAGTGTATATGCAGTTATTAGATGCAGAATTTTTGGAATGTTTTACATATTTTTACTGTTCCATTAATGGATTGTACTTGTAATTTTCTAACTAGTTGTGTTCTTTCTATTTCTGTGAAGCCCAGCTTCTCAATATGTATGCATGTTTGTATTTATGGATTTGTGAATAATTGTTTGCATGTATCTATGTATATTTTTATGTATGTATGCAAGTATTTAAGGATGTGTGTATAATTGTATGTATATAAGTGCGTATAATTGTCTGTATGTGTTTATAATTGTATGTATGTATGTGTGTATGTATGTATGTATGTATGTGCGGAGGCGTGGAAAAAACCGGTATGGTGCCTGAGCGCACTTTTAGATCATGGGAGTGAGAGACCCCTGGACCTTGTTAAAGCATCATTCTAGACGGAAAACTTTGATGTAAAACTTGCGACTCAACGGCAGCCAATGATGTTGATCTGTTTGGGGATACCTCTCACCGTTGTTCAGAGAATGTGATTGGTCCAGTGTAAAGCATTTCTTCCCTTAAAAAGTTTCAAGCCCGAGAATCATTTGATTGCATGATCATGGCTGGCCATAGCAAAAAGAGACTTTTTTTTTTTCAGAAAGGAATGTAAGTTCTCGCAGAACTAAGTTGTCATATTAGGTCCACACATGTATGAGAAAAGTATCAAGTGGTTGCACTTCTCAAAACCGAGAGCCATTATGTATATATGTATACATGTATGTACGTATGTACGTATGTACGTATGTACGTATGTACGTATGTACGCATGTATGTACGCATGTATATACGTATGTATATGCGCGGGAACATAGAAATAATCGGGCTGGACACCCGATTTCGCGGTTAAACCACTGGGGAAAAACCCCTAGCCTTTGTCAAGGCATTCTTCTAGAAGAAGGCAACTCAAGAAACTGGGATAACTCTGACATATAACCTGCGGCTCAGTAGTTACCGATGATGTTGATCTTTTCTTCTTTTCGGGTTATAGCTATTGTTGCTCAGAGGGTGGGATTGGCTCAGTGCACAGTCTTTCCTCACTTTAAAAAATATCTTTACGCACAGGCATTGCATGATAGCATTAATTGATAATCATTAATAATGTTATATCGTGCAATGGCCATACTCGATAACGTGGGGGCAGCCATCATGTACGCATGTATGTATTTATGTGCATATGAATGTGCGACTTCGTGGTTAGGGAATTCGGTGCGTTGTGTCCTTGAGCAAGACACTTTATTTCACGTTGCTCCAGTTCACTCAGCTGGCAAAAATGAGTTGTACCAGTAATTCGAAGGGCCAGTATTGTCACATTCTATGTCACACTGAATCTCCCAAAGAACTACGTTAAGGGTACGCGTGTTTGTGGAATGCTCAGCCACTTGTACGTGAATTTCATGAGCAGACTGTTCCGTTGATCGGATCATCATGAACACTCGTCGTCGGAACCGACGGAGTGCCCGCCGTGTGTGTACGTACGTATGTATGTACCCATTTATGTATGTATGTATGGATGTATATGTGCAACTGGTAACATGTATCCCAGTACAACCTGTCTCATGGTCGGGTCGTTGGCGACTAAACTGGCAACCCCACCAAGGTTTCTTGGTGAGGAGGGTGACTTTGGACATCCTGCAGGACTAAAATCAAAACCTGTCAAAGGGCAAAGGAGCTCTTAAGAGTCAATGGCCATCCAAAATCACCGTGAGAGATGACCCCTTAGCCTTTGTCAAGGCAGAATTCTAGAAGGAAAACTCTGATATAACACCTGCAACTCTGGTGGTATCCAATGATGTTGACTTGTTCTTCTTTTTGGTAAATATCATCTTGGTTAAGAGAGTGGGACTGGCTTTGTGCAGTGCCTTTGCTCACTATAAAAGCTTCACGGCACAGGCATTGCTTTATATCTGGAGATCCCTCTGCACTTGTCGTCACATGGTACCATGGGCCCAGCACTATGTGTCAATAAGTGTCACAAGTGTAGTGTTTGTACCAGAGTTTTCAAGTCGCTGGCTGGACTAAAAAGTCACACTCGTTCAGCGCATCGGTAAGGGTTCTGCTACATGGATATAAAGTAGTGGCTGTACTCGAAAACGAGTTGGCAGCCACCATATGTGTTTGTATGCTAGTATCTATGTATCCAAATCTGTGTGTGTGTGTGTGTGTGTGTGTGTGTGTGTGTGTGTGTGTGTGTGTGTGTGTGTGTGTGTGTGTGTGTGCATGAGTAGATCTATATACATTTAGCTACATGTGTACATATATCTGTTTCTATATATAAACGTGTGTATATGCTGTTATCACATGTTAACTTACTGGAATGTTTAACATATTTCAACATTTCCATTAATGGACTATACTTGAGGTTTCCTAATTAACCATGCTTTCTGGTTGTGTGAAGCCCAACTTCTCAAGATTCGCAGTGTGTATGTATGCCTACATGTATGTATATATATGTATATGTTTATGCATGTCTGTTCGTACGTTTGTATATACGCCTGTATGTATGTAGCATTAAGAACAACGGCACACCGTGTTCCATCAAATGGAGGTTATTAGAAAGATCTACCAACTACGTGAATGGGTCGAAATTTTGTCGACTTTGTAATTCTGAAAAATGGTATATACTCATACAATTAGCTTCAGATAATCACTGCCTCAACACACGGTTTGATTGCTTTGGCAGTTCTATCCGTGAGTAGAAGTATATTTTGAGTAAATCGTTTAGGCCTGACTAACAGGTCTAAAAGTATACTTTGATTGACTGACTATTCTGTATATTAGAGAAATTGGATTCTTTGAGTCAGCTAGAAAAAAAATTGTTTCTTCTATTTTTTTCTTCAAGCTTGACTGTGGTCTCGCAAGAGTTACTTCCCTTGATCTTACCTTCTAATTAAAAAATAAACCCTTGTTTCAGGAGTCATGCGCACAAAGATTCTGGCTACTATGATAATTCTGGGAGTTAAGAGCAAGGAAGATATCATGCCTCTTCACATCTTTCATCATAGCTTAAGGGTCAAAGTTTCTGACTTTGCGTAAGCAAACGAAGACTGTACTCCTACCAAAAAGACTCTGTGTTGTCTCATAACACCAAGTCGACAAAAGAATGGGTGATTTACAATCTCCACGATCACGTCACCGCAAACATATGGCCTCCTAGTTATCCAGACCTGAATGCGTTGGACTACTATCTATAAAGCATAGTTGAGAAGAAAGTCAATCAACGAACTCCATAACATTATAAAGTCTCTGATTTCTGCCATAACAAGCATGTCCAAAATAGATAAAGATCATCTGATTCGGGAATATCAAACTTTCAGACCTCATATTGAAGCAGTCATCGATGCTAATGGGAGATTCATTAAGTAGATAGGTCAAGAAGTGTCTCAAGATTATTCCTGCCAAATAAAACTCTTCTTTCATGATTTATGTGTCTTTTGATAAATTCATGTAAATGTCCTCAAAGAACTGAGCAGCCCTGTATATATGTTTATATATCTATATGTGTGTGTATGTATGTATATATGTATGTATGTATATATCTATATGTGTGTGTATGCATGTATATATCTATATGTGTGTGTATGTATGTATGTATGTATGTATCTATGTATGTATGTATGTATGTATGTATGTATGTATGTATGTATGTATGTCAAAAGAGCAAAGGAGCTCTTAAGAGTCAATGGCCATCCAAAATCACAGGGAGAGATGACCCCTTAGCCTTTGTCAAGGCAGAATTCTAGGAGAAGGAAAGCTCTGATATAACACCTGCAACCCTGATGGTATCCAATGATGTTGACTTATTCTTCTTTTTGGTAAATATCATCTTGGTTAAGAGAGTGGGACTGGCTTTGTGCAGTGCCTTTGCTCACTTTAAAAGCTTCACGGCACAGGCATTGCTTTATATCTGGAGATCTCTCTGCACTTGTCATCACATGGTACCATGGGCCCAGCACTATGTGTCAATAATTGTCACAAGGGTAGCGTTTTTCTACCAGAGTTTTCAAGTCGCTGGCTGGACTAAAAAGTCACACTTGTTCAGCGCATCGGTGGGGTTATCCTACATGGATATAAAGTAGTGGCCGTACTCGAAAACGAGTTGGCAGCCACCAGGTATGTATGTATGTATATGTCGGGTCACTCTTGAGTGCTACTGGTAACATGTAACCCAGTATAACCTGTCGCAGGGTCGGGTCGTCGGCGACTAAACCAGCAACACCACCAAGTTTACTTGATGAGGAGGGTGATTTTGGACACCCTGCAGGACAAAAAACAATCTGACAAAGGGCGGAAGAACTCATAAGAGTCAATGGCCATCCAAAGGTGTGTAAATATGTATATACACATGTACATATGTATGTATATGTATATGTGTATATACATGGGTGCATGTGTGTGTATATGCGCGGGAACATAGAAATAATCGGGCTGGACACCTGATCGCACGGTTAAACCACTGGGAGTGAAGGAACCCTAGCCTTTGTCAGGGCATTCTTCTAGGAGAAGGCAACTCAGGAAACTGGGATAATTCCGACATAAAAACTGCGGCTCAGTAGTTACCGAGGATGTTGATCTTTTCTTTTTTTCATATTATATCTACTGTCGCTCAGAGGGTGGGATTGGCTCAGTGCATAGTCTTTCCTCACTTCAAAAAATATCTTCACGCACAGGCATTGCACGATAGAATTAATTAATAATTATTAATAATGGTATATCGTGCAATTGCCATACTCGATAACGAAGGGGGCAGCCATCATGCATGCATATATCTATATGTGTATGTATTTATGTATGCAACAGTAGTAACTGCGAACCAGTGAACGTATGTATGTGTGGGTTAATACAACTATAAGAATAAGCTTGTAAACCGGTGTCTATGTAAAGATCTTCATAGAAAAACATCTGCCAGTTTAAGTTTAGTAAGGGAAACATTTCTACATATTCGGTACTTGGGTAACGCTAGGTGCTGCTGCAACAGTGTTTCTTGGCGCATTTTTAAACCTGGCGGAGCCCATCTCCTCTACAGGCCTGAATACAGCAGATTTCTTCCAGGGAAGGATAAAGAGTGAGAGAAAAGAAGTAAGAAAGATATATAGAGGCACCCCAGTACTAGACTGGTACTTTTTTTATCGAGCTGGAAAAGATGAAAGGCAAAGTTGACCTCGGCGGGATTTGAACTAAGAGTGCAGAGAGTCAAAACGAATATTGCAAAACACTCTAGGAGACGTTCTAATAACTCTGCCAATTTGCCACCATACATACATACATACTTACACACTTACATACATACATACATACATACATACATACATACATACATACATACATACATACATACTTATACACATACATACATACATGGTGGCTGCCAACTCGTTTTCGAGTACGGCCACTACTTTATATCCATGTAGGAGAACCTCTACCGATGCGGTGAACAAGTGTGACTTTTTAGTCCAGCCAGCGACTTGAAAACTCTGGTACAAACACTACACTTGTGACAATTATTGACACATAGTGCTGGGCCCATGGTACCATGTGACGACAAGTGCAGAGAGATCTCCAGATATAAAGCAATGCCTGTGCCGTGAAGCTTTTATAGTGAGCAAAGGCACTGCACAAAGCCAGTCCCACTCTCTTAACCAAGATGATATTTACCAAAAAGAAGAACAAGTCAACATCATTGGATACCATCAGGGTTGCAGGTGTTATATCATAAATACATACATACATACATACATACATACATACATACATACATACATACATACATACATACATACATACATACATACATAACAAGTGCAGACTCCGCAGAACTAACATCGAGGATATCACCCATATCATCAGCAGCTGTCCAAAGATGTCATAGCGGTACAATCTACCTATGAGGCATGATGTAGTGGCCAAACACTGTACAATGCAGTTCGTAAAAAAGATAACCCCGATAATAAACACATTAAAAGCTACAGCAATGTGGAAGACATCCATGTACATAATAAGAAAGAGTACTGGTGGAATGTTCCAGTAAAAACCCCAATAAAATGCAGGCATAACAGACCAGATATTATGATATGGGACAGGGAGAAGAAAGCATGCACAGTAGTGGAAATTAGCTGCCCAGCAGATGCCAGTATAATATCAAAGATTAGCGAAAAGGAGAATATTTATGCAGAACTGATGAAAAATCTGCAGATACTCCACCCTGATTACACCTTCAGATTTATGTCTGTGATTATTGGGGCACTGGGGTATGTTAGTAACTGCCTCAATACAAATCTTGAGAAGCTAGGCTTCACGTGAACAGAAAGAACACAACTAGTTAGTAAATTACAAGTACAATCCATTAATGAAACAGTAAAAATATGTAAAACATTCCAAAAATGTTGAATCTAATAACTGCGTATACACATGTACAAAGCGTATATACATGCACACATACAACTCAAAACATCCACATCCACACATACAATAACATCCATATCTACACATGCATGCGTACATACATAATCTACCTAGTTGATGTTGTGTAAATTCCAATGAGAGAGTCTTGTGTCTATGTTAGAAACCGACTCTCTCTCTCTATTGGTAAAACTTTGTGAAATTATAAAACCAGAAGAACATACATACAAATCTTGAGAAGCTAGGCTTCACAGAAACAGAAAGAACATGACTAGGAAATTACAAGTACAATCCATTAATGGAACAGTAAAAATATGTAAAACATCCCAAAAATTCTGCATCTAATAACTGCATATACACATGTACAGATACAAAGCATATGCACATACACATATACAACTCAAAACATACACATCCACACATACAATAACATCCATACCTGCACACACATGCATCCATGCAGACATGCATACATATCTACCTAGTTGATGATGTATAAATTCCAATGAGAGTATCTTGTAACTATGTTAGAAACAGACTCTCTCTCCGTCGGTAAAAATTTGTGAAATTATAAAACAAGAACATACATACATACACACACACACGTTCATATATATATATATATATATATATATATATATATATATATATATATATATATATATACACACACACAGAGAGAGATACGTTATTTAAAGTAACTCCTCCAGATTCAAGATTATTAGTCTTTTATGTTTGGTAAACCCCCTTTTTTTACATCTTAAGCAAGTATATCTAATCCTATACACCTCTAACACTACCTTTATATTAGTGTGTAAAATGTATTCGCCAGCGCAACCACTATTGCTACAACCACTACCATCACAGCTGCCACCACTATCACCATCTCTACCGTCACCAATATCTCTGCCGCCAACATCACCTATACCGCGATCACCACCACCACCACATCCACCAACACCACCATCTCTACCACTACCATCACTCCCACCATCTCCACTACCATCACTACTTCCACCAACATCTCTACCACTACCACCACCAACACCAACACCATCACCAACACCAACACCAACACCACCACCAACATCACAGCAACCCCACCATCACCAACACCACCACCACTACCATCACCAACACCACCACCAACACCATCACCAACACCATCACCAACACCATCACCAACACCACCACCACTACCATCACCAACACCACCACCAACACCATCACCAACACCATCACCAACACCATCACCAACACCACCACCAACACCAACACCACCACCAACACCACTACCACTACCATCACCAACACCACCACCAACACCACCACCTACACCATCACCAACACCACCACTAACACCAACACCATCACCAACACCACCAGCAACACCACCACCAACACCATCACCACTACCATCACCAACACCATCACCAACACCAATACCATCACCAACACCACCACCAACACCATCACCAACACCACCACCAACACCATCACCAACACCATCACCAACACCATCACCACTACCATCACCAACACCACCACCAACACCATCACCAATACCACCACCAACACCACTACCACTACCATCACCAACACCATCACCAACACCACCCCCAACACCACTACCACTACCATCACCAACACCACCACCAATACTACCACTAACACCATCACCACTACCATCACCAACACCACTACCACTACCATCACCAACACCAACACCACTACCACTACCACTACCATCACCAACACCAACACCACCACCACCACCAACACCACTACCACTACCACTACCATCACCAACACCACCACCAACACCAACACCACTACCACTATCATCACCATGGCAGTCACTTCTATAAATATCTCATATGACGTAATATTTCATCATTCGTATGACTTAGCAGAAATGAGTGTTGTATATTATATAACATCTAGAATCACACACACAACAGCAACAACAACAACACATTCACACACATATGCATACACATACATACACACATATGCATACACATACATACACACATATGCATACACATGCATATGCACAACAGCAACCACACATTCACACACATATGCATACACATACATACACACAACAGCAACAACAACACATTCACACACATATACATACTTATGCATACGCACAACACCAACAACACATTCACACACAAACAAATACATACGCACAATAGCAACAACAACAACACATTCACACACATATGCATACGCATACATACGCACAACAACAACAACACATTCACACACACATATGCATACACATACTTACACATCAACAGCAACAACAACACATTCACACACATGTGCATACACATACATACGCACAACAGCAACAACAACGCATTCACACACATATGCATACACATATATATGCATGCACATACATATATGTATATATATATATATATATATATATATATATATATATATATATATATATATATACATCAACAGCAACACATACACATATCACATCAACGGCAACACATACACATACACATATCATATCAACAGCAACAACACCTTCACACACAAACACATACCCACATATCAACAGCAATATATACACACAACAGCACCACCAACAACACATTCACACACATACATATACATACACATACATACGCACAACAGAAACAGCAACCACACATTCACACACATGCATACAGATACACACAACAGCAATACACAAACACAACATATATGCATACACAACACACAGACACACACAACACATTCACACACAACACATACACACAGAACAAGTATGCATGCAACACATACATATAAGACTCATACACACACACACTGACACATATACAAGCGCATACAAAACTAATACAAACATACACAAAACACACATACATACACACACACACACAACGTAAACACTAACATATACACTCTAAAAAACACACAAACACATGCACACTAACACATACGAACACACAGCGCTTACACTAATACATATTCACACATACAAACACACACACCAACTCACACACGCCTATATACACACGCCACTTCATATAAAGCAACATATACACACACGAACCCGCACGAACACATGGACATGCTTACACGCTTATATTTTCACACACACACTCACACACGATATACACACATAGAGGGACACACACATATGCTTACAGACAGAGCCAAACGAACACACACACACACATACATTATACCTTGAAGCAGATAAACTTATCTTCTCGATTATCTTATCGTGTATTGTTTGTTCTCCATGTATGTGTCTGTGTGTTTGTATGTGTGTGTCTGTGTGCGCGCGCGTGTGTGTGTATATACATGTAGATACATATATATATATATATATATATATATATATATATATATATATATATATATATATATATATATATATGTATATATATGTGTAGATAAATGTACCAAAATATACAGTAGTGTCCAATCCGTGTGAAGAACTCAATGTAATCCAAATATCATGAAAAGAGAAGATGTATTCAAACATTTTTTTCGATGAAAATCACAGGAAAACAGAGTCAAGATAAATTAATAAAAACAATGAATAAAAACAAAGAAACAGTTCCTTATATTAAAAAATTCATCATTTTACGATCGTTTCTAGGATATATATGTGTGTTGGTATGTATATCATATAGATCTATGTAAAATTTTTACAAACTATCAGGGGAAATATACATACCTACACATATATATGCTGTCTTCAGAAATAATGAATTTTTTAATATAAGGAACTGTTTCTTTGTTTTTATTCATTGTTTTTTATTAATTTATATATATATATATATATATTTATATATACACACACATATAAATACACGTATACACACACACACACACATATATATATTTATATATATATATACAATTACGCATTTGTGTCTGCATGTATACGTGCATGAATATATGTTTGCATGTATCGATGTATATGCAAGCACGCATGTATGTCTGTGTACACACATATATATATATATATATATATATATATATATATATACATGCACGTATCTCTCAGTCCTTTTTCTTCTTTGCCCACTTATTCCTGGCAATCCTCGAGGACCGTCCCCAATTGATCCGACTGAATCCCTAATCGAGGACAGTTGAGCTCATAGATGTTATCCAATAATCTTGCTCATGGGCTACCACTGGCTCGCCTGTCAATTGGTTTTGCTTGAGACATTCTAAGCACATGTCCATAAAATGAAGCTGTGATCTCTGGATTCGGAAAAGTAGCGGCTCTATCTGGAGTGACTTTCAGATCTCTGACCTATGCACTTCAAAGAACTTCATTTCGGCCGCTTGTATTTGTGATCATATTATTTCGGTCATTATCCAAGATTCAGGACCATAGGTAAGGGTTGGCATGAATATTGAATTGAAGATAGCAAGTTTGGCTTTTATACCTATCTCCCTTCTTCTAATAACCGAATGCTGAAACTGACGCATTACTACACTTAATTCAGCCTTCTGCCTTCCCTCATTCGTGAACCGAGATACTTGAACCTCTGCACCTGCTTCAGTAGAACTCCATTTACATGTACGGTACAATGCGTAGGTTTCCTTGAACGGACGAGTGTCACAGTTTTCGCAGCACTGATTTTCATTCCAGCCGAGCAGTACTCGGCGTCAAACCTATCAAGTGCATGTCGGAGATCACTTTCTGGTGAGTTAAGTAATACCATGTCGTCTGCAAATTCCTACACCCGTCAGTCCTACACCCGCCAGTCTCGATACCATTTCCAACCAGGCTACACATCTCAATCTTGTCCATGACGATAATGAACACAAGAGGTGATAGTGTGTATCTTTGGCGGAGTCCGACATCCATATTGAATGATTTTGACTTAGCACCATTTATCCTAACACAAATACTAGGGCTTCGTATAGAGACGTTAGGACAACAAGAAGCTGCCCATCGATCCCATAATTCTGTAGAGATCTACTTTGCCTTTCATACTTTTGGAGACGTTAAAATAAAGTGCCAGTCCTGGGTAAAATATTGGTGGAAGAGATGCCTTGTCGTATTAGTTCCAACTCTTTGTGATCTGAGTTCAAATCCCGTTGTGATAGAATTAATCTGTCGCCCAATTTAACACCACTACCTGACCTTTAACAGAGTCCATATTGTTGCGAGCATTCGGGTCTGTTTTCAGATTTGAGGATATCTTCCTCTCCCTCATCTGTCTTGAAGGCCGTGAAAAAGATTCATGGCATTACCGCCACCAACACCACCAGCATAACCACCACCAACACCACCAACAACACCGCCACAATCACCACCATAACCACCACCAACACCACCAACAACACCGCCACAACCACCACCATAGCCACCACCAACACTACCAACAACACCGCCACAACCACCACCATAGCCACCACCAACACCACCAACAACACCGCCATAACCACCACCATAACCACCACCAACACCCCAACAACACCGCCACAACCACCACCATAGCCACCACCAACACCACCAACAACACCGCCATAACCACCACCAACACCCCAACAACACCGCCACAACCACCACCATAGCCACCACCAACACCACCAACAACACCGCCACAACCACCACCATAGCCACCACCAACACCACCAACAACACTGCCACAACCACCACCATAGCCACCACCAACACCACCAACAACACCGCCACAACCACCACTATAACCACTACGACCACCACCACAACCACCACCAACACCACCACAACCAACACCAACACCCATCTTTGATTAAACAGTTACTAAAATACATCCTCAGTGCAGGACTCTACTGATTCTGCCAACTGACAACCGTCTTAATTAGAATTTCTAATATAGCCATAAGGTCAGAAATTTGAAAGAAGATGAACAGTCGATGATATTGAACCCAGAATTTAACTGGTATTTTATTTAAACCATCCCAGAAGGATGAAAGGTAAAGTTGACTTTGGCGCGATATGAACTCAGAAAGTAAAGATCCGAAATCATATACCACAAGGTATTTTGTCCCAACTCTTTAATGATCCTGCCAATCCACCTCCATCACGACTACCACCACCGCCATCACCTCTGCCACCACCAGCATCACCGCTACCACCACCACCATCACTACCACCAACATCACTATCATCACTACCATCACCACAACCCATAACATCACTATATTATATAGTGAGGCAGGTAATAAAGTGTACCCCAATGTATTTGAGCAAACAATTCTTGTGATGGTAAATCGAATAGTTTGTCAATTCAGCTATGACATAATATTTTAAATTCTAATTTATATATAAGACCAGCAAATTTGGTGTAAGGGCAAAGTTGATTAAATCAACCCTAGTACATGACTGGTACTTTATGAAATCTATCTCAAAAGGATAAAAGGCAAGTTGGCTTTGGCGTGATTTGAAGTTATAACGTAAAGAGCCGTAAACGAATACCGCAATGTATTTTTGTGTCAACCCTTTAACGATTCTGCCAATCCACCCACTTACAGTATTGGTAGAGCGTCAGACATCATGCTTTGCAGCATAGAGTTATGGCCCTTTACGTTCTGAGTTCAAATCCCGCTGAGGTTAGCTTTGCCTTTCATACTTACGGGGTTGATAAAATAAAACGCCAGTAATGTATTGGGATCGCTTTAATCGACTTTCTCTTCCACACAAATTGCTGTCCTTGTGCCTATAGCAGAAATCATTATATTCTGAGGCAGGTGGAGTAAAGTACCTTCCAATTTATTTGAAAAAATAAAACAAGTTTTGCGACAGTAAATCGAATACTTTATCAATTCAGCTATAACATAATATATTAGCAGCTGCAATATTTAGTGAGCAGCTAAGCCAGGCAAAGCGATATGATATGTGGAAGGACAGTGGTGTAAAACGAAATAGTGATGGCTGAGAAAGGCACACTGCTACAATTTCTGCTACATTAATGCTTCACAGACGACACAAGACGGTGACATCATGTGATTTATTTTTGGACTTCTGCATGCAATTCAATGTGAAAATGTGAATAGATTGCGACCAAGTGACAAACACAAATAAATGCATGTATACATACGCATGCACACACACACACACAGACACACACACACACACACACACACACACACACACACACACACACACACACACACACACACACACACACACACACACACACACACACACGCACCGCTTTAATATTTATTTATATTCATTCCCAAGCGTGAAACTAATAAAACTACGTATTACTGCATCTCCGTGCTTCTCTTGTTATTAATGAAATATTAATATAGACATATATAAGTGTGTGTGTGTGTGTGTGTGTGTGTGTGTGTGTGTGTGTGTGAGGTACGAATTGGCAGTTGTTAGAACTTGGGATAGAATGCTTTGCAATATACGTTTCAGCTCTCGGCTCACTGAGTTCAAATCCCGCCGACGTCAATTTTGCTTTTAATCCATTCGAGGCCGATAAAAAAGTACTAGTCAAGTACTGAGATCGATTCTTCCTCTATATCCCTTTCTCACTTCTATTCTTTTACTCACTGTCCTTCTATGGTCTCTGCCAGGTTTTAAAATACCCTAGAAACGCCTTATGTCAATACACCGCCCCTACGACTCCATCAGGATTTACGAGGCCACGCATGCATATATATATATGTGTGTGTGCGCGCGCGTGTGTGTGTGTGTGTGTGTGTGCGTGTGCGTGTGCGTGTGTGTGTGTGTGTGTGTGTGTGTGTGTGTGTGTGTGTGTGTGTGTGTGTGTGTGTGTGTGTGTTGAAAAAATATTCAACATTAGGCCGGGGTAAAAATTACATATTTGATCGGGTTCGATTGCTAATCTCCTTCGAAACACGTCTGGAATGCATTTTCCCGAATGGCTTTCAGCTTCGTCATTGCAGTTCCAGTGATGTTCTATCGAATCTTAAACAGGACCCTTTTAGTGGCATCTTTATTTTTGGGAACAACCAGAAGTCAGAAGGCTTAATATCTGGGAGAAGTCTGGCGACTTGTCAAGAAGCGTTAGATACACTACAGCGAATGAGCCGAGATGTTGTCATGATGCAGCTGCCTGTTTTGCAATGCCCACAGACAGTACCGGATCTACTACTGTGCTTAGGTTTGCAAATACATTTTTACGATGAATTATTCAAAAGTTTGGGGCCTTATAACTTAACTAGCACAGGACCTCATTTGTCCTAAATACGGCACTGTGCCGAAATGCATCACGAAAATGCCAGAGGTCTTTCTGATCATTTCTAATTGTTTCTCCTGCTAATGTGTGTTCGTGATGCGCCTTGCCTCGGTACACCAAAACATCACTTGGAGTACTTTTGGTGGCTTTAATAACGCGAGTTAAATGCTTCTACTAAGATGACTGAGTTTTGATTATCGTTGAGCACCAGTACACCCACGTCTCATCTGCACGTATATCGGTATTAAGGAATTCAAGATCCTTATTAACAGTATCGGGCGAAATGAAAATGTTGTGATGAGTAAGTTATACAGAGCCCTATTCCCTAACCGCCTGACAGCGACTGGCACATCAAGCATGCTAGCCAAAAATTGCACTTACTCTGCACACTTTTGTTTATCTAACGTCATTACTTCCCATGAGGTAAAATAAAGTTTGATACGTTTTCGACACACTTTATATATATATATATATATATATATATATATATATATATATATATATATATATATATATATATATATATATATATATATATATATATATATATATATATATATGAGAGTATTGAAGTTTGCTTGAAGCATTGTGGAACAATAAGTAAATATCTTTAAGTCGTTTGGAAGCCTCGACAATGCAAATGGGTAAATCTCCGGGTAACAAGGTCCGGTGGTGGAGAGAGAGATGTAAGTGGGTGTACGTTGAGATGCGTGGTGTGTATAAGATGTGTGAGATGTGTAGAATGAAGGGAAGAGTATAAAGGATAAAAATAAAAATAACAACACAAGAGAGAGTTACCTTGGGAGAGATTTAATAGTCCCTATATATTTCGGATTCACATCCATCAACTGGGGTTTTTTCCGGGGTGGGGGAAAGGTTGTCTGTCGGACAAGTCCGGAACGCGTCTTTCGCTGTTTGTTGTTTTGAATATCTGAGGTATTCGGCAGAGCGCGCGTGCGCGTGAAATGGGGTCGGTCGTACAGAGGTCAGCGGCCGAATGAGGGAGTGGGATGGCGCTAGCTGTCAGTCCATTCTCTGCCTGTTTGTTAAATGTTACTGTCTTTCCGGAAACACATAGACAAATGCGGAAACAAAGACGGAAGGCCCATTGTCACAATTTTAGCGACTGAAAGAAACGTCGGTACGTTACGTATCAAGGAAGCGCTTTTTATCAAACGACTGCAACCGCAAATAAACAACCGATCAGAGAGAAGCGAAATGAAATGGCTGGTTTAAGTTAACAAGCGATGCAACAACACACAACACACGCACACACACACAGTAGCATTCCACCATACGAACATACTACACTGCCAATACAGATGAACAAGACAACAACACACACACACACACTCAAGCGAGACAACAACACAAGCACACACACACACAGTAACATTTAACAAACAGGCAGAGAATGGACTGACAGCTAGCGCCATCCCACTCCCTCATTCGGCCGCTGACCTCTGTACGACCGACCCCATTTCACGCGCACGCGCGACCTGCCGAATACCTCAGATATTCAAAACAACAAACAGCGAAAGAAGCGTTCCGGACTTGTCCGACAGACAACCTTTTCCCACACCCCGGAAAAAAACCCCAGTTGATGGATGTGAATCCGAAATATATAGGGACTATTAAATCTCTCCCAAGGTAACTCTCTCTTGTGTTGTTATTTTTATTTTATCCTTTATACTCTTCCCTTCATTCTACACATCTCACACATCTTATACACACCACGCATCTCAACGTACACCCACTTACATCTCTCTCTCCACCACCGGGCCTTGTTACCCGGAGATTTACCCATTTGCATTGTCGAGGCTTCCAAACGACTTAAAGATATTTACTTATTGTTCCACAATGCTTCAAGCAAACTTCAATACTCTCTTATCCATACACCTGAGCCAGGAATTGTTTGCATCCGTAAGGGAACTGTTTAGACTGTCGGAGAAATGGGCCAACGCTGGCTGCCAAATTATTTTCCTGAAACGCTGCCTAAAAAACGATGTCATCCCCAACACCATCAAGAACATCCGCTTACCAGTAAGCCTACGTACACCAGCCTTCCAAAACACCACTAACCGCATACATCGCACGTGTATTAAACAGATCCTGAGACATCTCAACCGCCAATTACACGTCTATAAGCGGACACTCTCAGAGCGGACACATCGACTGCCAATAGCACCCGGAGACTTGCTCCTAAAAATCACTAAAGCAATCGACCAGTGCTACCACTCCAGAGTCCAATACGAGAAAAAACGGCTCAAGCGAAAATATGAGTGGATCTTGTCGAAACGCCACAACGAGAACATCGACACTAACGAACAGACGGACCAGAACCACGTGGAAAACAACAACTTAACAACCACCACCGCCGCAACCACCAACACCGAGCCATACCTCAACGATGCGACGCACCTGGTCACCGACCTAACCAGCACTCTCACGAGCGACGAGCTGAAACTCCTACACCTCGGACCTAAGTTCATCGTCACACAACGTCTTGACGACAGACTCAAACTCAACATCGAGGCCAACTTTTGTCGAGCCGCCTACCAACTTAAATGGGTGACCGCTATCAACAGCGCCACAGATAATAACAGCGCCGACACAACCCACCCCAAGTTCCCCACTTACCACCCCGACAACCCACTCCACCCCCCACCCACCAACCACGAACTCGACACTAAACTCATCAGGCTAAAACACTCCATCTCGGATATACTTCACAAACACACACACACACGCACAACACATAACCTCACCAAATCTCAACTCACCACACTCTCCAACCTAAAATCGAAGAACTTCATCTATCTCCCCTCCGACAAGGGAAAAGAATTCTGCGTCATCAGCAGAGAGGCCTACAACACCCTGGCCCTCCAACACCTTGACGATGACAACCTCTACTCCAAGGTCACGGGAATCACTCCCGCGCAGATAGAAGAACACATCAACTCCGCCTGGACCAACATCTGCGACCGGCGGAAGCTCCCGAAGAAGCTGAGATACAACCTCCTCACGAGGAACAGCAGACTACCCGCCTTCTACTACCTCGTGAAAACACACAAACAGGGACCCGACCTGAAAATCAGGCCCATCGTATCGAGCGTGGAGGGACCACTCTACAAAATTTCATGGCTCCTAGCCAGAATACTCAAACCCATCTTAGACACCTTGCCGGGACACGTTAACAGCTCCGAGGAGGTGTTGAAGTGCCTGCATCAAATGGATCCCGACACCAGAAGGAATAACAGATATGCCTTCAGCCATGATGTAGTCGCCCTCTACACCTCGGTCCCGGCACTCCCGGCCGTCAATATACTAATGGAACGCGTCCAATCTACCGACCTACACTGCTTCGGGCTCACCACCACTGACATCCACCAACTCCTATCCATCGTCGTCGACAACACCTACTTCGGATTCCTTGACCAAATATACCAACAAACCTCGGGATTGCCCATGGGATCAAGCCTATCAGGTGTGCTAGCGATCTCCTACATGGACAACCTCGAACGCAAGGCACTCAACGCCTGCCACCCCAACGCCGTAGCCTTTTTCTCAAGATACGTGGACGATATCCTCATCCTCACATCTTCCCAAGACACGGCGAACAGAATCTATGAGACGTTCAACAACACGGACGAGAACATTGACTTCAGTGTTGAACACCCCAACGAAGACGGGTCACTTGCCCTCCTCGACTTCCGAATCAACATCACGGAACAAGGAGGGATCCACTGCAACTTCTACAGAAAGGCAGCCTGCAGGGACCTATTCGTTCACTACAAGTCCGCCCTCCCTAACAGTGCCAAAAGAGGATACATCACGAACGAGATCGCGCGAATCAAAAGCAGATGCAGCGATCCCGCGAGTGGTGTCACTCATACCAAGCGATTCCTCGAGGTCCTGGAGACGAACGGGTACCCTACCTCGATCACAGACAGAATAGGAGACACCAGACGCAAGGGACAGAGAAGCACCCAAGGCAAGTGCTTCCTTAAAATGCCACACCTGGGCGAGAAAACCACCAACGCTATCCGCAGGCTATACGGAGGGAGGGCCTCGACATCCACCTGGCCCACTCGGGCCCCTCCCTGCGAAGATGCCACTCCAGGAAACCCAAAAAATCTACTGACGCATGCTCCCTCAGAGACTGCCCGATACGCCATGCTAACTGTTGCCTACGCACATACGTCGTGTATAAGATAGAATGTGACAGGTGCAACCAATACTACATAGGTAGCACAATTCGACCTTTGCACATCCGGATCAAAGAACACACTAAAACCAGGGCCTCGTCTTTCCGGAAACACATAGACAAATGCGGAAACAAAGTCGGAAGGCCCATTGTTACAATTCTAGCGACTGAAAGAAACGTCGGCACGTTACGTATCAAGGAAGCGCTTTTTATCAAACGACTGCAACCGCAAATAAACAACCGATCAGAGAGAAGCGAAATGAAATGGCTGGTTTAAGTTAACAAGCGATGCAACAACACACAACACACACAGGCAAACGAGACATCTACATACACACACGCACACACACACAGTAGCATTCCACCATACGAACATACTACACTGCCAATACAGATGAACAAGGCAACAACACACACACACACACACACACACACACACACACACACACACTCAAGTGAGACAACAACACACGCACACACACACACAGTAACATTTAACAAACAGGCAGAGAATGGACTGACAGCTAGCGCCATCCCACTCCCTCATTCGGCCGCTGACCTCTGTACGACCGACCCCATTTCACGCGCACGCGCGCTCTGCCGAATACCTCAGATATTCAAAACAACAAACAGCGAAAGAAGCGTTCCGGACTTGTCCGACAGACAACCTTTCCCCCACCCCGGAAAAAAACCCCAGTTGATGGATGTGAATCCGAAATATATAGGGACTATTAAATCTCTCCCAAGGTAACTCTCTCTTGTGTTGTTATTTTTATTTTTATCCTTTATACTCTTCCCTTCATTCTACACATCTCACACATCTTATACACACCACGCATCTCAACGTACACCCACTTACATCTCTCTCTCCACCACCGGACCTTGTTACCCGGAGATTTACCCATTTGCATTGTCGAGGCTTCCAAACGACTTAAAGATATTTACTTATATATATCTATATATACGGCTTCCTAAAACTGTATTTCTTTGGAGATACGAAATATTTATACATATTGTATAAAGCTATGCTTGAAGCAAAATCCAATTTCTTTTTATTATAAGTTGACCCAACTTATGCAGCTTCATATGCAAATGAGATTAATCACCTCATTGACACAGACGAGAAAACTATATATTCTCGCCTGTCTTCTAGTCCAGCAGTTGCAAGCGGTGGGGCGGGGCGTCCTGACGAAGGCCAGCTAAGCCTGAAATGCATAGACGGTTGTCCCCCTTGCTTCTGCTGGACATCACCAGAGGGCGTTATCCCCCCCGGTGTTTGCATAGCTACGGCTTCCTAAAACCGTATTTCTTTAGAGATACGAAATACTTATACATATTGTATAAAGCTATGCTTGAAGAAAAATCCTGTTTCTAATATATATATATATATATATATATATATATATATATATATATATATGTGTATGTTTATATATAGTAATAATAATAAATGTGAAGACTAAAATCCAAAGAGAACTCGATAAGGGTGAAAGCAGCGATTCTTTGCTTAAACTTTAATCTGTTACTCTAATAAATATTTATATATATATATATATATTGTTATACTTTGGGAGGGTCATGTTGCCAATAAGAAATACACGCACCTGCTGCTTTCACTTCAATTTATTATAAATTTTATAAATATAAATTTTATAAATTTCCGGTCGGTTGGTTGGTTCCACAACCGGATGAACAACCATCCGGTTGTGCAACCAACCAACCAACCAACCGGAAATTTATAAAATTTATAATAAATTGAAGTGAAAGCAGCAGGTGCGTGTATTTCTTATTGGCAACATGACCCTCCCAAAGTATAACAATATCGGTTTCAACACACGTTTTCAGATAAAGAATCTTGCTAAACAAATTCAGAAACGAAATATATATATATATATATATATATATATATAATACTTTATTATTATTATACTCCTCTTGGTCGAGATAAAATTTTGTCGTTTTGACTGCTGCTATTTATAGTGGTAGTAGACTGACCTCCCAGCCTCTGCTTCTATCTTTACACACGGCACTGGACAGAATTGCTTCCACATCATTCATTCTCATCTCGGGAACAATTTTGAATAGCGCCAGTTCGTAATTTGAACTCGGGAATGTTTATATTCTCCGAGTGAAAAGAACCTTCTGACGAGAGTTTATCTTTTCAATGGAAGGCCGCAATGACTGTCCATTTATTTTTGAGACTCGAAACCGATTCGGTAAAGGTAACCATAGTGAGTACAGTGAATCTTTTGAAATTTATTTTGAAACTTTTTCTTATTTGCTAAACCTTGATTATATATATATATATATATATATATATATATATATATATATATATATATATATATATATATATATATATATATATATATATATAATATATATATATTATATATATATATATAGAGAGAGAGAGAGAAAGTGAGAGAGAGACACACACATATATATATATATATTTGTATATATATATATGTGTGTGTGTGTATATATAGAGAGAGAGAGAGACGCATATACGTATATGCATATAAATATACATAAGTGTGTGTGTGTGTATATATATATATATATATATATAGACAAATATATATACACATAAATATATATAAGTGTGTGTGTGGGGGGGGGGGGAGTATATGACATATTGCTCATTAATCATTGACAGTATTGTTAGACAGTTATCTTTAACTTTTTTTTGTTTACATATTATTTACTTGTTTTAATCTATATTATTATTGTTTTGTTTTCAGACAATCACTGTCTTGAGAATAAAGTTTGATATGTTTGTTTGATGATAAGTCTAGTCGTAAGATTTATTTGATTCTCCTATAATTTTCACAACAATTTACCAAACAATCAGTATCTGCTCGATGATCGAAGCCAAAAATAAAATATCAGTTCATAACAATTCGCAATCTTCTGGAGTATAGTAAGCAGGTATTTCACGTCGACCAGCGCGAATGGATCTCCATCAGTTTCGGCGATGATTGTTACAGTTGTTCGATCAGCAGAACAGCCTGCTCATCATGAAATTAATGTGTAAGCTGCTAAGCATTCCACAACTACGTGTACACTTAGTGTAATTCTCAGGAAGATTCGGCATAACATAATGTGTGACAAGGCTGGGGCTGGCTCTTTGAAGTACAAATACAGTCAATCTGACGGGCTTCTAAACAGTTTCAGTCTACCCAATTTCCCTCACAAGGCATGGATCTAAACGAGGCTATTGTTGAATGACACTTCCCTAAGATGCCACACAGTGGGATCAAACCTGGACCTAACGATTGCGAACGAACTCTTTAACCATTCGGCCATATTGCTTTCTCGCATCTGCTCTACGTGACGATGAGATCACTAATCTATTAAAATCTACCTGATTCACAGCTGGTATTGATCTGCTACTAATATTGATTTGATATTGATATTGATACAAAAAGCGCTGCGACAACCGTCAGAGTTACGCTGATGAATTGGACGTTCTAGAAAATTATTTGTTTTAATAACTTTCATTGCATTCAATATTAGCAACCTTATCAACAGGCTCTTGACATCTTAGACGACACCTTTAAGCAACCATGTAAATATACTCGCTAGATATATATATATATATATATATATATATATATATATATATATATATATATATCATGTTTTATATATATATAAATATATATATATATATATATATATATATATATATATATATATATATATATATATATCATGTTTCATATATATATAAATATATATATATATATAAACGGAAAAAATGAAACGAAATTTCATTTCTCACTCTTAGTACGGCTGTTACTTAAATATAAGTATGTATACGTACATACATATATGTATACAGGCGTACAGTAGAATGTATATATATATATATACATACATTCACACATATATATATGTACGTATGGATTCACCGAACATTTATTATAATGCTCGGTGTGTTTGTAAACAAACATCCCGAATTAAGCCGTACAGTGTCTAGCAACCATCGTTGCTCATTTGTTCAACACTGACAAAGGAACGCTGTACTAGTTTCAAGCTTATTAGCTATCGTCAGCAACGTATACCTTCCTGCCAGATGGTTGAACGTCTGAAACTCGTGGTGGAGCCCGTAACTCCTGGTGGAGTGGTAGCGGTCCCGTAGTGACATATGGCGTTTCTTGGTTACCAAACAAAGTGAAGAGTACAGTTTTTATCAGAAAGATCTAGTGTTATAATCAGTTCGCAAGACAGTCACGCAATACTGAGGAGGTTTTACCAAAAGTGATGACACTATTTAATGGCGAGTGTCATTGTCACACTGGAGCAATATCTATTAGTAAAATTAAGTAAAATGCTTCCATTGAGACTGGATGCCCCGTCTCTAAGTCTGAACACAGCCAATTTCTTCCAGAGAAAGGGAGAGAGTGATAAAGAAGAAGTGAGAAAGAGATATAGATGAAGAATCGACTCCGTGAAAGGATGAAAGGCAAAGTTGACCTCGGTAGGATTTGAACTCAGGGCGCCGAAAGCTAGAGTCAATACCACAAATCATTCTATCTGACGTTCTAATGACTTTACCAATTCACCACATCACTCGTTTTATACAAGTTTTAATATACTGGCTGTATGCAATCTTTAATGTGTTGGCTGTATACAACTTTGTAATACACTGGCTATATACACACTTGTGATATACAATGTATACATCCATTTATTATACACTGTTGTAATATAAGGGATGTATACGCAGTTGTAATATACTGGCTGTATATAACATTGTAATGTACACTTGCTGTATACACCCTCGTATTATATTGGCTATATACACCATTGTAATATATTGGCTATATACAACATTGTAATATACTGGCTATATACACCCTCGTAATATACTGGCTATATACACTCTTGTAATATACTGGCTATATACACCCTTGTAATATACTGGCTATATACACCCTTGTAATATACTGGCTATATACACCCTTGTAATATATTGGCTATATACACCGTTGTAATATACTGGCTATATACACCCTTGTAATGTACTGGCTATATACAACATTGTAGAATACTGGCTATATACACCCTTGTAATATACTGGCTGTATATAACCCTGTAATATACTGGCTATATACACCCTTGTAATATACTGACTATATACACCCTTGTAATGTACTGGCTATATACACCCTTGTAATGTACTGGCTATATACACCCTTGTAATATACTGGCTATATACACCCTTGTAATATATTGGCTACATACACCCTTGTAATATATTGGCTATATACACCCTTGTAATATACTGGCTATATACACCCTTGTAATATACTGGCTATATACACCCTTGTAATATACTGGCTGTATACACCCTTGTATTATACTGGCTATATACACCCTTGTAATATATTGGCTACATACACCCTTGTAATATATTGGCTATATACACCCTTGTAATATACTGGCTATATACACCCTTGTAATATACTGGCTATATACACCGTTGTAATATACTGGCTGTATACACCCTTGTATTATACTGGCTATATACACCCTTGTAATATACTGGCTATATACACCCATGTAATATACTGGCTATATACACCGTTGTAATATACTGGCTGTATACACCCTTGTATTATACTGGCTATATACACCCTTGTAATATATTGGCTACATACACCCTTGTAATATATTGGCTATATACACCCTTGTAATATACTGGCTGTATACACCCTTGTATTATACTGGCTATATACACCCTTGTAATATACTGGCTGTATACACCCTGTAATATACTGGCTGTATATAACCCTGTAATATACTGGCTATATACACCCTTGTAATATACTGGCTATATACACCCTTGTAATGTATTGGCTATATACACTCTTGTAATGTACTGGCTATATACACCCTTGTAATATACTGGCTATATACACCCTTGTAATATATTGGCTATATACACCCTTGTAATATACTGGCTGTATACACCCCTGTAATATACTGGCTATATACACCCTTGTAATATATTGACTATATACACCCTTGTAATATATTGACTATATACACCCTTGTAATGTACTGGCTGTATACACCCTTGTAATATACTGGCTGTATACACCCTTGTAATGTACTGGCTATATACACCCTTGTAATATATTGACTATATACACCCTTGTAATATATTGACTATATACACCCTTGTAATGTACTGGCTATATACACCCTTGTAATATACTGGCTATATATACCCTTGTAATATACTGGCTATATACACCCTTGTAATATACTGGCTGTATACACCCTTGTAATGTACTGGCTGTATACATTGTAAATGTATTGGCTGCTCGTTATTCGTTGACAAACGATGAATGGCCAACAACATAAAGGAGAAACATTGAAACTTTACATATTATATATAAAGTTATAGACTTACAATGTAAATATGTCACTATCATGTAATGCAATTCTTTTAACTCAATGTTGTAAATGATGAAATTCTTAAAGAGTTTTGGCCTCGAAGCTATTACTTTAAAAGGTCAGACACGAATTTGCATCTAATCATAATAATTGACTTTTCTTGTTGTTGTTGATGTTGTTGTTGTTGTTGTTGTTGTTGTTAACTCCCTTGTTGCTATCAACACCGTGAAAAAAGAATCTCCGAAAAACGAGAATTTAAATGCAAACCCGTTAGCATCTGTTCAAAAATTAGACAAAAACTTTTCGTCATAAAATAAAGACATGGATTACTTCTGCGGAATTCATATTATTAGAATATCGGTTCTGCGGTTTAAAATGTTGTTTTGTATGTGTTTACCAAACAAATTAAAGAGAACAGTTTTATCAGAAAGATATAGCAAATGATATAGTGTTATAATCAGTTCACAAAGACAGTCAAGTAATACTGAGAAGGTTTTACCAAGCTTATGGCACTATCTAATGGTGAGTTTCAGCGTGCCATTGGAGTAATATATATTAGTAAAATTAAATTAAATGCTCTCTTTCACACTGGATCACATAATCTTACATTGAGGATCATATCGTAAACAAATATCCAAATATCTTCAGATAGAAAATTGGAACATAAAGTCATTGTAGAGGCGAAATTTGGGGAAATATTTAAAAGGTACTTAACTACCTTAAACCTTCAAGACAAAAGCTATTCTAACACCAAATTGTCGATCTTTCGCTATTGAGTGGAATCAATTCTCCTTGGGAGAGACTTTATTTCAAGACATTCGAAATATTTTCGAGTTTGATTATCCTAATGGAAATCTCACAATCAAATAGTCAGTGTTGGCTTTTGAAACCGTTATTGATAAAATCTGTTCCTATATTTGACTTCCTGAATTTCGGAACAAAACTTTATTTTCACTCAGTCGCAAAGATATGGCTTTCAAGACTGACAGTTTATTAAAGAAATCAACCGATTGTGAGATTTTGAATCAATGAACCGCGTCGTTTGGTATAGTAAGCATAAGCACGTGTAGTCAAGAACGGGTCAGAAAGACGATAAGTTATAGATTACAGTCATAGTGTAAACCATTAATTTGACGCCTACTTAATGCCTTGAATTGATGAAATGACCAGTAATTTGCTAAAGTATAAAATATTTTTCACATTCAATTTCCGACTTCCATTCAATCAAATACCACTTCAATATTTTGGACGTTCATATAAGGTATTAGAAGTTGATAAGTAAGGTTAGATCTGTCGGTTTCCTTTTGACATTACAAATGAAGTATTACATTTTCAGCAGCTGATTGACAAAACCTTTGACAAGTACAGACAAGACAATACTTTTACTTACGTTGATAAAGTCACCATCGCTGGTAATTCTCAATAGACTGACCAAGATACTCTCTTGGAATGGCCAAATGAGGTTTATTTTTCAACATATGCAGTTATTAATAAGAAGAGTTGAAATTAATGCATGCAAAATTTCACAACGTTAGCATCACTCCTTCATAGTCAGCCCATGAACATTTAAACCGACCCTCGTATATAATTTTCGGAGTATACGTATATTTACCACTTTGGGGAATGGTTGGAAAATAAATAAAAATTCATGAGTATATCAATAAAATAAACAAATAAATATATGAAATACGAATAACTGAATCTATTACGCTTGCATTTGAGTAGAATGTTTCATATTTCTCACATTCAAACATTATAAAACATGGTATTAAAGGATGTAGCGATTTGAGAAGGAAAGAAAAAGGAATATTTTCATATATTCATAAAATAAATTGACGAAGGAAAACTGAAAAGAAAACGTAACTTCGTATTAACACTATAAGCATTTACTGATGTCCCTGCCAACGGTAATTACTTGTGTGTATGCATATATATTTATGTATATATGTGTGCTTTCGCTTTAGCGTTCGTTCATCTCTTCTCTATCTCTGTCTCTATCTACCTGCCTATTCGGTCAGTATGTATATTCTTCCATTAACCCACATATTAACTCTCTCTCTCTCTCTCTCTCTCTCTCTCTCTCTCTCTCTCTCTCTCTCTCTCTCTCTCTCTCTCTCTCTCTACTTTCTCTTTCTCTCTCTCTCTCTCTCTCTCTCTTACTTTCTCTTTCTCTCTCTCTCTCTCTCTCTCTCTCTCTCTCTTACTTTCTCTCTCTCTCTCTCTCTCTCTCTCTCTCTCTCTCTCTCTCTCTCTCTCTCTCTCTCTCTCTCTCTTACTTTCTCTTTCTCTTTCTCTCTCTCTCTCTCTCTCTCTCTCTCTCTCTCCTCTCTCTCTCTCTCTCTCTCTCTCTCTCTCTCTTTCTCTCTCTCTCTCTCTCTTTCCCTCTTACTTTCTCTTTCTCTCTCCCTCTTTATGTTGTCAAAATCTTTATATTTAACCATGTTCATTTAATATCAAAATTACCTATTCCTTGTAATGAAATTTCTTATCAACTTAATCTAACTCATGTTGAATCGCTCTTAGCTATTCCTTCTCCATCAGTGACTACCCAGTTTTTCAAAAAGTATTTTCTATCTAATAATTTCCAGTTCATTTACCTATAAATCGGGTAAAATGAAAAGTATTTGAATCAATATAATATGAGATTACATTATCTAATATTCACCAAAGGGCGGTGAATTGGCAGTATCGGTAGAGGGTTGGACGCCATGCTTTCTAGCATAGTTACGTCCCTTTGCAGTCTGAGTTCAAATCCCGCCGAGGTTTAACTTTACCTTTCATCCTTATGGGGTCGATAAAATAAAGTACCAGTAATGTACTGGGTAATTGCTGGCCTTGTGCCTAAAGTAGAAACAATTATCTAATATTCACCAGTTCAACTAGTATCAACGAAGATAAAACATTCCAAGTAGAAACAGGAACATATGAATATATTATAGATACAACTGTAAGTCAAGATTATTAGCCAATAGATTTCTTCTCTGATATTCTATCAAATTCATAAATTTGTAATTCTGCGATGAAGACGGAAGTTCTATCAATAGTGGGTTGCAGCCAAAAGAAGCAATTTCTATTCCTCGGAAAGACTTTTTCTTTTCAAATCCTGATGCACCGTCTTAGCATTATTACTAATCATACAAGGGCGGTGTATTGGCAGTATCGGTAGAGGGTCGGACACCATGCTTTGCAGCATAGAGTTACGGCTCTTTATGATCTGAGTTCAAATCCCGCCGAGGTTAACTTTGCCTTTCATCCTTACGGGGTCGATAAAATAAAGTACCAGTCACGCACTGGGGTCGATATAATCGACTTTCCCCTCCACCAAAATTGCTGGCCTTGTGCCTATATAAGAAGCCATTATTACTAAACATACAAAAAATAAATCAAAATAAAATACAAAGATGGCACGAGAAATTGTTAGGATATTCTTTCGATATTTGCCATCGATCTGGTTCACAAAATATCGCCGTCTTTGATCGTTGCTATTAAACCAATGTTAAAACAATACCATGATGACATCCGATGTTGAAACAATACAACTATGACATCCGATGTGGACACAGTATGTTTGAATGTTTAAGAAGTTCGATTCGCAATCATAAGGTCTCGTATTCAATACTACTGCGTGACATCTTGGGCAAGTGTTATTTAGCATAAGCTCGGGTCAACGCATGTCTTGTGAGCATGTGGCATGCCTTTGCTAAGGGTTTTAGGTGCCCGTGCAGTTGTAAGCAGAGACAGACACTCTTTTAACAGTTCCCCTCTTGGTCCAGCAGAACATCCAGGATGTGACAGCTGAAAAGAGAAAGGGCAACACCAGCACTAGGCTGGAACTTTCTTTATGAAACCCGAAAGTACGAAAGGTAAAGTCGACACCGGCGAGATTTGAACTCAGAATACGGATACCCAAAACAAATATCCACCGTTCTAATACTTCTGCCAAACCGACCACCATATTGTATGAATATACATATAATTAGCTCGTTATAATTTTATTCTTACGGTGATTAAAAGTAGTTTTACATCTGAAGTACTATATAGACAATGGTACAATACATACCTATATACTTATTGAATATAACAATTATATATAAAATTCGCGTGTAATTATTAATATAGCTATCTTAATATTACTTTGTGCGATTTTGATTTCAATAGTGTCTGTTATAATTATATCTTTGGGTATTTATTGCGTGTCTGCTAGTAGACTATTAGTGATATTATTACGCTCTGTAATTGATACTTATACTAAACGTTTACTACTAAATTTATGATTATAGATGTAAAAATTTCGACTAAATTCTATAGATATTGTATATCTAGGGATAGTAATTTTATATATGTATAGAAATATGAACATAAATATGTTCTTGGTATAATAATTGTATCTTATAAATATTTTGTACACTTTTTATAGGATATTATCATGGATGCATATACATTTGAATGTAGTTGGAACTTAAATATCAACATTGTTTATTAGAGCCTATATATCTATATCTATTTCGTTGAGTATAATAGGTTTGTAGTTGTCGATTGGATTATTTGTGTATACGCGTATGTGTGTTATGTACTTGTTGTAGTGAAATATGTGTGTGTTGGAGGGTAGGGGGCTGATTGCTACTTTTTGTCAGAAGAGTGTCATCCCTTTATTGAACAATGCAGGGTCATGTGCACGCAGGTGACTTTTCAGACCTGCCTTTGTTTTGAAGGTGCGTTCACAGATGTGACATTTGAACTGTCTGTCTCCTGCCAATACCAGCTGTCTTCGTGCATTCTTTTGTCTTTATGCATTCTTTTATCTTCATGCATTCCACCAGCTGACTTGCAAATTAAGCCACACTCACTGCAAATGCACCGTAGAGTGTGTGACGGTAAAACCATCTCACAGTTGACTCGATTTTCTCCCTGGCTTGTGCGATTTCAGATGGTTGACAAATCCAGCTCTTGTTAGAAGAAATCGGCCACATACATTGAACCTCAATTCTTGCTGGATTTTTTGCAGACACTGCGATTGAATCCTGATTATGAAGTGAACGCTTCAAAACAGCATCCTGGACATCAAGTAGTCCTCTAACAGATCTGATGCTGCTGTACTTGAGAAAGCGGGTAGCACCAGTATTGACAGGAGGGTTATTATGAACCAGATGCGTTGGGATGGTCATGTGATCTCAAGATGGAAGATGGAAAGCTGTTATTTTATAGTGAGCTGACCAGAGGAAAAAGGCGACTGCCTAAACCAAAGAAGTGGTTTAAGGATGTCATAAAAGACAAACTTAAAGCTCTGAAGATTGATATGGAGAACTGGGACAGACTGGTTGAAAACCGTACCTCATGGAGAAAGACCATCAAGTATGGATATGATGTCTTTGAGAGAAATATATATATATATATATATATATATATGTGTGTGTGTGTGTGTGTGTGTGTGTGTATTTCATTACAAGTACATAACGCGAATACGCGCGTTTCATTACCGTATTGAGTTGGCGTATCTCAATATATATATATGTCCGTGCGTGTATGTGTGTGTGTACGTATATAAATTTACTTTGCAACATCGTAATTGGTATATATAGATAAACTGACATGTATATATTCTTTTGTATTCTTGGGATGTCGTTTTTATATTTTAAACCTTCGTTTAACATGAAGCCTAATTTAATTAAGATTTATATTTATTACTTCTTTGTTCGGTGCTTTCTTCACAATTTACGTTAGCTAATTTTATCCCTTCATAGCTGACTACTACAACTTCCATAGCACGGTTTACGATTATAAATGACCGGAGCTGTTTCTTATAAATAAGCTCTGAATTATAGACAACAGGTCATTATTCTATAACATACTTTTTCATTTATTTTATTTTGTTTTGTTTTTATTTTATTTTATAAAAGTAACTTCTTAAAGATAAATAATTAGACTGCTAAACCATAAAAACTAATTGTCTCTGCCAATTTTATAAATTTATGCCTGAGTTCATTAAAATATAAATTATTTCTACAATCGTTTTAAAAGTGTTATTTTTTATTTAATTAGATATATCTTAAGAACCACAATAACTACATAACACCATAAACTAAATATTTATTGCATTTTATAATTAATCTAACTTTTCTCCCCCTCCTCTTCTGGCACCTAAACTAGGTTGCTGTAATTCTTTAAACTATTTTACAAATGCTGTTATCAAAATTTTAGTATTAGTGTTTTGCAAAAAAAAAACTTTTTTACGAGGAAGAATTTAAAGAAATAATAAAGGTGATATATATACATTTACTTTATAAAAGTGGAACTAAGGAGTTCGCTTCGAAACCACATGATTTAACCTGTATTCATTTATATATATATATATATATATATATATATATTGGTAAACGGAATAGAAAATGCTGACAAATATCCCCCACACACTTACAGACACATTCCTACTGACCATCCCTCTACCACGAATTACTCTGCTACACACACACACTTGTCTTAATAGGCATTTGAACTGTCAACAGTCTGCGGTTCACACACACATCTCTGCTGACCATTATCACAACAACGAACCTCTTTACTACTACTACACACACACACACACATATTTGTTAGACTTATTTCTCAGTCAGCCGACACAAACCTACATTTGGCGCAAAATCAATTTTTTTACATTCACATGACATCTACCGACCAATCAAAATTGTTTTGACCACAAGCATTTTTGCAACACGAATTGGCGCAAAACTTATTTTAATACCACTGGCGCCACTTTTTTAACATAAAAACAGGTAGAATTCCCAAAACTAATCAGATCAGAGCAAACATCACGGACGCTCTATCTCAAAATTATTTTTGAGAAGCATTAGAAATGCGCAACCGGTAAAACTTAAAACCAAAACTTAATACTAACCAATACTATTACTAATTATCACTTATTCCTAATTAAACTATTTTTCACTGTGAACAATTTGTCAGCATTTTCTATTCCGTTTACTAATATATCATAACTTGTGTGTTACACCTCTATTCTTTTAAATATATATATATATATATATATATATAGTAATAATTGTTTCTACTTTAGGCACAAGGCCAGCAATTACCCAGTGCATTACTGGTACTTTATTTTATCGACCCCGTAAGGATGAAAGCCAAAGTCAACCTCGGCGGGATTTGAACTCTATTACTATATATATATACATATAGTAATTTGAACTCTATTACTATATATATATATATAGTAATAATAATAAATTTGAAGACTAAAATCCAAAGAGGGCTCGATAAGGATAAATATATATCAAAATATATAAGAACCGTAGAGCACATATTTATTAAAATAACAGATTAAAGTTTAAGCAAAGAATCGCTGCTTTCACCCTTAACGGGATCATCTGAAACTTTGCTTAAACTTTAATCTGTTATTTTAATAAATATATATATATATATATATATATATATATATATATCACAGAAAAAAGAAAATCAGTGTTGCGACGAAAGGAATTTATTGGACATATTACAATTGTTTCTCGGCCGACCAGCTCGAGGCACGATCGATGTGGTGATCAAACCTGTGATGATCACCACATCGATCGTGCTTCGAGCTGGTCACCCGAAAAACAATTGTAATATGTCCAATAAATTCTTTTCGTCGCAACACTGATTCTCTTTTTTCTGTGATATCATACTTCGTACGGTCTTCAAAATGCTTTTAATCAATATATATATATATATATATATATATATATATATATAGGAACCAGTAAGACCCCGATAGCTGAGCTCAAGCCGTTTCGACGGCTAATTCTGGACTAAATGAAAATTTATCCTGGTATTTAAATAGCCGATCTTCTCAAGGGGTAATTCCATATATGGTCAAAGTGATTGTCAAAAATCAGTAGTAATTCTGTGGTTGCAAATTAGTAGGGGAGATGGTGGCTAAACCTGCCAGTAGGAGAAAGAGGGGAGGGGGTGGAGTAGACCCAATCAAGCGTTGGTAGTGCCAGCTACAGCTGGGCATGAGGTCAAAGAAGATACAGGGGAGGGGGAGGGGGAGGAAGTCGGAACGGTAGGTAGAACAATGGGGGGTAGAAATATATAGGAAAGAAAAAATACTGAGAGTGAAGAAAAGCAAATAAGTGTAAAGAAAAAAGTAAAGTAAATTAAATTCTACGACCTAGGTCTCAGGCTATTGTTAGGCTAGAATAAAATAAAGGAAGAAAGAAAGAAGTAAAGAAATAAATAAAGAAAGAAATAACGAAATAAGTAAAAGAACTAGGTGGGACGGGATAGGCAAGGACCCTTTTAAGAGGTATAAGTACGTAAATGATACGGTGACGGGTCAACAAAAGGGGCCAAAATACTAAAGAGACTACCACGAAATAAACAATAAAGGTTTCCATCCCGGGCCAGCAACGACCCAGTGCAGCAAAGTGAACTTGTACGAGATAATAATTCTGAGTCCCGAGAAAAATATATACTAATGCTAACTCTAAAAGATCTAAAACAAGCTACATGAAAGTTCGTACGAAATAAAGGTAGAATACGGAGAAATAAATTCAGAATCCACCCCGCCCAGAAGAAAAGCGAAGCAAGACATACTGAAACGAAAAAATAAGGCATAAGTGCCACTAAGAAATATAGAGGGCACAGAGAATAGTGGGTGCGGTCGGAAAAAGGGGGCAAGTATCCGGGGTCTAAGCCAACTGCTATAAAGGGCGGGGTCCGCCAAATCTATCATAGACTAGGGGAGGGGGTGGTGGGGGTACTAAGGCTACATGGGGCCAAAGGGCAGCCTCGGGTGGGCGAGAAAAGACGCCGACAAAGGAGAAGAGCTGGGGTAGAAGGACAAAGGAGAGAGGGGGGAAGGAAATAAAGGAAGCGATAAAAGAATACAAAGAAGATCTTACGTCTTCCTTGGCAAGCAGGGGTTACCCATTGCAAAATCGGCAAGTGGGGTGTTATAGCCCTAGTCTACCCCCCCCCCCCCCCCGGATCATTATGGGGTTTGAGGGCGAGGTAAGTCCTACGCAATCTATGTTTACATGCAGTAACCAGTTCATCTTTCTTGTTTAGGAGTTTGTCCGTCGAAAACAGCATTTGTAAAGTTTCCTTCGAGCATAAATTGCACGGACGGCGTCCTCCCGTGTAAGAATTGGCTCTGGACAGTAATCTCCAAGTGAGATCATAGGTGATGTTGTTGTCCTTGAGGTCCCATATGTGGCCCGAAAGTGTAGTGGCGTGACGCCGGGCCGGGTTTCGGAAGGTATGTCTATGTTGGTATAGCCGGGTCTTGAAGTCACATGCGGTAAGTCCTATATAGGCTTTGTTGGAGGTATCCGTCCTCACGTTGCACTGGTAGATCACATTACGGTCTCTGCATCTATTGTCGAGTGGGCAAATAGATCTATCCGGGCAGTTACACCTCCTGGTCGGTTCTCCACTGCTATTTAGGTTATTTCTGCCATCGGGGTTGAGTTTTTTGTTGTTAGAGGAGACGATGTTTTGTGCGAAGTTTGGTGTAGTGCTGTAAGAGAGTTTGATGGTATTTTTGTTAATTATGTTGTGGTAGCGGTGTTGTAATGGGAAGTGTTTTTCAATGAGCCTAAAGAATAGTTTCCCGATGGGAGTAGTCACCTCTGCGTTGTGGGGAGGATTGAACCATGTTACATTGCGTGAGCGGCGGTGTCTCCTGCTGGTTCCGCTAATGGGAGCTGGACAGTAGGATATTTCCTCCCGGAAACCACTCCGCTTGAGGGCCTGGTTGTAATAAGGCGCATGTTCATCGAATATCCGCTCATTAGCTGACAAACGGGATATGCGGAGGGAGATGTTTTTGACCAGGTTGTTTGTGATGTTCCTGGGATGGTTTGATCGCACCCTTCGAGAATGACCTCTTCCAACTGGTCAAGAACATTAAATTTAAACCCAGACACAACCGATTCCTACAAAAACTCCGTAGCAACTTAACAGAGTATGATAACACAAATGACATCATGGTGCATTCGGATAAAACTGGGAACCTATACTTTGTCAACCCTGACAGATACCACACACTGATCAGGAGCAGCCTAAACTCCACCTATAAAAAGGCCAACCACTCTTGCATCGAGGACATAAATCGAGATGGACAACAAATCACCTCCAGCCTCGGGGTCGCCGACCGCACGGAACCTCTAGACCCACGGACACCATACTTCACACTGAAGGACCATAAATCCGATTTTGACCGTAAACCCTCTATCAGGCTTATTAACCCAACGAAGTCCGACATAGGGAGAATCAGCAAAAAAATCCTAGACCGCGTGATACCAAAAGTCAAGCAACACACCCGACTTAGCCTATGGATCAACACCCAGGAAGTAATCTCCTGGTTCAGCAATATGGAGGATAAACGAGAAACTAAATTCATACAGTTCGATATAGAGAGCTACTATGCTTCAATCACCTTACCGCTACTTACTGCCGCCTTGGACTTCGCCGAAACACTTGTGCCCATCACCGACCAGGAAAGAAAAATCATCCTCCACGCCAGGAAGACAGTCTTACTCTTTGACGACTCTAAATGGATAAAAAGAGCTCCCGACTCACCCTTCGACGTCAGCATGGGCGCCACGGATTCGGCGGAGGTCACAGATCTTATAGGATTATTCCTAATAGCCAAACTCACTGATATGTTTCCTGCATTCGGTGGTGGATTGTACCGTGATGATGGGCTCCTTACCCTTAAAGGGTACAACCCCAGTAGTACAGATCGGGTCCGGAAACAATTAATCAGATTCTTCCGCGACTGGGGATTTAAAATAACCCTACAAACGTCCCTGACCCGAATAAACTTCCTGGACGTGACCCTCGACCTCGAAAACGACCTGTACTACCCATACAGGAAACCTAATGACAATCTGCACTACATCCACCGCCGATCAAACCATCCTAGGAACATCACAAACAACCTGGTCAAAAACATCTCCCTCCGCATATCCCGTTTGTCAGCTAATGAGCGGATATTCGATGAACATGCGCCTTATTACAACCAGGCCCTCAAGCAGAGTGGTTTCCGGGAGGAAATATCCTACTGTCCGGCTCCCATTAGCGGAACCAGCAGGAGACACCGCCGCTCACGCAATGTAACATGGTTCAATCCTCCCCACAACGCAGAGGTGACTACTCCCATCGGGAAACTATTCTTTAGGCTCATTGAAAAACACTTCCCATTACAACACCGCTACCACAACATAATTAACAAAAATACCATCAAACTCTCTTACAGCACTACACCAAACTTCGCACAAAACATCGTCTCCTCTAACAACAAAAAACTCAACCCCGATGGCAGAAATAACCTAAATAGCAGTGGAGAACCGACCAGGAGGTGTAACTGCCCGGATAGATCTATTTGCCCACTCGACAATAGATGCAGAGACCGTAATGTGATCTACCAGTGCAACGTGAGGACGGATACCTCCAACAAAGCCTATATAGGACTTACCGCATGTGACTTCAAGACCCGGCTATACCAACATAGACATACCTTCCGAAACTCGGCCCGGCGTCACGCCACTACACTTTCGGGCCACATATGGGACCTCAAGGACAACAACATCACCTATGATCTCACTTGGAGATTACTGTCCAGAGCCAATTCTTACACGGGAGGACGCCGTCCGTGCAATTTATGCTCGGAGGAAACTTTACAAATGCTGTTTTCGACGGACAAACTCCTAAACAAGAAAGATGAACTGGTTACTGCATGTAAACATAGATTGCGTAGGACTTACCTCGCCCTCAAACCCCATAATGATCCGGGGGCGGGGGGGGGTAGACTAGGGCTATAACACCCCACTTGCCGATTTTGCAATGGGTAACCCCTGCTTGCCAAGGAAGACGTAAGATCTTCTTTGTATTCTTTTATCGCTTCCTTTATTTCCTTCCCCCCTCTCTCCTTTGTCCTTCTACCCCAGCTCTTCTCCTTTGTCGGCGTCTTTTCTCGCCCACCCGAGGCTGCCCTTTGGCCCCATGTAGCCTTAGTACCCCCACCACCCCCTCCCCTAGTCTATGATAGATTTGGCGGACCCCGCCCTTTATAGCAGTTGGCTTAGACCCCGGATACTTGCCCCCTTTTTCCGACCGCTCCCACTATTCTCTGTGCCCTCTATATTTCTTAGTGGCACTTATGCCTTATTTTTTCATTTCAGTATGTCTTGCTTCGCTTTTCTTCTGGGCGGGGTGGATTCTGAATTTATTTCTCCGTATTCTACCTTTATTTCGTACGAACTTTCATGTAGCTTGTTTTAGATCTTTTAGAGTTAGCATTAGTATATATTTTTCTCGGGACTCAGAATTATTATCTCGTACAAGTTCACTTTGCTGCACTGGATCGTTGCTGGCCCGGGATGGAAACCTTTATTGTTTATTTCGTGGTAGTCTCTTTAGTATTTTGGCCCCTTTTGTTGACCCGTCACCGTATCATTTATGTACTTATACCTCTTAAAAGGGTCCTTGCCTATCCCGTCCCACCTAGTTCTTTTACTTATTTCGTTATTTCTTTCTTTATTTATTTCTTTACTTCTTTCTTTCTTCCTTTATTTTATTCTAGCCTAACAATAGCCTGAGACCTAGGTCGTAGAATTTAATTTACTTTACTTTTTTCTTTACACTTATTTGCTTTTCTTCACTCTCAGTATTTTTTCTTTCCTATATATTTCTACCCCCCATTGTTCTACCTACCGTTCCGACTTCCTCCCCCTCCCCCTCCCCTGTATCTTCTTTGACCTCATGCCCAGCTGTAGCTGGCACTACCAACGCTTGATTGGGTCTACTCCACCCCCTCCCCTCTTTCTCCTACTGGCAGGTTTAGCCACCATCTCCCCTACTAATTTGCAACCACAGAATTACTACTGATTTTTGACAATCACTTTGACCATATATGGAATTACCCCTTGAGAAGATCGGCTATTTAAATACCAGGATAAATTTTCATTTAGTCCAGAATTAGCCGTCGAAACGGCTTGAGCTCAGCTGTCGGGGTCTTACTGGTTCCTATTACCCACTCTACTACCTCAAGTATTGAGTACTTTGGTGCGTTATGGTCCACCTGGTTCCTTACCTCATTTCCTTCGTTATATATATATATATATAGTAATAATAATAAATTTGAAGACTAAAATTCAAAGAGGGCTCGATAAGGGTGAAAGCAGCGATTCTTTGCTTAAACTTTAATCTGTTATTTTAATAAATATATATATATATAATTGGTGTTGGATGCTTAAAGCGTCCGTATGCGGTAGGCCGTTTGAGCACTCGGTGCCCTCATGGAGCAGAGTATGATATTACAGAAAAAAAGAGAATCAGTGTTGCGACGAAAAGAATTTATTGGACATATTACAATTGTTTCTCGGGTGACCAGCCCGAAGCACGATCGATGTGGTGATCACCACAGGTTTGATCACCACATCGATCGTGCCTCGAGCTGGTCGCCCGAGAAACAATTGTAATATGTCCAATAAATTCCTTTCGTCGCAACACTGATTTCCTTTTTTCTGTGATATATATATATATATATATATATATATATAAATGAATACAGGTTAAATCATGTGGTTGCGAAGCGAACTCCTTAGTTCCACTTTTATAAAGTAAATGTATATATATCACCTTTATTATTTATATTTATACATATATATATATATATATATATATATATATATATATATATATATATATATATATACATATATACATATATATATATATATATATACATATATATATATATATATATATATATATATATATATATATATATATATATATATATATATATATATATATATATATATATATATATATATATATATATATATATATATATATATATATATATATATATATATATTTGCTAGCATTGATATGCAGCTGTATGTATATATATATATGTTACTATATATTAATTCTTTATAATTATCTCCAAATTATTTGTCGAGCAATATTGGCCAAGACTGCTGCTATGGTAGCAGGCAGGCCGCTGTCTTATTAACAAACCACTTTCCACTGATTGACCTCGATGTCACGTGATTGATTCTTTTTGAATTTGCCACCTACGCAGAGGCAGTGATTTTCTCAATGGCTAGGAATTCAGTCCACGCTTTGCTATTTTCTATCCACTGAATTATTTTTGTATAAGTTTCCAGAGTCCACGCTTTGCCTGGATACTTAGATGAGAATAGTCTTCCCTGACGACGAAATGCTTCTCCATATTTTCTTCGGAAAGTATATTTATTCCATTTCAGAAACTAATTAGTTGGGAGTGAAATTTTAGTATGTAAGTTAATTTTATAATTTTCTTATTTTACGTCTCTCATATTATTGTTCTGCAACCCCATGCATTGAACCACAAAGTTACTAAGACAAAACCTATATATTTGCTAGCATTGATATGCATCTGTATGTATATATATGTTACTAGATATTAATTCTTTATATATATATATATATATATATATATATATATATATATATATATATATATATATATGTATATACATATATATGTATGTATAAATATATATTGTTATACTTTGGGAGGGTCATGTTGCCAATAAGTAACACACGCGCCAGTTGCTTTCACTTCAATTTATTATAATAAATTTATAAATTTAGGAATTTATAAATTTTCTGTTGGTTCGTTGGTTCCACAACCAGATGGTTGTTTATATATTGTCAAAGTTCTTTCGTCACACATTCTGTGACCTCTTCAGTGACTGGGGATTCTTTTCTTTGTTTTTGTGCCTCTCCTTTGTTCTGTCCTACGCCATCTTGTTTCCAAGATGGCGTAGGACAGACCAAAGGTGAGGCACAAAGGAGAGGCACAAAAACAAAGAAAAGAATACCCAGTTACTGAAGAGGTCACAGAATGTGTGACGAAAGAACTTTGACAATATATAAACAACCATCTGGTTGTGGAACCAACCAACCAACCGCAAATTTATAAATTCCTAAATTTATAAATTTATTATAATAAATTGAAGTGAAAGCAACTGGTGCGTGTGTTTCTTATTGGCAACATGACCCTCCCAAAGTATAACAATATCGGTATCAACACACGTTTTCAGATAAAGAATCTTGCTAAACAAATTCAGAAACGAAATATAAATATATATATATATATATACATATATATATACATATATATATATATATATATATATATAGAGAGAGAGAGAGAGAGAGAGAGAGAGAGAGAGAGAGAGAGAGAGAGAGAGAGAGAGATATATATACATACATACATACATACATACATACATACATACATACATACATACATACATACATACATACATATATATATATATATATATATATATATATATATATATATATATATATATATATATATATATATATATATATATCTAAGGCGGGTAAAATTCCCGAGATCCATGGACGAGTTCTCTCCAGCGGTCTCTGTCCCTCATTATCGCTGCCATGTCCTGCATCTCCAACAGACCAGTGTCTGTCCTTAGGGCATCAACATACGTTAACCTTGGTCTTCCTCTTCTAGTGTGTCCATGTAGTGGCTCCCAAAGGAGTACTGAGTGCAATGTCAACTCTGGATGTCGGTGAGCATGTCCAGCTAACCTCAGTCTCCTCTGTGTCACTTTTGAGCTGACTTTTGGGATGCTCCCATACAGCTCTGAGTGTTTCATCCTCAGTGTATACTGATTAATGTTCAGAGCCATCCTCAGCATTCTCGTGTAGCACCCATCCACCATCTGAGTGAGTTTCTTGGTCACTGTCCAAGTCTCAGACCCATACAGCAGCACAGACTCCACTACAGCAATGAAGAGGCGGATTTTCAGGTCTCTACGAAGGTCCGACTTCCACACCGATCTCAAGCTGTGGCACGCCGCCCAGGCCTTGCTCTTCCTCTCAACCACATCATCCTCCGTATTCCCAATCTTTGCTCCCAAATACTGGAAGTCCTCAACCAATTCCAGCGGCTTCCCGCCTACATTAGTGATCCCCTCTGGCTTCTCAACATTCTCTACCAGATATTTTGTTTTAGTCTCATTCATTCTCAGCCCCACACTCATCGACACAGTCTCAACCTCCCGCATCAAATCCTCTGCCTCCTTCACTGTATTTGTCACCAAAACTATGTCGTCGGCAAATTCAGCATCCGATACCTTTTTCGCCCTAACTCTCCTGCTCTGAGCCGGTGCTACAGTAAAGCCAGAGTCCTGGTGTTTCTCCAGTGCAAGGCGCATACAATAGTCCACCACGATGATAAAAAGGTAGGGAGCCAAGGTATCTCCCTGGAGCACTCCAGCCAGTATCTCAAAGAACTCTGTCATCCCATCAGGTGTAATGACTTGTGCTTTGGTGTTGGTGTAGAGCAGTGATATCAGGTCCACTATCTTCTTGGGGATTCCATAAGCCTGTAAGATCTTCATCAGTCCACAGAATCAAAGGCCTTCCTAAAGTCAATGAAAACCATGACTGCAGGAAGGCACTTTGCTCTAGCTCCCTCTAATATCCTCCTCAGCATCAGGATGTGACTGGTGGTTGATCTACCCTCTCTGAAGCCGTTCTGGTTGTCCCTGAGCTTCTTTTCCATCTTAGGCTGGATCCTGTTAAGAATCATCCTGTTGAGGGTCTTTGCCACAAGTGACGTCAGTGAGATCCCCCGGTAGTTGTTGGTGTTAGAGAGATCTCCCTTCTTTGGCACTGGGACGATGTTACTGATCCTCCACTGATTCGGGGCAACTCCTTTCTCCAGTGCCCCGTTACAGAACCCCAGGATGATATCATCAAAATCACACCTCTTCATCACCTCTGATGCCACTCCATCTTCTCCATGAGCCTTGCCCTCCTTGATCCTCTTCTTGGCTCTCTGAAGCTCCTCTCTGGTGAAGGGCTCTGTCTCAACATCCAGTTCCTCAAACAGTCGCCTGATCTCCCCAGTGCTCTGGGCTGTGGAGGGTGGCTCTCCTAGTAGGGTCCTAAAAGGGTCTAGCCATTTCCTCTTCCTATCCTCGGGCCCCGTTCCCTGGATCTGACTCGAACACCTTCTCTTCCTCCCTGTGATCTCGTTGATGATCATCCAGCTCTCCTTACATCCAGATCTGTCAACCGCTCTCTCCACACTTCTGATCTTCTCTATCAGTGCCTCCTCTCTGACCTCAGTGTAAGCGGTACAGAGCTCTTCCCTCATCACCTCCACAGTCTCCATCCTCTCCTCCGTAGGATCAGCATAGAATTGGTCCCTGGCAGCTTTCAGGTGTTCTCTGGCTGCACACACTTTTGGGTTTGCAGAGCTGACGTGCTTCCCTTTGTTATTTTTCCTCGGCACCAGGGTTTCACTTGCTTCCTCCACTGCATTGGTGAAGTGCCCGTACTTCCTCGTCACACTCTCCTCAGTCCATCCAATCTCTCTCTCCTCCGACTCTCCACACAGAGCACTAAACCTGTTTCTCACTTCCACTGTGAACCTCTCCTGTAGCTTATCATCTTCCTTGAAAGCTCCCCAGTCATAGATTGTTCTCCGGGGCTGAGCCTTGCTCTTTCTTAAGCTCACGCGGACCTCACTCATAACAAGCCGGTGGTCACTACCCAGTGTAATGAAATAGCTGTATGGTTCCGTGTTCAGAACACTATTCCGCCACTTTTTCCTCACCAGAATGAAATCAATCTGGGACTTGGACAGGTGCATATCTGAGATGTAGGTCCACATCTTCCCCAGATTCTTCCTAAACCTTAGGTTGGTCGCCATCAAGTTCGCCTCCAGCAGGGTGTCTCTCAGTAGTCTTCCATTTCGCTTGGTGTTGTTATGGAAGTACCAGCAAGGATCTTCACTGCCATCCTTACTCAGATGTGCATTGAAGTCCCCCAAAACAAGCAGGATATTGTGTGCCTGAGTGGTGTTGACAGCTCTACACACCTCCTCATGGAACTCTTCCGCATTCACATCACTGTCCCCCTCGGTTGGACTATAGGCTGAGATGACTGTCAGTCTTGGGTTTCCATTGAAGGTCACCCTCAACACTTGCGGGGAGATAGGCATCATTTCCCTCACCAACAGATTGGTTTTTGCACTGAACACAAAACCCACTCCTCCTACTTCACTGCCGATGTAGTGATGAGCTGGCTCTTCTTCCCAATCATCACACTCCTCACGGGCTCATCGTGTAGAATCCTGTGTTCTTGGATCGCAAGTATCTGTATACCACTCTCCTCGAACAGATGTCCTAACTCCTCTCTTTTCTCCAGCGTCCGAATAGTCCTCACATTCAAAGTGCCCATTTTGATGGCTCTTCTGCAGGACAAAACTGCATTCTTTATATTTGTCTCAGAGACAGCTGATCCATCATCCACTGGCCCTCTCTGTGGATCTAAGCCAGCAGAGTCATAACGACCAGGCTGCTCCTTGACAGTGTAATTAGGGGCTCTAACCCTAGTGCTGTTAGATCGACTCTCCATATTTCTTTTCAATGGCTGACAATACCTTACCGGCGCCACTCGAATAAGGTAGTTATTTAACCCATAAATGGAGCCCTAACAGGTACTACCACCCCGGGCCAGGGCAGACCTGGGAGCCATGACAACTAAGGGGTAACTCCACATTCCCCACATCTCCTGAACTCCCGAACTGGAGCCTTGCCACTGGATGTAGTTTAATGTCATACCCAGGACATATATATATATATAGGAAATCAGTGCAGGATTGTTTGTAAATCAATTACATATTTAATGTAATTTAATCCTGGTTATTTTATTCTTATATATATATAGATAGATAGATAGATAGATAGATAGATAGATAGATAGATAGATAGATAGATAGATAGATAGATATTAGAATTGGTGCTCTGAAATAGCGATATATATATGAATGTATATATAGTGTATTTTGCAATACACTATATGCTTAATTAAAAGCATTTTGAAGACCATACGCTATTGTTTTAAAATAGTGATAATGTCAATTATTTAAATTTTCAGCAAACAGGTGAGATAAACTGACAGAGCTCTGTTTCGTACTTTCGTACGGTCTTCAAAATGCTTTTAATTAAGCATACAGTGCATTGCAAAATACACTATATATACGTTCATATATATATATATATATATATATATATATATATATATATATATATATATATATATATATATATATATATATAATATATAAATGGAAAAGAATGAAAGGAAATTTCATTTCTCACTCTTAGTACGGCTGATACTTAAATGTAAGTATGTATACGTACATACATATATGTATACAGACGTACAGTAGTATGTATATATATATACATACATGCACACATATATATATGTACGTATGGGTTTACCGAACATTTATTATAATGTTCGGTTTGTTTGTAAACAAACAGCCAGAATTAAGCCGTACAGTGTTCGGCAACCATCGTCGCCCTTTTGTTCAACACTGACAAAGGAACGATGAACTAGTTTCAAGCTTATTAGCTATCGTCAGCATCGTATACCTTCCTGTCAGATGATTGAACGTTTGAAAGTATATACTTTCCTTATGCATATTAACGGCCGAGCAGCCTAATTTGCATATCGAGTGAGTTAGTCGGCCGGGCGTACCGAAAACGATAAATGGAAAAGAATGAAATGAAATTTCCTTTCTCACTCTTAGTACGTGTGATACGTACATACATATATGTATACAGATGTACAGTAGTATGTATATATATACATACATGCACACATATATATAAATGTACGTATGGGTTTATCGAACATTTATTATAATGTTCGGTTTCTTTGTAAACAAACAGCCAGAATTAAGCCGTACTAAGAGTGAGAAATGAAATTTCATTTCATTCTTTTCCATTTATCGTCAGTACGCCCGGGCGACTAACTCACTCGATATGCAAATTAGGCTGCTCAGCCGTTAATATGCATAAGGAAAGTATATACTTTCAGACCTTCAACCATCTGGCAGGAAGGTATACGATGATGACGATAGCTAATAAGCTTGAAACTAGTTCATCGTTCCTTTGTCAGTGTTGAACAAAAGGGCGACAATGGTTGCCGAACACTGTACGGCTTAATTCTGGCTGTTTGTTTACAAACAAACCGAACATTATAAAAAATGTTCGGTAAACCCATACGTACATATATATATGTGTGCATGTATGTATATATATACATACTACTGTACGTCTGTATACATATATGTATGTACGTATACATACTTACATATAATATATATATATATATATATATATATATATATATATATATATATATATATATGCAAACATTAAATATAAATACCAAACCAGACGACTCACTACAAGGAAGAAATATATTAGTTTAACATTTGATATAATAGGAAACGAGGTTTAACGTCGGACACTTGTACTTCATTAGAAGTTAGAATGAGAAATAAAAGATAGAGAATGAGAAGAGGAAGAAATGGAAAAAAAACACGTTTGTTTCAGTCAACCATTTTGGAGAAATATATATGAGGGACTCTCCCATCGTATGTAAACGTATGGGCGTTCTACATTCTTCTCAGTTCATTTATCTATGGTTATGCCTTAAATGGCACTTCAGTCCAGCTGCTGATTTACACATCAAGTCACATTTAGGGCAGATAACAGGATTTGGGACAGACAGTTCTCCATTTTCTACGGTCAGCAGCTAGGACTTCCAAACAAGTAAGAAGTATGTTCATAGATTTCAGACTGTACTTCAGTTTGTCTTTATATCTGAGTAATGTTCTGTCTATATTACGTGCGCTATTATAAAGTTGACTGTATAACAGTACCTTGGGTGTTATTCTAACTCATCTGAGGTGGGAATGCATCAAAATGACTCAATCCCACTGATGTTGTACCTTGTGAACAAATTGGCATTGGAGACTGTTATAAAGTACATAACCACAGATAGAGCGAAGACGCCTGTGGAAGACATCAAGCTTATAAATGTGGGTGCAATAAAGTGCCCATGTCTCCGAGTCGTATAAATGTGTTGTCAGTACCACTGAAGGATAAACTGCAACTTTTGTTTTCAGAAATATATCTGTGACACCCCGTAGACGATGATGTAGTTTGCCAAAGGTATCAGTTGCTTTGGAGACGCGAAATCAGTGATCAGTTTCTAAGACCCACTGCGCAAAGGTCGACAAATTTGGGTCACATAGATGAAGACTGAAAAAAGAGAGAGGGTGAATGATGAGAGAGAGAGAGAAGGTGAGAATGGGAGAGACGGAGAGGGGTGGTGACTGGGGGTGAGAAGAGAAAAAAGGGAGAAGGATGAGAGAGAGAGTGGGGGAAACGGAGAGAGATGGAGATTGAGATGAGAAATGAAGACTGAGAGGAGAGAGAGTGAGTGATGAGAGAGAGAGTTTTTGATGTGAGAGAGAGAGAGATGTGAGAGAGAAGGTGGAGAGGGAAATGTGAGAGGGATAGAGGTAAGAGAGAGAGAGAGAGAGAGAGAGAGAGAGAGAGAGAGAGGGGGGTAGAGCTAACCAGTTCATAATCACACTTTAGAATTACCTTAAGAAACTGGTGAGAAAAAGATGTCTGTAATTTATTTTTACATGTTTCTTTGTTTTCTGTTTATTTTTTATTTGTTGTTTTGCTGTTTCAATGTTTAGCGATGTCTTAGATGTTCTGATCAAATGTATTTTTTAGATATGGTCAAAAATTTAAAGAGCTAATTAAAAGACACGAAAATACCATTTTCTTTTGTTGTTGTTACTGTTCTTATAACTCTTTTTCGTTTTTACTTGTATTTTAATTGTATTTTTGTTTTTGTTTTTTACTGTTTCGTTTCGTTGTTGTTGTTTTTTGAGTAGGGTTCGTTTTTTTGTGTTTTCAAATAACTGTTGTTTTATTATCTCCCTTTTTTAACACTTTATGCTGTGTTCTTTTTTTATCAGATAGTTTTGTTTTTGTGTGTAAAAAAAAAAAGCCAATGATTTGTTATCTGTTCAACATTTTCAAACGTTGTGATGTGGTCGATTAAAACACCATGCCTACTACTAGTGTCGACACAGCGTGGCCGAACGGTTAAGATGTTCGCTTTGCAGTCATTAAGTCATGGGTTCTATCCTACTGCGTGGCAACTTGGGAAAGTTTCATTTGCCACAGCCTTGGATCGACTCTTGTCTTCTGAGCTTAATTGTATAGACGGATACTGTTTGGAAGCTCATCAGATTAACTGTACCTGTAATTCAATGGGCCTGCTTTGTCATGTATACACAGTGTATCACACTGAATCTCCCTGAAATTACGTATCTGTGGAATGCTCAGCCACTTGTACATTAATTTCATGCGCAAGCTGTTCGAAACCGACAGAGGTCCATTCTATTCCAGCCTACTACTACTAATATTAATACTACTACTACCATCCTCCTCCATCAGTACAACTACTACCATCACTACTACAACTACCACTCCCACCATCATCACTACTACTACCATCACAACCATCGCTAATGCTACTACTGCCATCAATATTACTATACTACCATTAACACCATCACTAATACCACTATCATCATCACTACTACCACCACTACGTCTACCATAACCATCATCACTACTATTATGACCACGTCGATAATGAAGCAATGAAGAAGCCCCCAATCAGCCATTTCACATGCTAGAAATAGCAGCCAAATTACAACTTGCCATCTCTAAACATAAGAAGGACACATTGGACAATGTAGTCTTGAATAAATATGTCTTTTGATTAGAGGTGTGTTCTTTCAGGTCTAATCTGAGGCTAGACAACAAGAACAACAATTACAAGTATGAGGATGTATCAGCTAGATAAGTAAGATATACATTGCCTATCCAGTATAAAAACGTAACTATTAATTGTTTAGTATAAAAGGTCTGTAGATTGATAGCATTAGTAGGACGTCAGGTTTTGCGTTATTTAGATACAAATGGTTCGGAAGGGAGCTAACCTAAATAAAACTTTGTACCTTCGGAGTTTAAATCCCGCCGAGATCAATTTTGCCGGGGGTCGATAAAATAAGTCCCAGTAAAGTAATGGGGCCCGATATAATCGGGTTCTCCCTCCACACAAATTGTTGCCCTTGTGCCAGTGTTAAGAAGAAAAGATAATTATATAGTATGAAATATATATTATTGCCAATACATTATAATAATTGTTTCTATTTTTGGCACAAGGTCAGCAATTACTCCAGTTCATGGCGCCCGACCCTCTACCGATACTGCCAATCCACCGCCCTAGCATGGCGCCGACCCTCTACCGATACTGCCAATCCACCGCCCTAGCATGGCGCCCGACCCTCTACCGATACTGCCAATCCACCGCCCTAGCATGGCGCCCGACCCTCCACCGCTACTGCCAATCCACGCCCTAGCATGGCGCCCGACCCTCTACCGATACTGCCAATCCACCGCCCTAGCATGGCGCCCGACCCTCTACCGATACTGCCAATCCACCGCCCTTAAACAATACATTATAATAATTCTAATTTGATACATATAATTCATTGAATAGTTCAGTAAATCGCCCAATTAATTCCTGTTTAGCTTTGCTGTATCCTACTTCACTTAGCTATGTCTATTTCGCTAGAGTTGTTCAGTTTTTATTTGGCTTATTTATTAGTCGGGTGAATATGTGTCCTGTATCGGCTTGTTAATTCATATCCTGTTTTATTAGGATTGTCATATTGTCTACTTCATAAATTGTGTATCTGAAATTGATAACGGTATTTGTGTGGGTGCATTTTATATCTGAGGTCTCTAAACTATCATTTTTCTCTGTGAATTAATTTGCTTTGTTGTTCCGTTTAAATTGGCATTGTTGTACCTTTACTGCTATTACTCCTCTTATTCAGTCATCGGATGTTTGCCGTAATTGCAGTCCGAACCAGCTTTTGAAAACTTATTTATTCAAGTATCTGCAACATGATATCAATTCATTTCATTTGTTGAGTAAATATGTGGTATTTTTCTGCAGTACACAAAAGACATATCCCGGAATATTTATGCAAGAGGTGGTACTGCTTATTGTTGCTCAGTTTATATTTATATCTATATATTATACTCCCTTATGTCCAAAATCTTCTTCAATAAAGACGTTATGTGACTTCTATAAATATTGCGGAGTGTATTTAGTTTGCTGTGATGATGAAGCTTGTGTCTGTTTTTCCGTATTGTACCACATTTGTCTTGTTAATTACTTCGTTTTTAGACAATTTAAAATTGGCGTGCAAGAATTTGAAATCTTGCAGCTCCATCTTCTTTCGATCAGAGACTGCTAATATCTAGATACACGGCTGTTTATGGTTTGAAGGTGCGGGCAAGAATTTGAAACGTTGCAGCTCCATCTTCTTTCGATCAGAGACTGCTAATTTCTAGATACATAGCTGTTTATGGTTTGGGGATTTTGTGCAAATGTAACTAACTTTTCTGTTGTTCCTATTGAATAGCTTGTTGTATCAGTGGTAGGTTTAGACGTGCCTGGTGGTTCATGTTAAGAAAATTTAGGAGCCATATTTGTTGATACGATTAGAATTAAAAGAAGGTTGAACCAGACAGTGTTTTCTTTTGTTTTTTGTTTTGTTTTTGTTGTTTGGGATTTGTTTCGTTTATGAGTCGTTAATATGATTGTCGATATGTATTCTAATTTACTCTTTCAACTTCATTGTAAAATGTTGTTGGCTGATCTAATATTGCCTTGTCAGATAATATTTAGGAAATTAAGTGACTTATGTCCATGACTAGGTTCATTATTATTGATATGGGTTTATATATACAGGCATTTCGTTTTATTATTATATAAGTATAATATTACTTTGGGATTACATAAAATGTTATGGCTACGAAATTTATTATGGGTAAGTTGGTTTGGGCATTGGCTTTTTCTAAAGTTATCTAATTTATGTTTTTTGGGAGACAGTTAATCATTCATCGCTGTATAATCCTATTCTAAATTGGTTAAATATGCTGTTTAGTTTTTCACATATAAATACTCCTACAGGCACACACATGTCTCTGTTTCTTCGTAGCATTTCAGGCTTGTGTCGAAAAGCTGTTCGTTTTCTTTGTTGCTCAGGATTAGTTAATGTACATCTTCCACGTGCTTTTATTACAAGTGCTTTTTCGAGCTATGGATAAAATCAATGAATATATATATATATATATATATATATATATATATATATAAAATATTAAAAAAATAATGAATAAAACAATGAAACAGTTCCTTATATTAAACAAAAAAAGTTCATTATTTAACGATCGTTTCTAGGATATATATGTGTTAGAATTGGCATGCATATTCAACAGATCTATGTACAAAATTATACAAAATTATACAAACTATCAAGATTAAATATACATACCAAACACACATATATGCCGTCTTCAGAAATAAATTATTTCTGAAGACGGCATATATGTGTGTTTGGTATGTATATTTAATCTTGATAGTTTGTATAATTTTGTATAATTTTGTACATAGATCTGTTGAATATGCATGCCAATTCTAACACATATATATCCTAGAAACGATCGTTAAATAATGAACTTTTTTTGTTTAATATAAGGAACTGTTTCATTGTTTTATTCATTATTTTTTAAATATTTTATCTTGACTCTGTATTCCGTTTATCTTTCACCGAAAGTGATTTTTCATTGCATCTCTTCTTTCCATGATATCCGGACTACATTGAGTTCTTCATACGGATTGGACACTACCGTAAACTCTTGGTAGTTTTATCTACATATATATATATATATATATATATATATATATATATATATATATATATATATATACAAAATTAATTTAATTAAATTAAATTAAGGGAGTCATGTCCGAGACATGCGCCATATCCACCGTAGAATAAGCTCAAAGATTCCAATGAATAGATCCGAGCATTTTATATCAACTAGAAATTGATTGACATATATATATATTTAAAATAAACACATGAAACAATCACAGGGGATAATTTGTAAAGTGTGTAATCACACATAGCTAGGTAACTAATTAAAGTTTAACTAGAGCTTCAAATATTACCTTTTAATTTAATTAAATTCATTTTGGATATATACACGGCTCCTTAATTGTAGAGCTAACTCAGTTGAAAGGACTCAGCTGCTATTTATAGCTGTCAATCACCCTATTCACGCCACTGGGATGACGCTAGTATGTTGTTAGTAGTTTTAGAATTGCAACACGTGCGATGGGTCACTCGCAGATTTGTATTTGATGTGTAAACACAGATAGTTAAATCTTCCTCCTTGCTGAAGATCCGGATTTGACTACTGTGACTTTACGGATTAATGGTGAAATATATTTCTTTAATGAAATATATACAAGGAGGATTAATCATTTTTTTAAAAGGTAATATTGAAGCTCTAGTTAAACTTTAATTAGTTACCTACCTAGCTATGTGTGATTACACACTTTACAAATTATCCCCTGTGATTGTTTCATGTGTTTATTTTAAATATATATATATGTCAATCAATTTCTAGTTGATATATCTGTGTATATATAAAATTAAGTATGTGTGTGTGTCTGTGTGTCTGTGTATTACCTATAGGGGCCTACATCTTACGACCGATTTTCATGAAACTTTACAAGCTCATAGATTAGTCATCGGGGAGTGTTTTCTATATATCAGTGTATCGTTTTTTTTATTCCGGCGTCATTCTGCAGATAAAAATCGATAGGGTGGGGGGTCACCTTTTTTAGGTATCGAAAAATAAGATTTTTGGCTCTAGCTCCCACATTTTGCCACCGATTTCGTTCAAATTTTAAAGCAAAATAGAATTTATCATTGCACATCCTTTAATGGCTTTATAATTTGCAGTTGTTGTTCAGGGACGGCGTGGCAGCCGCTTAAATATTCGAAAATATCACTTTTAGACTCAAATTTCCACTTTTTCGGCTCTAGCTCCCTCATTAATCAACCTACTTTGTTCAAATTTTACACTACGTTACATCTGATTATTTCAAGTCTTAAAATGGCATTACATTTTGGATTTTTTGTTCAGCAACGGCGTGACAGTCGCTTAAATGTTCAAAAATACCACCTTTTCGCTCAAATTTCCGCCTTTTCGGCTCTAACTCCCACATTTTTCAACTGATTTCGTTCAAATTCGAAACTTCGGCTCCACCTCACACATAAATCAATTTATTTGGTTCAACTTTTATGCTACGATAGAACCTACCATTGCACATCTTATAGTAGCTTTACACTTTGTATTTTTTGTTCAGGGACGGCGTGGCAGCCGTTTAACTCTTCAAAATACGATTTTTTCCACCTCCCACATATTCCATACGATTTCACTCAACATTTCACCATTTGCTACACCTTACGACCGATTTTCAAGAAACTCGCAAAGATCAACACCTTTTCATCAAAGCAGATATTATTTTACCTACCCAGGTAACGCTGGATACTGTTGCTAGTATATATATATATGTCTGATGGTAGCTAAGATGCTTCCATAGGCGGTATGCCTGTTGAGCACTCTATGTTCTTACATAGCAGAGTGTGATATAAGATAAAACGAAAAATCAGTGATGCATCTGAACTCAATTTATTGTGTGTTACAATTGTTTCGTCAGCAGACAGCTCGAGAGACGATCATTGTGTGGATCTGTCTAATTCTGGATCTGCAGGTTCGACGGACACTTCTAATGACTTCGGATAAAATTTTCTCACTGGGGCGTTAGCGTCAAAAAACATCCACTATTGGCTGTTGTTTTCTACGTCATCATAAATTTTGACCAACAGGTACTGTCTAACTGACCATCAGCTGTCCTTTTTTCTGCCAAACTTCAATGAATCCCTGCTGGGTTTGGTAGTTCACACGTCCGAGCACGCACTCACACACACATATATATATACACACTCACACACACGCACACAATCATATAAATAACATCCGTACGCATATACTCCCGCTATACATACGCACCTAAAGAGAACCCATAAAGCTATAGACATACGCGTCCACAGACGCCTGCCTACATGCCCACCTATATCAACTCACACACACACACACGCACACGCAAACAGGCGCACACATGCATACGCGTATACCTATTGTATACACAAACACGTACAGACATATACATAGACACGCACACGCACATACACACACGTGTCCATATATACAGGCACAAAAACAGACTCGCTCGCAAACATACATATATATGTATATATGTATATATGTATATATACATATATATACACACAAACGAGCCCTTACGCTACAGTGGGTGCACGTACACACATACACACACACTGGCTCATATACACTCTTACAAATATGCGCATATTACCTACAGGCCCACGCACGTCTACAAAGATACGTACATACATATATCTGTCTATACACAAATATGATATACACACAAAGTCATATAAAGCTACACAATGGGTCATACACACACTGGCTCATATACACTCTTACAAATATGCGCATATTACCTACAGGCCCACGCACGTCTACAAAGATACGTACATACATATATCTGTCTATACACAAATATGATATACACACAAAGTCATATAAAGCTACACAATGGGTCATACAATGGGTCATACATGAAAGGATGTATCTTGTTATACACATGCACAAATATAAACAATATAACCATACACATACATCCAATCACATACATATATATATATATACATATACATATATATATATATATATATATATACATACACACACACATATATATATATATATGTACGCACACACACACATACGTAGACATATGTAAAAAAAACCTACAATATACTAAAATATACATATAACGTCATACATTAAATGATGTATCTTGTTGTAAACATGCACATATATAAACAATATAACCATATACATACATCCATACACATACACATATACATATATATATTTATATATACACACATATATACATATACGCATACATATATACACACATATAAAAAAGAAATATACAATATATTAAAAATATATATATAACGTCACATAGAGATATATAAAAAAGAAGGGACGTGTATGCGTATGAGATAGTACATAGGAGGAGTATGAGATGTACACTTGGGCCTGTATACGGAGCAAATAATATGTGTTCCAAAATAGAATACATGGAGAGTCTGGATTCTTGATTGAAAAGGTACACATGTATGGGGGTACGTGGACCCGCCAAACTGGAGTATGTCACTGTGGTTGAGGTATGTTGTCCTATAGGTGTAAGATAAATTTCTTTATTAGCCACAAGGGCACAAAAGAATGGGACAAATACAAATGGGGAGTTTACATACAGATATATGAAAATAAAACTATTAACAAAATAACAAATAACAATTGAAATCCCCAATAGGGGGGAGGCGTTACACAGGGGTTGTACACACCCCGAAAAAATGTACAACCCTCATCTCCAGGAGCACCAAGAGTGAGTACTCCCTTCCTCTCTTCCTCTTTTTCCTCAATCTACAGGCTTATATAGAGAGAAGGCCCAACCACTCGGGCCATCTTTGCCACATTCACCCACCTTTTATAAAATTTGCTGGGGTACAGCACCTCTCTCTCCATCCTGATTCTTCTTCCAAAATGATATTTGAAAAAACGAATCAGTTCCTCGCCGGAGAGAAAGGTGTCTGACCTCAGTCCTTTTAACCTCGTCCACCATATAACCTCTTTCACCATAGCCATAACACATAGGAAAACCGCCTCTCCCTCGTTTTTGAAGGAGGGTGGCGGTTTGATCATGACAATGACTCGGTGGATTGGTCCCACCCGCGACAATAGTCGTTCTACATAGCCCCACAGGTCGGTAACGCCCGGGCAGTGTACAAATGCGTGTGCAACGGTTTCCTCGTCGCGCACGCATCTCGGACAGATATTTTTCGAAGGGTCCCTACCCGGGCGCCGGTGTCTGTAGAGCTTGTCTCGAACTGGTAGAGCTCCTCGGTAGCACTTCCAGGCCAGGGACTTTTGGAAGTTGTCCATTGGTCCCGGGCGGAAGGTCCTACCGAACAGACTGGCCAGTTCGTCCTCCTCTGCGCCTAGAGTTTTTCCGAGCGTGTCGTCGCACTTGCTGCGGACCAACCCTCTATAGAATGTCGAAGTGGAATCTCCACTGATCGCCGGGTCCGTTTGCCAGAGGACTGTGAGCGCCTGAGCACATTCGATGTGACAGTCGCCCATTTTCCTCGGTCTTTGCTTGACCCAGGACTGCAGCTCGGTCAGCGAGACGAGTCGTGGGAAGGCTCGCCTCACGAACGGGGCCCACACCGATTGCCTAGTGAGGAATACGTGGAGGTGCCGCAGCCTGTATTTGCGCATCGTCAGGCACGGTTTCCCAGCCCTCCGTTTGAAGGGTGTTGGCAGCAGATGGATCTTCTCACCAAAGGAGCCCGTTTCTTCCAAAGGAATTGGAAGAGCTCACGCTCCATTTTGGTGAGCGTTTTGGCTGGACAAGGGTAGTAGATGACGGACGCTATAAAAGTGTTCGCCACCTCCGCTCGACCTACACCTATAGGTGTAAGATATTTGACTGAAAGTCAGTGGAATCCGGGTCAACCTGTCCCGGATCAGGCGATGTTCTTGCCTAAGGTGACGTGCAGAGTCGAGTATACATCATGGGTTATTTTGGTTTACCCCACGGGGCATATACTGTCGTCAGGGAATGGTGTCTGATCCCTTGAACCCGTTTCGCCGCTCTGGTCGGCGTGCGCTCCGCCGCATGCCTTTAGCCTGTGCTTCCCAGTGGATCCCATGCGGAGAGTGTGCACCTTCTCTGGTGTCTGCACATCATGATTATTTCCGATTTCAGGTTGACCGCATCATCCTTCAGTCTGACTATCTCCATGGCCTCGTATAGGCATAGGCTACACTTTCTACTTCCAGCCGAGTATGCATTCGCGTGCCGAACGATACTCCAGTCAAGGGCGGACGGGGTGCCCTTGTCCTTCAAGTCCCACACCAGGTCCGCTAGCCTAGTAGAGTGCCTCTTACTGCGGTCCTTGAAAGAGTTCGTTTGGTTATACATCCGCGATTTAAAGGTCGTGGATGTTGCGCCGATGTAGGTGCGCTTTATATTGTTCGCCAATAGCAGAACGAGCGAAGAGGATGTTTTTTTACGCTAACACCAGTGAGAATATTTTATCCGAAGTCATTAGAAGTGTCCGTCGAACCTGCAGATCCAGAATCAGACAGATCCACACAATGATCGTGTCTCGAGCTGTCTGCCGGCGAAACAATTGTAACACACAATAAATTGAGTTCAGATGCATCACTGAATAATAAATGTGAAGACTAAAATCCAAAGAGGGTCGATAAGGATAAACTTTAATCTGTTATTTTAATAAATATATATATATATATCCAGGGAGTGTAACGCGAAGTTATTGTAGGTTCACCCATGTTAGCACTCGATGTTTAGGTTCACGTCAGTAGCGAGATGTATAGCTAGATAGAGTGTAATATAATAATACAAGGACGATTTGTTAAACTTTCATTACGTTTATTGATTGGTGACGCACGTTTCGCTATTCATCAGCTCAAGGTTCTATCAGTATGCATCTGGCCCGACTCTGGAATCAAAAGCTCGTCGGACCTCTATATGTATATATATATATATATATATATATATATATATATATATATATATAATGTAGGAGGTGAGTTTTATTGTAGCACAATAAAGCAATGCAAATATCGGATAAGTAGCACTCAACAGTTTATAGGACTGGAGTATAAATAATATAAAATCAAAAGATGGTTAAAAGAGTTCCATGTATTTTATTATGCGCATTTCAAAAACAAATATCATCACGGGATGATATTTGCGTTCTCATCAGATAAAATAGGGAGACATGATATGAAGCTTAAAAAACACTTGCGAGCAGTGAAGTGTTAAATCAACATAATTTATGTTGATTATATATATATGTTGATTTAACACTTCACTGCTCGCAAGTGTTTTTTAAGCTTCATATCATGTCTCCCTATTTTATCTGATGAGAACGCAAATATTATCCCATGATGATATTTGTTTTTGAAATGCGCATAATAACATACATGGAACTCTTTTAACCATCTTTTGATTTTATATATATATATATATATAAATATATATGTATGTATAACAGTTAAAACTAAGATTTTTCACCACCGTCACTCCGAATTTCGTATTCCTACTTTTCGCCAGGACGGACCTATTTATATATATATATGTGTGCGTGTGTGTGTGTGTGTCCTGCCAAAAAGTGAGACTGCATGCATACATACATACATGGTGACTGCCAACTCGTTTTCGAGTACGGCCACTACTTTATATCCATGTAGGAGAACCCCTACCGATGCGCTGAACGAGTGTGACGTTTTAGTTCAGCCAGCGACTTGAAAACTCTGGTACAAACACTACACTTGTGACAATTATTGACACATAGTGCTGGGCCCATGGTACAATGTGACGACAAGTGCAGTGAGATCTCCAGATATAAAGCAATGCCTGTGCCATGAAGCTTTTATAGTGAGCAAAGGCACTGCACAAAGCCAGTCCCACTCTCTTAACCAAGATGATATTTACCAAAAAGAAGAACAAGTCAACATCATTGGATACCATCAGAGTTGCAGGTGTTATATCCGAGTTTTCCTTCTCCTAGAATTCTGCCTTGACAAAGGCTAAAGGGTCATCTCTCCCGCTGATTTTGGATGGCCATTGACTCTTAAGAGCTCCTTTGCCCTTTGAAAGGTTTTGTTTTTAGTCCTGCAGGATGTCCAAAGTCCCCCTCCTCACCAAGAAACCTTGGTGGGGTTGCCAGTTTAGTCGCCAACGACCCGACCATGAGACAGGTTGTACTGGGATACATGTTACCAGTAGCACCAACTGGTGACCTGACATTCATACATACATACATACATACATACATACATACATACATACTTACATACATACATACATACATACATACATACATACATACATACATACATACATACATACATACATACATACATACATACATACATACATACATACATACATATGTTGTGTAAATTCCAATGAGAGAGTCTTGTAATTGTTAGAAACCGACTCTCTCTCTATTGGCAAAAGTTTGTGAAATTATAAAACCAGAAGAACAGACATACATACATACATACATTCATACATACATACATATCCAAAATGTTAGCAAATCAAGCCCTGTTTATATGCCTTAGCAATGACATTGAAGCATTATCTTGGTGATAGCAGAGATATTAACAGGAACAAAACACCACCAAAAATACCATCATATATAACTAAAATAGAAAAAAGATTGCTGACCTACGAAAAAACATAGGATATGTGACAATGCTCCTTACATGCAAACAAACACAAAAAAATCTCACTCCTCACCAACAAAGAGTGAAAAATAAAATAGAGACGATGTTTGGTAACAGTAGAACCAGAACTCTCCAATATAAGCTGATCACCCTCATACAAGAATTGAGAGCTGTTAGCGAAAAATGCCGATACCTGAAGAAGGTAGATGAGAGAAAAGTGCTTAATAAAAGATTCAGACGAAATCAAACATCAGTCTATGAAGGGCAAAATAATAAGTGTCACTGAGGCCCCATCCCAGAAAGACATAGATTCCTTTGGAGCAAAATATGGGGTGAAAAGAAAAATTTTAACCAATATGTAGTGTGGCTAAGAGAAATCCGAAAGAACTATTGCTCCTACACTACAACAAAAACATACGAAATAAGTGAGGGTACCCTTGAGACTGTGATAGGAAAACTCCAATATAAGAAAACACCAGGAAGAGACATGATTGTCGGCTACTGGTACAAAAAACTGATATTCTATCGGAGGTATCTTACTGACTTCTACCAACAAGTTCTTAAGGGAGATACACTTATACCAGAATGGTTGACATTAGCACAAACATTACTGGTCCCCAAGAACAAAGACACCCACTTGGGAAAAAAACTACCGATCCATTGCATGCGAGAACCTGATGTATAAGATGTATACAGCCTGCCTGAATCTATTCCTCCAAGATCACTGTGAAATAATAACATCATCACAGATGAACAAGCAGCTGGAAAGAAAGGGGTTTGGGGTGTGCTGAACAACTCCTAATCAACAAAACTGCGATGTCGGAGGTGCGATAACTTAGGAGGAATATGACTACAGTCTGGCTGGACTACAGGGAAGCTTTCGATTCTGTTCCCCACTCTTGGATGATAGAGGCCCTCCAATTTTCTAAAGTCCCAGACATTATTGTCAGAGCCATAGAGGGGCTGTCTTCTTCTTGGGCTACTATCCTAAGGTTAAAGACAGAGAGGGAGGACTCTATTTTCACTGATAAAATAAAATATTGCAGGAGTATATTTCAGGGGGACAGTCTCTCTGTGATATTATTCATCTTGTCATTAAACCTCTTTCTGCTCAAGAAATGTGAGGGATACATCATTGGCTCACAGGAGGACAGAAATACGAACCTAACCCATAATTTCTTTGTGGACGATCTGAAACTCTATGCCAAGAACATGGATGGGATGAAGAAAAGTCTTGACCTGGTTACAACGTTCTCAAAGGATATAAGAATGGAGTTTGGCCAAGATAAATGATCATACATGACTGTAAAGCGGGGAAAAACAACAACCCAATCTAGCAACATTGTCATCAATGGCCTAACTGTTTCACCGATATCTGATGAGGACTGCTACAGATACCTGGGGATAGATGAGAACATATCCTATAATGGTATCTGTAATAAAGAACGCGTAACCAAGGAATACTACACCCGATTAAGAAGATCTGGTCATCGGAACTCTCTGCGCAAAACAAAACAGTGGCTCACAAAGTGTTTGCTGTGCCTGTCCTAACACCAACGTTTGGAATACTCAATTGGACGATAGACGAAATCCGAGCAGTTGATGTTGAAACTCGAAAAATAATTAACAACACCGGAAACTTCCACATCAAAAGTGTCATAGACCGCTTTTACTTGAAACGTAAGCAGGGAGGCAGAGGCCTAACATCAGTCCAGACAATATTTGAATGTCGCATCATATCTCTCCGACAATATCTACGAACCTCGAAGCGTAGGAGCCCATTTCTCTAGCAAGTCTATCTGCATGAAACAGATAAGATCATGAGAGTTGGGAAGGAACTCTTCGAGAGATATTCCCTGTGTGATAATCAAAAACTCACACCCAGGGATGTCGCTCAGCAGTATCGCCGTGGATCCGTGGATGAAAAATTGCATGCCTATCAGCAAAAAATCATGCATGGATATGTTGCCAGGAAGCTCCAGAGTGAGAGTACTATAGATAAAGAAAGTAGTCTATCTTGGACCAACAACCGCTATATTGGCTCCCACTTTGAAGGATACGCTTTTGCAATCCAGGAACAGGAGATTAGCACTAAATACCTGTCATCGCGGTACTATCTACCTATGAGTCATGATATAGTGGCCAAAACACTGTACAATGCAGTTTGTAAAAAAGATAGCCCCGATAATAAACACATTAAAAGCTACAGCAATGTGGAAAACATCCATGTACATAATATGAAAGAGTACTGGTGGAATGTTCCAGTAAAAACCCCAATAAAATTCAGGCATAACAGACCAGATATTATGATATGGGACAGGGAGAAGAAAGCATGCACAGTAGTGGAAATTAGCTGCCCAGCAGATGCCAATATAATATCAAAGATTAGTGAAAAGGAGAATATTTATGCAGAACTGATGAGAAATCTGCAGATACACCACCCTGATTACACCTTCAGATTTTGCCTGTGATTATTGGGGCACTGGGATATGAGAGGAGGAAGGAGGTAGAAGCAGTGTGAAATTATAAAACCAGAAGAACATACATACATACATACATACATACATACATACATACATACATACATACATACATACATACATACATACATACATGGTGGCTGCCAACTCGTTTTCGAGTACGGCCACTACTTTATATCCATGTAGGAAAACTCCTACCGATGCGGTGAACAAGTGTGACTTTTTAGTCCAGCCAGCGATTTGAAAACTCTGGTACAAACACTACACTTGTGACAATTACTGACACATAGTGCTGGGCCCATGGTACCATGTGACGACAAGTGCAGAGAGATCTCCAGATATAAAGCAATGCCTGTGCCGTGAAGCTTTTATAGTGAGCAAATGCACTGCACAAAGCCAGTCCCACTCTCTTAACCAAGATGATATTTACCAAAAAGAAGAACAAGTCAACATCATTGGATACCATCAGGGTTGCAGGTGTTATATCAGAGTTTTCCTTCTCCTAGAATTCTGCCTTGACAAAGGCTAAAGGGTCATCTCTCATACATACATACATACATACGTACATACATACATACATGCATACATACATACATACATACATACATACATACATACATACATACATACATACATACATGTATGTCTATTGTAGTAGTTATGAGACAGGTATACTACAAGTTCTTTAGAACTAGAAATATGTATTACACTAAATTCTACCAACACAATATTAAATGCTTCCGTCTCTTATAATTATTATATATCTACTATTTATATATGTGAGTTGGTGTGTATGTATCAGTGTGACTGTTTGTGCGTGCATGTGTGCGTGTGTGTCTGTGTTTTTCTTTATTGGTAAAATAAAGTATCAGTTAAATATTGGGTTCAATATAATCGACTCACCCCCACCACACCCCACCTACCAACAAAAAGCTACTGGTATTGTACCTAAATTGGAAATCATTAAGGGCAGTTGATTGGCAGTATCGGTAGATCGTCGGCATATAGTTATGGCCCTTTACGTTCTGAGTTCAAATCCGGTCGTAATCAACTTTGTCTCCGTCCTTCTGGAGGTCGATAAAATAAAATACCAATCAATTAATGGGTTTGATTTAATCGATTTTCCGCCCCCTTTAAATTGCTGGCTTTGTGCCTAATGTAGAAATCATTGTTTTGGTTGGTGTTTGACATAAATAGTTATTGGTTAAAGTTATTTTCTTTGTAGGAAAGATAAAGGTATTTGTCTTCTGATGAACACTCAACTAGCTGTGAAACACGTAAAGGCAAGTAGGGAAAGAATAAGAAAATGTGTTTATATTTGTTCCATTTTCCAAGCAAGGTTTATAATTTAAAACTACAGTTATATCGATATTACATTCATCTTACATTTTCTAATATATTTGAGTAACGTATAAATATTTATTATTAAATTATGTTATAAATGTTTTGTGCAATAACATACAGAATGGTATTGGGGGAAATATCGGAGGAAATGTAATTAATCGAATATAAAAGAAATATGTCTCAGTGAGTGTCAGGTTTATTCAAAAGAGGTTATTATAGAATCAGACGTGTTGGGTGTAATCTAATTATATATAGGTGATACTCGAGGTTTCTGTCTGTTCTAGTGAAACTGATAATATATCTAGGTAAATATTGAATCTAAAATACAAATTTTGTTTTAATACATTGATTACATGCGCAACGTTGGAATGACTATGTAATAATTTTGTTACATAAGTATGAATTGAACAAGAAGTAATATTAATCACGTAGCTGCAGGTTCACCATTATAAGCATTCCATCGATTGTCGACGATGATTGCCATTATGAAATATGACACGTCATATTATCAGGCGTGAGACAATCTGGTTTCTATTTTCAGCTACTGTGGTCCAGCTGTGGGTTTCGATGGCTAATCTCCTTATGATACGTTTAATTACTTCCTAGTACCTCATTTGGGAATCTTCTTTTATTTCTGTAAGTAGAGAATTTGTCTTGGCAATGGAGTTTCCTCAGTTCTTTGAACATGTTCATGCAAGCAAAGATTTCAGTTCCTTGGTGGCCCAAATAGTGTTCGATCAGATATACTCTTAACTTAGCGAGATTATTTTTTTATGATTGGCAGTATCGGTAGAGCGTCGGACAACATGCTTTATAACATAGGGTTACGCCCTTTTATATTCTGAGTTCAAATCTCGCCGAGGTTAACTTTGCCTTTTATCCTTACAGGGTTGATGAAATAAAGCATCAGTAACGCACTGGGGTCGATTTGATCGACTTTACCCTCCCCCAAAATTGCTGACCTTATGCCTAAATCAGAAACCATTAATTCATAGGCCTGCTGGCAAACGATATAAGTGTTAATAGCTTTTACAGTTACAGGTAGCTGTAATATGCATAGCGGGTAAAGTCATGGTAAGATATATACAAGGTGTCCCGAAAAATGTATATACACTTTGATTACCTATACAGGTAATATTTATTAGAATGCTGTTGAAGTATGTATGCATTTTTATACACCCTGTGTATGTGTATATATATATATATATATATATATATATATATATATATATATATATATATATATATGATTCTACAAATTCAACAACGGCTGACCAGATGTTCAGAGTGTGATACATAACATAAGGTGATGCTGTGGAGTTGTTAATTTAGTTATTGACGGCCCGACAATACACAGGTTGTATTGACATACATCAATACTAATAACAGTGCTATGGTTACCATATCGCTGACTTAACACAGACATGAGTAGTGCTGTATAGATTGATAAAGTAATCAAGGTTGAATTTACATATATATTTATAAGTAAAAATGGATTTTCAGTACATTGGATAATTATGTGTGGATATATATATATATATATATATATATATATATATATATATATATATATATATATATATATATATATATATATATGCATGCTACTCTACGTCTGTATACATATATGTATGTACGTATACATACATACTTACATTTAAGTAAGTGCCGTACTAAGAGTGAGAAATGAAATTTCGTTTTCATTTTATTTCAACTTATCGTTTTCGGTATGCCTGACCGATTTAACTCACTCAATATGCAAATTAGGCTGCTCAGCCGTTAATTTTCATAAGGAAAGTATATACTTTCGAACGTTCAACTATCTGGCAGATGGGTATACGGTGCTGATGATAGCTAACAAGCTTGAAACTAGTACATCGTTCCTGTGTCAGTGTTGAACAAAAAGGTGACGTGGTTGCCTTAACACCGTATGGCATAAATTCAGGCTGTTCAGTTTGTTTACAAACGAACAAAGCGGCGTTATAGTAAGCGTCCGCTAAACTGATGCGTGCATATATGTATGTGTACCTGTATGTATATATATATATATATATATATATATATATATATATATATATATATATGCATGCTACTGTACGTATGTATACATATATGTATGTACGTATACATACATACTTATATATATATATATATATATATATATATATATATATATATACATTGGTGTTAAGAGATAAAGACTTGAAATTACCCTTTGATGTGCTCCGAGTGTGGAAGCATAGAGACATTTCAGTTTTCTATTTATGTCCAGTTTCACCTAGTAGCAAAGACGACAGTTGTGGACTGTCTGGGAAGAAAGAAGTGCTTTTTGAAGAATATTCCGGGTTATGCTAATGAAGGAATACTATAAAAGGAAACAGGGAAGTAAAATTTAAAGAGCCTAAAGAGCTTATAGTCTTGAGGTTATTAGCTGTAAGACCCCTGTAGTAGTTTGGAATGGAATTAGATATGATAAGAATCGCTCTATTGATCACTGCTTTAGAACGACAAAATACATTCAGTTGGTAGAAGGTTTGATTTAGGAAGTTGTAGGTGGATGCTTTAGGTGAAGTTTGTGAAGGTGTGCGTTTCTTCTGTTGTGAGGTACGATGCTGAAAGTGGTATTGTTTAAACCAGACTAACTAACTGACTAACTAGCGAGCTAACAAACCAAATAACACTTTAAACTAACTAAGATATTAGCTAACAAACCTACTGGCTAACTAGCTAACTAATAAATAACAAATTAAACTAACTGAATTACTTTTTAACTAAGTTAACTAAAATATTGCAGAAGATTCACCATTTTTTTTCTTGCAACAAACAAGCCAATAAATGTGTCTCGTGCCTACCTAACAAATCAATTCAATGTAGTGATAGTTGCATACTCTAAATGAAAACCTCTCTCAAATTCTACCATATGTGACGTTTCGGTGAAAAATATCGAAGTTTTGTTGAAAGTCTTCCTATTGTTCTCTCTCTTTCGTTTCCTCTGTCTGTTTGTCTGTTTCGCTAAAAGATGGAGAATGGCAATACAATTTACCAGACTCCAATCAGTCGAAGACTGAGATGTCATTTACCTGTATGTCTTCATTTACTTTCCACTTGATTACCACGGAAAGAAGAAGAAGAAAAGGAAGGGAAAAACGACTAAATGATGGAGTAGGAATGGGGAGGAGGAAAGACGAGGAGAGTAAAGAGGAGAAAGGCTAGTCTGTAGTGTACAATTGAATACATTCCGATGGAGTCTTTAAGATGAATGATTCCTCTTCACCATAACGAATATAGGATAAAAGGTAAAATACAAAGCAAATACTTGAACACATACGAAACAAAGAAATAAAAAGAGTGAGAGAAAAGAGAGAAAGAAAAAGACATAAGAATTGAAAAAAAGGAAAAGGTAACAGGCATACATATAAATGACACACTACTACATACACACACTACTACATTCACACACTACCTCATATATACACACACGCACACGGTAATTAAACAAATAAACAATAAAAGATGTTAAAAAAAAAGAAATTTTCTGGAATGAATAAAATGAAAATAAATACAAATAAATGCAAATAAATAAAGTGAAATAAATAAGAAAAATATATATAGTGTATTGATCTTTGAAAGACTGCAAAAAAAAATAAAAAATAAAAATAAAGAAATAAAGTTTCAAGTAAAAAAAATACAAGAAAATTCAATTTCAGCGTTGTAAGTTATACATAATCTATGAAAAGACGAGATTTAGTTTTGTGTAATTGTAATATATTTCGGGAGACTTTTGGTAAATCTAATTTTATTTATCTACACGTCATTTGTACCATTCACATCTGGCAGACATATAATTAAGGGGATGTGTCTGGGCTTATTGAATCAGCTCAATAATTTCTTTACTCTCTAACGAGGAAGGTAGAAGAGATAAAAGACTAAATGTTTGTCCGTTTCTAATAATTTGTGAATAGAGTATATTATTTCGCATCGAAAGCAAATAATTGTTTCTACATTTCCCACAAGGCCAGCAATTTGAAGGAGAAGGGAAAGTCGATTAAATCGACCCTAGTGCATTACTGGTACTTCATTTTATTGACGTAAGGGGGAAGGCAAAGCTAACCTCGGCGCGATTTGAACTCAGATCATAAAGGGCTGTAACTCTATGCTGCAAATCATGGCAAATCATGGCGTCCGACCCTCTACCGATACTGCCAATCCACAGCTCTAATAATAATTGTTTCTACTTTAGGCACAAGGCCAGCAATTACCCAGTGCATTACTATAATAATGGTTTCTAATAATAATGGTTTCTTTGGACGGCATGGACCTGCCTCTCCAGGTGCCGAGCTGCAAGCCCACCAGCTGTTCCTAATTAATGTTTGCTCCAGTTACTGCTTCATACACCACTATCGTGACGTCGTCAGCATATGCTGACACAGATCTCCCACACCCCAGTTCGCACGGAATGCCTCTCAACGTCACCAATTTGTGTAGTAACAACTCAAGAGTCAATACATACAAACGGGATAAGAGGAGACAACCTTGGCGGACCGAGCGAATGATGTTGAACGGTTCCGAAAGATAACCACTCACTCTAACCACAGAACGATGTCGCTGTATTGCCGTGATCCAGCCTTTGAAAACGGACCCGAAGCCGGCTGCCTTAAGGACTGATATCAGGAAGCGATGGTTGACCCCATCAAAGCTTTTGGTTAATTTAAGTTAACTAGGGTCCCGCCCGTGCCAAGTTCCTTAGACACCCTTTCTAGCTCTGACAGCGCAGCCAACGTGCTTAGCATTGAAGAATTGGTTGGGGGCCAATCTCACCGCAACGCAAGCATGTCGGTTGTACTGCCATTGCTAACTGCCTCTTCTAGCTTTCTAACTAGCTCTGCCTCTGCTCTATTTTTCTCTATCGCTACAGCTTTACTAAACTTTATCGATTCTATTCTAATCGCTCTTTTCTGAGTGAATCACAATTTGTTGTTGATGATTTCCCCCGTCAATGCCGGCTTAATTAATTCCCTAATCCGGTCTCTGTGAGATTTCTGTGTAACAATACGATTTCGTCCATTTTCTTCACAAACGCTGACATCCGTCAACATTAGTCTTTGCGATGTGTTATTGCTCTGTCTTTTTTTAGACGCAGTATCCATTATTAGTTGTGTTTTTTTTAATATGTTGAAATATTATTTTTACCTCTCTCCAAATTTAACAATCCCACCTGCAACAAGCAGATATGTTTCCTTAAGATTTTGTCAGTGAAAAAAATTAAAAGTTCAGAAAATTTCCACGAGGCCGATGTGAAGCGTGGTTTTTACTCCAGACGTCAATAATGATAATAATTGTTTCTACTTTTTGGTACAAGGCCAGCAATTACCCAGTGCATTACTGGTACTTTATTTTATCGACCCCGTAAGGATGAAAGGCAAAGTTAACCTCGGCGGGATTTGAACTCAGAATGGCAAGGACCGTAACTCTATGCGTCAAAGCATGGCGTCCGACCCTCTACCGATACTGCCAATCCACCGCTTTATTATCAATAATGATAATAACGTTTTCTGATTTAGGCACAAGGCCTACAATTTGACAGTAAGGGGAAGTCGATTACTTCAACCCCAGTGCCTTACTGACTGGTATTTTATTTTATCGAGCTCGTAATAATGATAATAATAATAATAAGAAGAAGAAGAAGAAGAAGAAGAAGAAGAAGAAGAAGAAGAAGAAGAAGAAGAAGAAGAAGAAGAAGAAAAGAAAAAGAAATAGAAGAAGAACGACAACAACAACAACAACAACAACAACAACAACAACAACAACAACAACTATAAACAACTCCATATTAACGATTCAGGTATGAAAAGAAATCGGAAAAGACAAGAGAGGTAAAATCCTTTTAGCTAACTTTCCGGGAGTTTTGTTGAATGCATTCTTTCTGACAATGTTTGTCTGAACGTGAAATGAAAATAAAGAGGATATTTAACTGAAAAGAAAATCGACAAAATCTTGATGAAAACAACCAAAGAAATATACTACAACTGTTACTATGGAAGTATGGCTGAGACAGTTGTCTTCCAGTAATGTTGTAAATTTGACAGCCCACAATTGTGGCTCGGAAGGAGACGTATTCGATTAGTTTAATACGGAAATTATGAACTAGAAATTGTAGTGGCAGTTATTTGAAGAAAGTCAGCATAGAAGAAGAGAGAAAGAGACAGAGATGTTGGATAAGTGAGAAACGTATGTGTATTTAACGAGAGAGAGGGTGTGAGGGAGAGTGGGGGGGTAAGTAGAGGAGAGGGGTAAGGAGAGGGGTAAGGAGAAGGGAGGGAGAGAGAGAGACAGAGATGTTGGGTAAGTGAGAAACGTATGTGTATTTAACGAGAGAGAGGGAAAGAGGGATAGGGTGAGAGGGAGAGGGAGAGGAGTAGGGAGAGATGTTTGAAGAAGTGAGAAACGTGTATATAATGACAAAGAGAAAGTGGGGGGGGGGGTAAAAAGGAACGCAAGCAAGCAATTTTATAGACATGAAAACATGAAAACAGTTTCTTTTCTTTATTGAATGCAAACGAGGGCATTGTGTAGGTTACTTTGCAGTTATTTAACTTAGTTGCTATACATCACACGTTCAAATTCTAATACAGTCCACTTTCTTTGGTTTAGGTAAAGAACGTTAGCCTGATGGATTCCAGTGATCTTGAAGTTATAACTATACTAAGAACTGAAATCTTCACCTCAGACATAACTATGGTTAAGAGGTTCACTTCGTAAACACGTTGTCCTGTGTTTTCTTATTTTTTTGACAAACCTCGTATATATACATATATGGAAACATTATGATGATTATGATGATGATGATGGTGGTGGTGGTGGTGGCTGCAACTCGATTTCGAGTAATGCCATCGCTTGATACTTAAGCATGAGCATCACAGTCGTGGCTTTGGTGTCATTCTAGGGACTTGCCTATTGACATAGGCAAGTCCCTAGAAGGACACCAATACCATGCATCGCAAAAAATGTCACATATCAAGCGATGCCTGTACTTGTAGCTTTTTTTGGTGAGGAAATGCTTTGCATGGAGCCAATCTCACTCTCTAAACATCGAATGCATTTGCCCAAAAAGAAAAACTGGTCTACATCATTGGATGCAAACGAAGTCGCAGGTTTTATATCAGAGTGACCTTCTCCTAGAGAGATGTGTTAATGAAGACATATACGCACACACACACACACACACACACACACACACACACACACACACACACACACACACACACACACACACACATATACATACATACATACATACATACATACATACATACATACATACATACATACATACATACATACATACATACATACATCATCATCTTCAACTCTGGAACGTTCATTATTGGACATAGGCCTTCCATGAGCTGTGCCATGTTTGCCGATCCTGAGCCATTTGTGAGGTCGTTTCGCCCCCTGGTTTTCTGGTGGCCTCGGTTTCTTGTGTGACTTCGTGGGGTCCATAAGGTGACATGGGTGGTTTACCTGTTGTCAGTCATTCTGACAATGAGTCACACCCACTTCCATTTTGTTTTTTCTCGGATCCTTTCGGCCATGTGATGTTTAGTTTGATCCTTTCATGGGCTCTTCGCATTGTTCATAGTTTGCTGTTTTGTTAGGTTCCAGGTTTGTAATACAGGTTTCTAACCTTCTGATCGTCAAAGGGTTACAAACTGAAAATCATCCACGTATACTCTCCAGCCCCCCCCCCCCCCCTTTACATCCAGGAAGAACGCAACAACCTCTACGACGATCTCTCTACAGCAAACCAAAACAGAATACACCATTATAATGGGCGATTTAAATGCAAAAGTCGGAAGCGGAGACAAGGAATGTATGAGGAACTTTAGTCTCGGCGACAGAAATGATAGAGGAGACGACCTTGTTAACTTTGCACCAGAGCACAGGTTCAAAATAATAAACACATTTTTAAGAAAGAAAACACACTAAATATGGACTTGGTTGAGTCCGAACTACGATACGTTCAACGAAATTGATTACATCCTAGCAGACAAACATTAGATCGTGAAAAACGTTGAGGTTCTCAGTAATGTCGATATCGGTAGTGATTATAGAATGCTACTATATAAACTCAATCGACACGAAATGTGAGAGGTGAAAACTCTTCCACTCCAAACCCCAGCCACTCCGAGTGTAAAATCACACTATCCAAGAGATTCGACTAGAACTACAAAACTGATACGCAATACTAGAAAAACAAAGAAATCTGAAAAACAACATCACTTTCACCGATTTGAACAACAATATTATTAAACCACTCACAGCAGCAACCAAAGAGTGCAAGACCAAAAACAAAACAAAAACACCAAATTCTCAAAGGAAACAAAGAATCGTATGGAAAAACAGAGAAACCTCAAAACTCCGACAACAGCCAGGAAAGAGATTGAAGCAATAGAGCTTAACAAAACTATTAAAAAGAAACAGTGAGAAGATCTTCGCAACCTCAGAACAGCCACCATCCAATCAGATCGTAAAATCGGGAAGGGCTTCAAAACGGAAAAGAAGAAATTAATTGAAGGAAAACTGCAATTCACAGGAATCTTAGAATATGATTAGTAGTAGTAGTAGTAGTAGTAGTAGTAGTAGTAGTAGTAGTAGTAGTAGTAGTAGTAGTAGTAGTAGCAGCAGCAGCAGCAGCAGCAGTAGTAGTAGTAGTAGTAGTAGTAGTAGTAGCAGCAGCAGCAACAGCAACAGCAGCAGCAGCAGCAGTAGTAGTAGTAGTAGTAGTAGTAGTAGTAGTAGTAGTAGTAGTAGTAGTAGTAGTAGCAGCAGCACCAGCAGCAGCAGTAGTAGTAGTAGTAGTAGTAGTAGTAGTAGTAGTAGTAGTAGTAGTAGTAGTAGTAGTGCTAGCACCTCTACAACTACTACTACCAAAACAACCACGACATCAACTGCTACTACCACCACTACTACAACTACAGTGGTCTCTACTACTTGAAGTTGGCTAGTCTCATATGATCCTTACTCAGACCCTACTGACTAAACTTATCTCTTTTTTTCTGGTCGTTCATATTGTATCTACTTTTATTATTTATTTCTTTATGTAAGACATTATGCAGTATGCTGATAAAGGTGATAGGCGCTTTCTTTCCATTACAGTAAAACGAGATATACCCAACATTCTTTCGACAAGAATATTATATGAAACACTGCCAATCTCAGTACAACGAGATATACCCACCATTCTTTCTACAAGAGTGTACAATATAAGACAGTTAGATAATTAAAAATGACAAGAAGTGGTTCATCATAAGGACATATTTATTTATTATACCTAAACATATATTATATGCTTCCATATACACCTCACCTCTATGATTAACCACGCTATGTTAGTGCCACTACTAATTATATCTATCACCAGACAAGTTTGCACTATATGCAAATGAGCACATCCAGCCGATATTTCATAAGCAAAGACCATATAGGTTTTAGCATATTTTGTCTCAGTAGCGAGTGAGTAAATGTTACTGATGACGAATAGAAATCCAGAAATAGCTAAGTGGTATTCTCACTGCTACTGAGACAGCTGTGACATGATCATATATTTTGTTTAATCCATACTGAGACTTTGTATGTTTATTATACATCAACATATCGTATACGAGACAGTGCCAATCTCAGCAGAAAAGATATAAAGACAGTCACAGCAAAAAGAAATCAATTGGTTTGTCTATCACAAAGCAAAATATACTAGCCCGACAGCCATTTAAATACAATATATATATATTAGCAACACGAGAGAAAAGAAAAGTGAACACATCTATATGAATTCATTGTTGGAAACTCAGGTTCTATACAAAGACTTTGTATGCGTGTGTGTGTGTATATATATATATATATATATATATATATATATATATATGCATATATATGTACGTATGTATGTGTGTGTACATTCGCTGAATATCAACTGCGTTATATTGAAGAGAGCAAACTGATAACACGTGATACAGAAGTTTACTTAAAAAGGAAAAGCGAATAGAGAGAACATGACATACATACATACATACACGCACACATGCACACATACATACATACATACATACATACATACATACATACATACATACATACATACATACATACATACATACAACGCCGATACCTGAAGAAGGTAGATGAGAGAAAAGTGCTTAATAAAAGATTCAGACGAAACTAAACATCAGTCTATAAAGATATGAAGGGCAAAATAATAAGTGTCACTGTGGCCCCATCTCAGAAAGACATAGATTCCTTTTGGAGCAAAATATGGGGTGAAAAGAAGAATTTCAACCCAGATGCAGTGTGGCTAAAAGAAATCCGAAAGAATTATTGCTCCTACACTACAACAAAAACATACAAAATAAGTGAGGGTACCCTTGAGACTGTGATAGGAAAACTCCAAGAAAAGAAAACACCAGGAAGAGACATGATTGTCGGCTACTGGTACAAAAAACTGATATTTTATCGGAGGTATCTTACTGACTTCTACCAACAAGTTATTAAGGGAGATACACTTATACCAGAGTGGTTGACATTAGCACAAACATTACTGGTCCCCAAGAACAAAGACACCCACTTTGAAAAAAACTACCGACCCATTGCATGCGAGAACCTGATGTATAAGATGTATACAGCCTGCCTGAATCTATTCCTCCAAGATCACTATGAAAATAATAACATCATCACAGATGAACAAGCAGCTGGAAAGAAAGGGGTTTGGGGGTGTGCTGAACAACTCCTAATCAACAAAACTGCGATGTCGGAGGTGCGACAACTTAGGAGGAATATGGCTACAGTCTGGCTGGACTACAGGAAAGCTTTCGATTCTGTTCCCCACTCTTGGATGATAGAGGCCCTCCAACTTGCTAAAGTCCCAGAAATTATTGTCAGAGCCATAGAGAGGCTGTCTTCTTCTTGGGCTACTATCCTAAGGTTAAAGACAGAGAGGGAGGACTCTATTTTCACTGATAAAATAAAATATTGCAGGAGTATATTTCAGGGGGACAGTCTCTCTGTGATATTATTCATCTTGTCATTAAACCACTTGTCCTTTCTGCTCAAGAAATGTGAGGGATACGTCATTGGCTCGCAGGAGGACAGAAATACGAACCTAACAACATAATTTCTTTGTCGACGATCTGAAACTCTATGCCAAGAACATGGATGGGATGAAGAAAAATCTTGACCTGGTTACAACGTTCTCAAAGGATATAGGAATGGAATTTGACCAAGATAAATGCTCATACATGACTGTAACGCGGGGAAAACAACAACCCAATCTAGCAACATTGTCATCAATGGCCTAACTGTTTCACCGATATCTGATGAGGACTGCTACAGATACCTGGGGATAGATGAGAACATATCCTATAATGGTATCTGTAATAAAGAACGCGTAACCAGGGAATACTACACCCGATTAAGAAAGATCTGGTCATCGGAACTCTCTGCGCAAAACAAAACAGTGGCTCACAATGTGTTTGCTGTGCCTGGCCTAACACCAACGTTTGGAATACTCAATTGGATGATAAACGAAATCCGAGCAGTTGATGTTGGAACTCGAAAGATACTGAACAACACCGGAAACTTCCACATCAACAGTAACATAGACCGCCTTAACTTGAAGCGTAAGCAGGGAGGCAGAGGCCTAACATCAGTCCAGACAACATTTGAATGTCGCATCATATCTCTCCGACAACATCTACGAACCTCGGAGCGTAGGAGCCCGTTTCTCGAGCAAGTCTATCTGCATGAAACAGATAAGATCATGAGAGTTGGGAAGGAACTCTTCGAGAGATATTCCCTGTGTGATAATCAAAAACTCACACCCAGGGATGTCGCTCAGCAGTATCGCAGTGAATCCATGGATGAAAAACTGCATGCCTATCAGCAAAAAATCATGCATGGATATGTTTCCAGGAAGCTCCAGAATGAGAGTAATATAGATAAGGAAAGTAGTCTATATTGGACCAACAACCGCTATATTGGCTCCCACTTTGAAGGATACGCTTTTGCAATCCAGGAACAGGAGATTAACACGAAATACCTGATTCACAAAAGAGATAGGGATGCAGACAAAACACCTAGATGTGATAACAAGTGCAGACTCTGCAGAACTAACATCGAGGATATAACCCATGTCATCAGCAGCTGTCCAAAGATGTCATCACGGTACTATCTACCTATGAGGCATGATGTAGTGGCCAAAATACTGTACAATGCAGTTCGTAAAAATGATAGCCCCGATAATAAACACATTAAAAGCTACAGCAATGTAGAAGACATCCATGTACATAATATGAAAGAGTACTGGTGGAATGTTCCAGTAAAAACCCCAATAAAATGCAGGCATAACAGACCAGATATTATGATATGGGACAGGGAGAAGAAAGCATGCACAGTAGTGGAAATTAGCTGCCCAGCAGATGCCAGTATAATATCAAAGGAGAATATTTATGCAGAACTGATGAGAAATCTGCAGATACTCCACCCTGATTACACCTTCAGATTTATGCCTGTGATTATTGGGGCACTGGGATATGTCAGTAACTGCCTCAATACAAATCTTGAGAAGCTAGGCTTCACAGGAACAGAAAGAACACAACTAGTTAGGAAATTACAAGTACAATCCATTAATGGAACAGTAAAAATATGTAAAACATTCCAAAAATGTTGCATCTAATAACTGCATATACACATGTACAGATGCAAAGCATATACACATGCACACATACAACTCAAAACATACACATCCACACATACATTAACATCCATATCTACACATGCATGCATACATACATATCTACCTAGTTGATGTTGTGTAAATTCCAATGAGAGAGTCTTGTGTCTATGTTAGAACCGACCCTCTCTCTATTGGTAAACATTTGTGAAATTATAAAACCAGAAGAACATACATACATACATGCATATGCAAGGAAGAGAGGGGCAAGACAGACAAGCAGGCAGTTAAATAGATAGATAGATAGATAGATAGATAGATAGATAGATAGATAGATAGATAGATAGATAGATAGATAGATAGATAGATTTCTTTATTTGCCACAAGGGCGCACAAGTAAAGGGGACAAAACAAGGACACATGCCGGAGATTTTACATACAATCGTGTAAAAATATTGAAACAAATTTAACAATCGAAATCCCCAATAGGGGGGAGGCGCCACAAATGGGTTGTTTAATACCCCATCTATAGAACAACCCTCAACTTCAGGAGCGTGTTGTACAAGTGCTCCTTTCTTCCTTTTGCTATCTTCTTCAACCTACAGGTTTATATACAGAGCAGGCCCAATCACTCGGGCCATTTTTGCCACATTCACCCACGTTTCAGTAAATTTACTGGGGTGCAGTGCCTCTCTCTCCACTCTGATTCTCCTTCTAAAGTGGTACCTAAAGAAAGGAATGAGTTGTTGTCCGGAGAGAAAAGCATCTGTCCTCAGTCCTCTCAAACTCGTCCACCATATAACCTCTTTCACCATAGCCACTATACGGAGGAAAACCGCCTCTCTTTCGTTTTTGAAAGAAGTTGGCGGTTTTATCCTTACTATGGACTCGGCAGTCAACTGGATTTGTCCCATACGCGACAACAGTTGTTCTGCATAGTTCCACAGGTCAGTTACACCCGGGTAGTGTACAATTGCGTGCAAGACGGTTTCAATATCCTGCTCGCATCTTGGAAGGATCCCTGCTGGGGCGTCCGTGCCTGTAGATCTTGTCTCGAACTAGTAGAGCTCCTCGGTAGCACTGCCAGGCCAGGGACCTCTGGAAGTTGTCCATAGGTCCCGGGCGGAAAGTCCTACCAAACAGACTGGTGAGCTCGTCATCTTCGACGCCTAGAGTCTCCCCGAACACGTCGTCGCCCTTGTGAGAGAGATGGAGATAGTAGAAGGAGACAAACTGAAAAGAAAAGAGAGAATGACAACAACGAGAGAGATAATGTCGAAATTGAGACAAAATGATAAAGAGAGAGAGGTGTAGAAACAAAGAGCTAGAGAGAGAGAGCAACAAAGTGATAGAGAGAGGAAGAATGTCTGTGTGTAGAGAGAGAAAAAGAGATAGAGAGAGGTAGAAGGTGTAGAGAGGGAGACAAAGAGGGAGTAGAAAGGTAGAGCAGAAAGATGAGATGGAGATGAGAGGTTAGAGAGACCAAGGAGGGAGAAAACCAGAGAGAGGAGAAGGTAAGAGAGAAGAGTGAACGAGATAAAGAAAGAGAGGCAGAGCGACAGAGCAACATGAAAGACAGACAGAGAAAGAGAGACAGATACAGAGAGGCAGACAAAGAGAGACAGAGACAGAGAGGCGGAGAAAGAGAGAGAGATAAGGAGAGACAGATAAAGAGAGGCAGACAAAGAGAGACAGAGAAAGAGAGGCGGAGAAAGAGAGACAGAGAAAGAGAGGCGGCGAAAGAGAGAGAGAGAGAGAGAGAGAGAGAAGGAGAGACAGACAAAGAAAGGCAGACAAAGAGAGACAGAGAAAGAGAGAGAGAGAAGGAGAAACAGACAAAGAGAGGCAGACAAAGAGAGACACAGAAAGAGAGGCGGAGAAAGAGAGACAGAGAAAGAGACACAGAGAGGGAGAGGCGGAGAAAGGGAGACAGAGAAAGAGAGGCAGAGAAAGAGAGGCAGAGAAAGAGAGGCGGAGAAAGAGAGGCATAGTAAGAGAGAAAGAGAAAGAGAAGCAGAGAAAGGGAGACAGAGAGACAAAGAAAGGCAGAGAAAAAGATAGAGCGACAGAGAAAGAGTGACAGAGAAAGAGAGACCGGGAAAGAGAGACAGGGCGACAGAGAAAGAGAAAAAGAGAGACAGAGAAAACGATACCGAGCGACAGAGAAAGAGAGAAAGGGAGAAAGAGAAAGAACTACCGAGAAAGAGAGTCCGAGTGACATAGAGAGAGAGACAGAGCGACAGAGAAAGAGAGATAGAGTGACAGAGAAAGAGAGACCGATAAAGAGAGGCAAAGAAAAATATAAGAGAGGCGGAGAGTGAGTGAGAGAGAAAATTGACAAGAAATGACAGTTTCTCTATTTCTATTCACACAATTCTATTTTAAACAACGTCAAATATTAAAAGAATACAAGAAATAACTAATTGATGAACGGTGAGGTAAATATTTATCTACTGTTACTGGTGGTGGTGGTGGTGGTAGTGATGGTGGTGATGGAAGTGGTGGTTGAAGTGGTGGTTTGGTAGTGCTGGTGGTGCTGGTACCGGTTGTTGTGGTGGTGGAAGTGGTGGTTAGGTGGTGCTGGTGGTGCTGGTGGTAGCAGAGTTATTGCTGCTGCTGTTCCTATTTACTGTTCTTGGTGGTATTCTTGTTGGTGGTGTTGTTGTTGCTGCTGTTGTTGTTGGTAATGGTTGTTGTTGATGATGTTTTTTTGTTGTTTCTGCTGCTGCTGCTGTTTCTTCTATTGGATTTCCATCGTTTTCGGCGATGAGTGTTCCAGTTGTTTATCGTGCAAGCGGTGATCATACCACTAGTAAGAATATCTTTAAAGTAGTTCTCAGGAAGATTCAGTGGAACAGGGTGTGTGACAATGTTGGCACTTATAAATTACAGTTACAATTCATTTTTGTCGGCTGAGTGAACTGGAACAACGTGAAATAAAATGTCTTCCTCAAGGATTTAACGCACCACCAGAAATCGAACTCACAACCTTACACCGTAAGCACTAAACGCGCATCCAGTTTACTGATTCTATTGGTTCACGATGGTGATGTTGGAGTTCAGTTTGAGTTAGTTTATGTTTCTGACTTAGTCAATTCTACATAACAATTACAATGACCAAGTAGATGTTATTTCCTCGGTGGTCTTACTTCTTATCCAATGTGGCGAGGTTTTTTTTTTTTTTAAATTAGAACTACACATATCTTTGAGGTATGTGTCATGACTCGGTGTTTGATATGTGTTTGTAATGGCTATTTTTAATATTTTATTAATGTTTTAAGTCCCTTAGCCATCATTTACCAGGTAAACGCATGTACGAAGGTAAGTCAAATATTTTCTGCACTTTAGCCATAACATATCTTTAGGTTTGACACACTGCCTTCTACTTATGCGTGCTTCCAGTTGGTACTATTGTGGTCACTTGATCGAAGGTTGAGCCAGTTTTCTTGCTGCTGTTACGTGTTACGGTGTAAACATGGACACTCCGCTATCAGAGTGCATCATAATAATGGCTTTCTGCTTTAGGCACAAGGCCAACAATTTGGGAGGAGGGGAAAGTCGATCACATCAACCCCAGTGCGTCACTGGTACTTTATTTACCGACCCCGTAAGGACGAAAGACAAAGCTAACCTCGGTGGAATTTGAAATCCAAACGTAAAGGGCCGTAACTCTATGCCGCAAAGCATATTGTCCGATATGTTAGAGGAATATAATGGCACCTCTTTATTTGTTTAAGGCAAAAGTAAGTATATTCTCATGCGGCTCTCTCCACCCTCTGAGTCCAATCCCTTCGAGGTCAATAAAAACATGTACCAGTCTAGTACTGAGGTCGACTCTCTCTCTCTCACTCACTCTCTCACTCTCTCTCTCTCTCTCTCTCTCTCTTTCTTTCTCTCTCTCTCTCAGGAAAAGGTTAGCCTTATTCAGACCTGGAGAAGGGATGGGCTCCACCAAGTTTAAAGTGCGACTCCACCAGGAGTTATAGATACTTTTAAGTATATTCTAAGTTGTTACTCAAATTAACGAAGTGCGAGGTTTATTTATCACTTTATATTGATGAAAACAAATTTGATTTGATTTATTTATTTATTTATTTATTTATTTATTTATTTATTTATTTTGTTATTTTGACATTTGCAATAAATAATTACAGATGAAAATAAATAAACCTACCTTTTGCTATAAAGATTGATGTAACCATAACAACAGAAGTGTATGTATTCTATAAATGTACCTGGTTACTGTTAACCCCTATCATTAACAGTAGTAAGTGTTGACTACAAATTACAGTTTTATACGAAACCTTCTACTCTAAAACAAATGTTTTGGGGGGTTTTTTTCTTATTTTGATATTATAAATAAAGAATATTTTGTTCTTTATGTTTACACAACACAACATACTGAGAAAAAAGTAAAAGCATTTTTAATGATCATAGGTTATTAAACACATTTTTTATTTTAAATTTGATATATTTTCTTTCTTTGATTGGTTTATTTATCACTTTCAGATAAGTTTCAGTTGTAGTTCTTCCAACTCGACAAGAGAGACATTTTCGCGAATTAGTTTCGCCTGAATCGATGTTTTTATTTTGATTTTTATCTTACTTGAATTGTTTTTATGAATGAATAATGAGTGAGGGTGAGGGTGAAAGAAGTGAGAATCGGAAGGTCAGAAACCATTGTTGATCAGAAAGAAATTTATCATTTAAAGAGTTTCATTGCTTTATTGTTATTTTGTAATTTTAGTAGTTACACGAGGACACACACGTGACTCCCACGAGGACACACACATGACTCCCACGAGGACACACACAGGACTTCCACGAGGACACACACAGGACTTCCACGAGGACATACACATGTTTCCCACGAGGACACACACATGACTCGCACGAGGACACACACAGGACTCAATGAGTAAGCAGTTTCCTTTACTATCACAAGTTTTCGGGTTCAGTCCCACTACATGGTAGTTTATGAAGACAGTTCAGCCATGCGGCGTCCACAAAAGACATCAATAATACCTAAATATATATTCTTTTTAATAGATGTTACGTGACACTGGTAAATGTTCAGGGAGATATGAAGTCTTAATAGATAATGTAATCAACACTGCATTATCGATTTTAAACAATGTTAATCTATGGAGTTATATAACATCAACCGTAATAAATAGACATGTGTGTTTGTATAACTAGTTATATATATATAGATATATATGTTTATTAAAATAACAGATTAAAGAATCGCTGCTTTCACCCTTAATGGGAGTTTCATAAGATCCCGTTAAGGGTGAAAGCAGCGATTCTTTGCTTAAACTTTAATCTGTTATTTTAATAAATATTTGCTCTGCGGTTCTTATATATTTTATATATATTTATCCTTATCGAGCCCTCTTTGGATTTTAGTCTTCAAATTTATTATTATTACTATATATATATATATATATATATATATATATATATATATATATATATATATATAGAAAAAAAGATGAAATCGAAAATGCAACTGGAGTCTTATTTTAAAAAAATATATATATATTTATTTGGTTCTTTTACCGGTTTCGCAGTTCTTCTGCTTTTCAAAAGTAGAGTTGAGATGGAGGGTCTGTGGTTTTTCTCACCACAGACCCTCCATCTCAACTCTACTTTTAAAAAGCAGAAGAACTGCGAAACGGGTAAAGGAACCAAATACATATATATATTTTTTTTTTAAATAAAACTTCAGTTGCATTTTCGATTTCATTTTTTTTTCTTTATACTTTCACTCGTGTAGGACACCTCGGTTATTTTTCATTTTGTGAGGAAAAAAAAAAAACCCTCACTTTCTTATATATATATATATATATATATATATATATATATATATATATATATATATATATAACTAGTTATATGTAAGATCCCGTTAAGGGTGAAAGCAGCGATTCTTTGCTTAAACTTTAATCTGTTATTTTAATAAATATTTGCTCTGCGGTTCTTATATATTTGATATATATTTATCCTTATCGAGCCCTCTTTGGATTTTAGTCTTCAAATTTATTATTATTACTATATATATATATATATATATATATATATATATATATATATATATATATATATAAGTCGTTTGGAAGCCTCGACAATGCAAATGGGTAAAACTCCGGGTAACAAGGTCCGGTGATGGAGAGAGAGATGTAAGTGGGTGTACGTTGAGATGCGTGGTGTGTATAAGATGTGTGAGATGTGTAGAATGAAGGGAAGAGTATAAAGGATAAAATTAAAATAACAACACAAGAGAGAGTTACCTTGGGAGAGATTTAATAGTCCCTATATATTTCGGATTCACATCCATCAACTGGGGTTTTTTCCGGGGTGGGGGAAAAGGTTGTCTGTCGGACAAGTCCGGAACGCGTCCTTCGCTGTTTGTTGTTTTGAATATCTGAGGTATTCGGCAGAGCGCGCGTGCGCGTGAAATGGGGTCGGTCGTACAGAGGTCAGCGGCCGAATGAGGGAGTGGGATGACGCTAGCTGTCAGTCCATTCTCTGCCTGTTTGTTAAATGTTACTGTGTGTGTGTGCGTGTGTTGTTGTCTCGCTTGAGTGTGTGTGTGTGTGTGTGCGTGTGTTGTTGCTTTGTTCCTCTGTATTGGCAGTGTAGTATGTTCGTATGGTGGAATGCTACTGTGTGTGTGTGTAGTTGTCTCGTTTGCGTGTGTGTGTGTGCGTGTGTTGTGTGTTGTTGCATCGCTTGTTAACTTAAACCAACCATCTCATTTCGCTTCTCTCTGATCGGTTGTTTATTTGCGGTTGCAGTCGTTTGATAAAAAGCGCTTCCTTGATACGTAACGTGCCGACGTTTCTTTCAGTCACTAGAATTGTGACAATGGGCCTTCCGTCTTTGTTTCCGCATTTGTCTATGTGTTTCCGGAAAGACGAGGCCCTGGTTTTAATGTGTTCCTTGATCCGGATGTGCAAAGGTCGAATTGTGCTACCTATGTAGTATTGGTTGCACCTGTCACATTCTATCTTATACACGACGTATGTGCGTAGGCAACAGTTCGCATGGCGTATCGGGCAGTCTCTGAGGGAGCATGCGTCAGTAGATTTTTCGGGTTTCCTGGAGAGGCATCTTCGCAGGGAGGGGTCCGAGTGGGCCAGGTGGATGTCGAGGCCCTCCCTCCGTATAGCCTTGCGGATAGCGTTGGTGGTTTTCTCTCCCAGGTGTGGCATTTTAAGGAACCACTTGCCTTGGGTGCTTCTCTGTCTCTTGCGTCTGGTGTCTCCTATTCTGTCTGTGATCGAGGTAGGGTACCCGTTCGTCTCCAGCACCTCGAGGAATCGCTTGGTATGAGTGACACCACTCGCGGATCGCTGCATCTGTTTTTGATTCGCGCGATCTCGTTCGTGGTGTATCCTCTTTTGGCACTGTTAGGGAGGGCGGACTTGTAGTGAACGAATAGGTCCCTGCAGGCTGCCTTTCGGTAGAAGTTGCAGTGGATCCTTCCCTGTTCCGTGATGTTGATTCGGAAGTCGAGGAGGGCAAGTGACCCGTCTTCGTTGGGGTGTTCAACACTGAAGTCAATGTTCTCGTCCGTGTTGTTGAACGTCTCATAGATTCTGTTCGCCGTGTCTTGGGAAGATGTGAGGATGAGGATATCGTCCACGTACCTTGAGAAAAAGGCTACGGCGTTGAGGTGGCAGGCGCTGAGTGCCTTGCGTTCGAGGTTGTCCATGTAAGAGATCGCTAGCACACCTGATAGGCTTGATCCCATGGGCAATCCCGAGGTTTGTTGGTATATTTGGTCAAGGAATCCGAAGTAGGTGTTGTCGACGACGAAGGATAGGAGTTGGTGGATGTCAGTGGTGGTGAGCCCGTAGCAGTGTAGGTCGGTCGATTGGACGCGTTCCATTAGTATATTGACGGCCGGGAGTGCCGGGACCGAGGTGTAGAGAGCGACTACATCAAGGCTGAAGGCATATCTGTTATTCCTTCTGGTGTCGGGATCCATTTGATGCAGGCGCTTCAACACCTCCTCGGAGCTGTTAACGTATCCCGGCAAGGTGTCTAAGATGGGTTTGAGTATTCTGACTAGGAGCCATGAAATTTTGTAGAGTGGTCTCTCCACGCTCCATACGATGGGCCTGATCTTCAGGTCGGGTCCCTGTTTGTGTGTTTTCACGAGGTGGTAGAAGGCGGGTAGTCTGCTGTTCCTCGTGAGGAGGTTGTATCTCAGCTTCTTCGGGAGCTTCCGCCGGTCGCAGATGTTGGTCCAGGCGGAGTTGATGTGTTCTTCTATCTGCGCGGGAGTGATTCCCGTGACCTTGGAGTAGAGGTTGTCATCGTCAAGCGTTGGAAGGCCAGGGTGTTGTAGGCCTCTCTGCGGAGATTTACCCATTTGCATTGTCGAGGCTTCCAAACGACTTAAAGATATTTACTTATTGTTCCACAATGCTTCAAGCAAACTTCAATACTCTCTTATATATATATATATATATATATATATATATATATATATTGCTAGTTATATATATATATATATATATTGCCTTACCCAAACAGAAGATATAGATGCTTCATGTCTGAACGAAATTGCTAAACGTACAGTTCACCTTTTGAAAACCCGATCTGAACAACAGATTCAAAATAAATTAAAGCAAATCGAAGTTGCTTTTAAATTAATCAATAAACATTTGGATAAACTACGGTGTGTTTTTTTCTTCGGACGCTATCCAGCAGCAGCAACAACAACAACAACAGCAACAACGGCAACAACAACAACATCTACAACAACAACAGCAACAACAACAACAGCAACAGCAGCAACAACAACAACAACAGCAACAACAACAACGACAACAACAACAACAGTGTAAACCACTCCTTGAGTCATCAACAATGGCCGATCTACTAAATGAAACTATTGATCTCCCAGTAGCCACTGTCTCACAGCAGGAAACGCCTCTTCCTTTCTCTGCCCCAGCAGTCCAATCATCACCACTGCCAACATCTCCTCTGCCTACTACTACTACTACTACATTTTTGCCTACTGCTATCTCAAGGAATTTACCTTCTAATACCAGTACAAGAACTCTCTCTCCCACAGCCCACAAAGGTCGTCAAAACGTACTCAAACTATCATCTACACCTCTCACAACACACACACATACACACCCACTTGAAACCCCATCATTTGCCGCTACTCTCTACGCTATAGAATATGTACGGATAGTGACTACAAATTCACCTATTTACCTAGGACAAAACGGTCTATCCCCACACCACCATAATACATACTCTAATTTAACACCAACACAACCACCAATAACTCAAACAAGGAATCCACAAATCTGCCGCTTTTCCCAGCGAGACAGATTGTGTTTACACCGGGATTGTCCCTTTACCCATCCCCCGGGGACTCGTCGGACAAATGAAAATAAAAATAAAAGCAAAAACAAAAACCATAACCTACATAAAAATAACCACTACCACAGTCACCAACAGTCTCCTAAACAGGAAACTTCCTCTTTTTTAGCCATAATGAATCTGGCAAAAGAACTGGAAAAAAACATTCGAGCTATCACCCAGCACCACCCTCCACTATCACCCCACTGCACAAACTCCCATTGCTGCCATTAACAAACAAACAAATTAACAACACACCAAAACAATTAAAACCATCCACTCTCGCCTCAACATTTTTGCTTAACGCCCAAGGCATCAGCCCTTCCACCAATACTCAAAAATGGAAGATCAAATTCCTGGAGGACTGTGTTGATGTCCATCCAAACCACATCCCTTTCTTCGTCCTCAATGAAACCCATCTCAGTAACCTCCACTTGGAAGCCGAGGTGAAAGTGAAAAATTTCAAAGCCATCCGTGCTGATCGCGCTGGCAGAAGAAATGGTGGGACTGCCATTTATGTCCATAATGCTTTCTCAACAGAGGCTATGAACATATTTTCTAATGGATACTGCGAAGCAGTCACTGTATTCAGTCAAACCAACAACCTAATAGTAGTTGGGCTCTATAGGCCACCACAAACGCCTATACCATGCTTCAAGGAATGCCTCAACAGCATAAAGTGTTTCATCCAAGAGTGTCACCCTGACAACATCTTAATGATGGGGGACTTCAACCTCCCCAGAGTTGACTGGTCCACAAACAGCCTGCCACCAGGTTCTTCTGCCTCAACCTCTGACAGGGAAGCAGTGGATCGCTTCTTGACTTCATGGATGATTTCTTCCTGTCCCAACTGGTGCTCGAACCAACGAGGTGCCACAAAAACGTCCTAGACTTAATTTTCAGCAATCACACTGACACTGTCCACAATATTGCAGTGGAGAAAACTCTACTCTCTGATCATGACATGGTTCTCTGTGATCTGAGATTCCACCGTCCAATATACAAAACCAATGTCATCTCTCCTGTCCATCCGTTTGACGCTATGGATTTCCACAATGCAAACTGGGAAGCGATCAGTCATGATCTTGCACATGTCGACTGGTCCTTCACGCACACTCACACAGCCACTAACATCAAAAAGTCCTGGCAGACATTTGTGGACACTGTTACAAACATATGTGCAAAACACACCCCATTAAGAACTATAAACAAATCTAAGAGCAGAATCCCTAGAAATAGAAAAACGCTCATCAGGAAAATTAAGAGAACTAACAAAAAAATCAACAAGCTGAAATACTGTCAGCAGCAACACATCAACTTGACTGCCATTTCATCACTAGAGATTAAAAAACATAACCTCAAAAACAATATGATGTCTATCATCAACAATCAGAGAAGAGCTGAAGAGGCCTGCGCAATTGAGAAGATCAAACTCAATCCCAAAGTGTTCTTTTCATTTGCAAAAAAAACACAAAATCACTGGCTCTACTGTTGGCCCTCTAATTGATGAAAATGGCACTCTTCAAGGCAATGCTAAAACCATGGGTGAGATACTGCAGAAACAATACTGCTCTGTTTTCAGCAATCCTGATATGGCCAATCTGGGCTGTATCGGCGATGTTACTCCCCATTACACCTTATCGGACATAACGTTTGGCGCCCCTGATGTCTTAGCGGCAATAAAGGAAATCAAGCATAATTCAGCAGTAGGTCCCGATAGGTTCCCTGCTTGGGTCTTGAAGGCGTGTCAACACCAACTTGCATCTCCTCTTGCCAATCTGTGGCGGAATTCACTGGATGCTGGATATGTGCCAGAAAATCTTCTATCCCAGTCTGTTGTCCCAGTTTTCAAAAAAGGAAACAAATCCCTTGCCGTGAATTACCGTCCAATCTCACTCACCTCTCATATCATTAAGGTATTTGAGAGAGTGGTGAGATCGCGAATGACTTACTTCCTTGAGAGTAACAATATGCTGAACTCCAACCAGCATGGATTCCGTAATGGAAGGGATTGCCTGACGCAGCTACTGCATCACTTTGATGACATTTTGAGAACCTTGGGAGAGGGTTCCAACACTGATGTTATCTACCTTGATTTCAGCAAGACCTTTGACAGGGTTGATCACAACATTCTACTGAGAAAGCTGTCCAATATTGGTGTCACTGGAAAGCTGCTGCAGTGGATCAAGAGCTTCCTGTCAAACAGAACCCAAAATGTTGTAGTCGAAGGAGTCAAATCCAGCCCAGCCAAAGTCAGTCGTGGGGTCCCACAAGGCACTGTGTTGGGCCCACTTCTCTTCATCATCTATATTAATGACATCACTGACATCATCAAACACAGCAACATTAGAATTTTCGCTGATGATTCCAAGCTCCAAAAGGTCATCAATGGCGTGGATGACCGGATAAGCCTTCAGTCAGACCTACTGGCTGTTACCCAATGGGCGGAAAAGAAGAACATGTTACTGAACGAAGACAAATTCGAACTGATCCACTTTGGAAAAGAGAATGCTCTGAAACTCCCGTACTCCCTTCCCTCCGGTGAAACTCTCGTGGCATCTAACAACATCAGAGACTTGGGAGTAACCGTGGACAGCAACATAAGCTGGGCCACGCATATAAGCAGCAAAGTTGACATGGCCCGCAGAATGTGTTCCTGGATCCTCAGAACCTTCCAGTCGAGAGATTCCCACACCATTATCCTTCTCTTCTCCACTTTTGCCCGACCACACCTTGAATACTGTTGTCCACTGTGGTCTCCCCACACGAAACAAAGTATCATGAAACTTGAAGCTCCCCAAAGGGCAATCACGAAAAGATAGATAGCATGTCAGACCTTGACTACTGGGGTCGACTAGAAAAGCTGAAACTTTACTCACTCCAACGTCGCCGTGGGCGTTATATTGTCTGTATGATGTGGAAAATGTTTCATCAGCACTGCCCAAATGATGTTGGCATCACCTTCAAAATACACCCAAGGCTTGGGCCCCGTGCTATCCGTCCCAAACAAAAGTCTAAATCGCAACTCATAACAACAATACGGCACAATTATTTCACCTCAATTGGCCCTGCTCTCTTCAACATCACACCAGGACACGTCAAAACAGAAACTGACCACACAAAATTCAAGAAGTCTTTGGACAAATTCCTCCAAGTAATCCCGGATAAACCACCCACACCCGGATATGTCTCCGCAAACAGTAATTCTCTTCTCGAATGGGCCATGGTGCCCAAATCCTGAATTGAAAGACTTCGCCAGGTGGTGGTATTAAGTTAGACATGGCCTGGGCCAATACTGGCCAAAACATTTCAAAGTTATTCAAAGTTATATAACTAGTTATATATATATATATATATATATATATATATATATATATATATATATATATATATATATATATATATATATATATATATATATTATATATATATATGGAGGAGGTTATAGTTCACTTGAAACATTGTGTAATGAGGTATAAACGTTTGTATATGTATAATAAAGCCAAAACAATGCAGGTATGGACATAGAATAAAGAATGCAAATGCAAAAGATATTGTTGACAATTAGTCTTTTACCTTAGATTTATTTAAATGTCCTTAATTTTCGAGATAATATCTCTTCTTCGGAGGGAAGTAAAGCGGTTAAACCAGTGTTCTAAATAGCTTGCCAAGTCATGCTGACAGGAAATGGTATAGAGTATCTGTTCTATCTCTAATGTCAAAGAGTTAAGGTTAGGTGGATAAAGAGTAGACTCCCTTTAAAAGGGTTTTGTTTTCTTTGTACATGCCTGTTTAAGTGTGTGGGAGAATGCATGAATATGTAAGTATGTGAGTGTGTGTGTGTGAGAGTGAGAAGATATGTCTATACGTAAATGTGGGGGATAGATGTTATCTCGTGTTAGAACTGGTCTTTGTGTGTGTATGTGTGTGTGTGCGAGAGAATAAGTGGAGGTGTAAGCGTGTGTGTGTGTGTGCGTGCGTGTGTGGGGGGTCTAAATATGGGGCTAGAAGCTCTATCAAGTTATAAATTGGGTGTTGAGTTCTAGTCTATTATTAATTGGTGGTTGTGTTTTGTCCTTAATTCTAAGATTGCCGAGGTTTCTTTCCTTAGTTTCTAGTTTCTAAACAGGCATGTACAAAAAAAAAAACTCTTTTAAAGGGAGACTACTCTTTATCCACCTAACCTTAACTCTTTGACATTAGAGATAGAACAGATACTCTATACCATTTCCTGTCAGCATGACTTGGCAAGCTATTTAGAACACTGGTTTAACCGCTTTACTTCCCTCCGAAGAAGAGATATTATCTCTAAAATTAAGGACATTTAAATAAATCTGAGGTAAAAGACTAATTGTCAACAATATCTTTTCCATTTGCATTCTTTATTCTATGTCCATACCTGCATTGTTTTGGCTTTATTATACATATACAAACGTTTATATATATATATATATATATATATATATATATATATATATATATATATATATATATATATATATATATATATATATATATAACTAGTTATATATATATATAAATATATAAACAAGTAGTAGAAAGGAAAAAGATTTTTTCAGTAGAAAATGCTGAAGAGATTTTTTCAGTGAAATATCAAAACGTTAATATATATTGTCAATTATATATATATATATATATATATATATATATATATATTGTCAATTATATATATATTTATATATATATATATATATATATATATATATATATATATATATATATATATATATATATATATATATATATATATATATATATATATATATATATTAAAATAACAGATTAAACTTTAAGCAAAGAATCGCTGCTTTCACCCTTAACGGGATCTTTTGAAACTATATATATTTATCCTTATCGAGCCCTCTTTGGATTTTAGTCTTCGCATTATTATTATTACTATATATATATATATATATATATATATATGAATAAAGTTAATATGCCTAAGGGTACAAGGTACCCCCAGAAATACATAGGTTGTCTATGATTCAAGGTGATTCTATGGTAATAATTTGATATACCAGAACTTAATATCAAGATAAGCAGAACAAGTAAAATTCAACCAATTTTTCAAAATAAATCAAAATTAATTTAAAATTAAAATTAATCAAAATTAAAAAATATAATATAAATATTTACCTATTCAAATGGCCCTTACTGTACAGTTTCACGTTGCAAAACATTAGATATCACATGGATATTAATGGAAAAGCAAAGATCATCAGAAAAGCATTAATATCCATGTGATATATAATGTTTTACAAAGTGAATAGGTAAATATTTATATTATATTTTTTGAGCAGCCTAATTTGCATATCGAGTGAGTTAATCGGCCGGGTGCACCGAAAACGATAAACGGAAAAAATGAAACGAAATTTCATTTCTCACTCTCAGCACGGCTGTTACTTAAATATAAGTATGTATGCGTACATACATATATGTATACAGACGTACAACAGTATGTATATATATATACATACATGCGCACATATATATATATATATATATGTACGTATGGATTCACCGAACGTTCATTATAATGCTCGGTGTGTTTGTAAACAAACATCCCAAATTAAGCCGTACATTTTTTCCGTTTATCGTTTTCGGTGCCCCGGCCGATTAACTCACTCGATATGCAAATTAGGCTGCTCAGCCGTTAATATGCATAAGGAAAGTAAATACTTTCAGACGTTCAACCAACTGGCAGGAAGGGATACGTTGCTGACGATGGCTAATAAACTTGAAACTAGTACAGCGTTCCTTTGTCAGTGTTGACATGAGCAACGATGGTTGCTGGACACTGTACGGCTTAATTCGGGATGTTTGTTTACAAACACACCGAGCATTATAATGAACGTTCGGTGAATCCATACGTACATATATATATGTGTGCATGTATGTATATATATATATACATACTGCTGTACGTCTGTATACATATATGTATGTACGTACACATACTTATATATATATATATACATATATATATATATATATATATATATATATATATATATATATATATATATATATATATATATATATATATATATATATATATATTTAAAATGTACACACACATACACAAAGATACACATGAATATACATATACACAATACATTTCCTATCTCAGTCGTGTTGCTACAATAAGATGTTCACTTTCAAATCGCAATATCCTCGGTTCTAAACCTACATTTGTCTTTATAAATGGTTATTTCTCCAAAGCTATTTATACATTTAATCCTGTATGCCATTTGTACATACTTGCTGATCATTTATGTAATTATATCCTAGAAATAAATTACTGAAATATTATCATGTGCAACCATTCCCACATGTTAGTAATGAACATAAAATATGAGGTTTCTCTTATGCAAGCCATTAATTTATCAAAACGCAATCTTTTTAATTCCTGATATATATGGCATACCGATCCTGGGCTCCAAATGTTAAATACATTCAACGCTATTCTCGTCATTCCTGCCAGCATTGTTCTAAGAGTTTTCAATAATTTGTGAATAATTTATATATTCCGAAAATAATCTTTTTGATAGATTTCGAAAATGGCATTTTTTAATTTTGATGTATTTTTATATTCTAGTAAGTCTGAATAAATTTTGAAATGGTTTTCAAGTCCAAACTTTGCTTGAGAACTTTAAAGCAAAATAGAAAGAAACAACTTGTAAATTCTAAGTAAATATTTCGAAATGTTAGAATAATGTCTGCATATTCTTAGAATATATGTGAGATTCCGAAAATAGTTTTGTTATTTTAAGTATATTATCATAATCCAATAATGTTTCAGAATTCTAAAAATAGGTTGCCTTTTTTTTCTTCCTTCGGAAGCCAGAGAATACTTTTCTTGTTAAATGTAAATTGTATGATGGGTTCCAAGCTTGGGGTCGTAAATTCTTCAATAGAATTTGTCATTTAAACGCCTAAAATTCTTTTCGTACTATATATATATATATGTATTTGTGTGTGTGTGTGTGTGTGTGTGTGTGTGTCTGTGTGTGTGTGTGTGTGTGTGTGTGTGTGTGTGTGTCTGTGTGTGTGTGTGTGTGTGTGTGTGTGTGTGTGTGTGTGTGTGTGTGTGTGTGTAGATATAAGCGAAACAAAAGAAAAGAGCAATCAATACACAACGTATATTATATACAGGGTGTCCCCAAAAAATGTATACACACTTCAACAGCATTCTAATAAATATTGCCTATACAGGTAATCAAAGTGTCTATACATTTTGGGGGGGACACCTTGTATAAATATATATATATATATATATATAATATTCTTTATAATGGCTAAGTGATGTGTCTTGTTACTCTAGAATGTATTCACTCTAGTCTTGACTAGTGATCGAGGAAATTCTGTGATTGAAAATAAGGCAAGCCTATTTTCTCTTTATGGAAATATAGCTATTCTGGGTTTTCTTTTGTTTTCCTGTTGTTGTTTCGCTAGGAAAACATTGTTTATGAAAACAATTCCAGAGCATACAATACTGTGGAAAGTCGTAAATTGTTTGCTATTCAAGAATAGAATACAAAGTTTGAAGCTGAGGAGTTAATAAAATGTTAAGCCCTGAATTCCGAATAGGAAAAGCATTTCGAAACATTGTTTTGTTTATGTTTGTTTCTATGAACACTGTCGAAATACAAAGCGCTCCATAAAAATCATTTTCTAAAAATCAATGGTATGGATTGTGATTATCTGACAAGAAATATCTCTACATATCCATTAACTAACAACTGGAGAGCGGGAGAGGATAACGAAAAAAACACTCAAAATTGACTGAGAAGTCGAGAATTTAAAGCTGAAAATTAAGGGGTTTTTTATGTTTGTTATGGGGAACATAAACAAAAACTTCCCATCAGAAAATACCAATAATACCAAAATCCCATTTTATAAAACAGAATACAAAAAAGGAAGAATGAACTACATGGAGGGACAAGAAAAATACAATCAATCACATGGCTTCTATCCAGAGAGAAACTGTCTGTTACTGTCAGTGTGTAAATATCTTTTACTGTCAGTGTGTAAATATCTTTTACTGTCAGTGTATAAATGCCTTTTACTGTCAGTGTATAAATGCCTTTTACTGTCAGTGTGTAAATGTAGAGATGAATATCAAGAGGTTCCGTGTTCGATCATATTTCATGGTACTTGGACACATTTCTTTTACCATAGCTTTAGCTCGACCTAAGATTTGTGGGGGAAATTTGATAGATGGAATCTGGGTGGAAGCCCGTCGGTTGGATTGTAGCTGTACTGCAAAGGTCCAGCCTTATCACATGCAGTGTCACACAAAATGGGAGATTTTACATAATGAAAACTATACCCATGTTCACAAGAGAAGACATCTCTCATCCATCCCAAAGTAGGAGGGAGATCTCTCCGTCGGGCGGGGAGAGATGACAGGTCTGTATTATCTCTCTTTCTCTGTTTATAATGCAGGGTGCAATTACAGGGTGGCCCAAAAGTCGCGATAAATAAATAAAATAATTTTGTTTTATAAGAAACAATTTATTCAAAATAAATAAATATGGAAACTTTAAAATGTCCTATGTATTGCGACTTTGGGGCCACCCTGTAATTGCAGTGCAGTAGTTTTGCATCTTGTATGGAGTGGCTAACGTAACAGCACGAACCAGCCAACGAAAAACTGTCACGGCCCCTCCCTGTTCGTCTATAGTGCCTGTCCAACATGCAAAACCCCAAGCGTATGCTACCTCAAGGTCCAAGTAGGAAGAATATAAAAGGCGCTATCTTCCTGGATAATAGTGAAGGAATGTGATGTGAATATATTTTTCTAGTTTACTGCAGATAGTAAACAGGCACCTTAATACAGAAACAGTTAAAATAGCAACTAAATAGAAAATTCAACAATCCCATTCAATTAGCAAACAACTGCTAGTAGTTATTTTTTTTAAACTCCTTTTGTAACAAAATGGTAATTATCTTTCAGAAAGAAAAAAAAAGTTATTTTCCTATTCATATTTTGTATCGTATTTTTAGCTAACAGCTCACAGAAAACAAATTACTTTCTTTTAGGGATTTCTAAGAAGATCCATATTTCTCCTCTAATGTTTACTGTTTTGTTTTGTTTTGCTTTTTGTTTTGTTGTTTTTGTTGTTTTTTCTCCTTTGTTTTTAAAATTCTGTTTTAGGAACCGAAGTCTGTTTGAGTCAATTTCTTAATTAAAAAATGTTTAATTTGTTTTGATGTTTTTTTATTATTTTCATTTTTAACTGTTTTTCGTTTGTTTATTGTTTACACGACTTTTGTTATAATTAATTATAAATAACATTTCAAAGTATTTTACTAATTTTTTTTTATTTTTCTTCACCGCCAGATATTTTAAAATAATTTTCTCTCATGTTTGGATAATAATATTTATCATCATATAACCAATGGAAATCTCTGAAGGCGATGCCCCTCTATGACACAAATACAAGGACTGAAACCAGTAATAGAAGGTTTCGTTGTTGTTATATGTGTATGTGTGTGTGTGTACATATACTTACATACATACACATATATACATACACATATATACACATATACATATTTATACATATACATACATTTATATACACTGGTATTTTGAATATGATGGATCCTCCGTCAACTTCGACGATATCCATTCAGTTATTCGATCAACTGGATAACCTACTCTTTCAATCTAAACTATAATAAAGTAAGGCGCGCGGGACTGCGTACGGTTTATAATTTTTTATCCCATTAGTTAAATAAGTTGGATTACTTTGAATAAATAATGAATGAATATTACATAATTTATCTATTAAATTTCGTGGCTGTTGATTAAATATATTTTGTTTATTTAAAGATTCACTTCTTTAAAATTTCTGAAATGTCAACACTTCCGGTTGGCCATCGCTTAAATAAACATACTAATTTTCTGTCACTAATTTTCTCCTAATGCAGTTTATATATAATATCGTCTTTTTTAATGTATCATGGATTACGTTACTGATTACATAAGACAGTGTAACGCAGTCTTCGTACAATTTCTATGTACTATATATTGTCAATTACGATTTTATTTTATGTATCATATCTACATGCATATATATACTTGCATATAATATCAATATACACACTACACATGCTAGCAGAAAACCACCCCAATGGTGGTTTTTCTGCTAGTGTAGTTAATATTCCACGAACACGAGTCCCTTTAACGGAATCCCCAGGATGAATCAGCGTGACACGATATGTAATACGATTGAATTATTTAATTACAGGTACAATCCATCAACACAGTTTCCGTCAATACAATGTCACTGACAAAGATTGAGCAAACCCGAAACTATGACAAAAAGACAGTTGCCTGAGACGCCTGGACCTGGGATCGAACCATAGAACTCAATATTGTAAAGGGAATTTCTTAGATACTCAGCCATGCCTGCGTCTTCTATTTTAATTGATATCAACCATAATAATACGCCATGTATATATATATATATATATATATATATATATATATATATGTGTGTGTGTGTGTGTGTGTGTGTGTGTGTGTGTGTGTGTGTGTGTGTGTGTGTGTGTGTGTGTGTGTGTGTGTGTGTGTGTGTGTGTGTGTGTGTATATATATATACAAATATAAATTTAGCGAGAATCGCATTTCGGCGGGTAGAAATTAGCGAAACGCAACTTCCGTATTGTGTAGACAAGCGCTCCATGGATATGAAGATACCAGAGCTATAAACATAAGTTAAAAAGGTCATACAAACTGAGACGATGGTTAAGAAGCCATTAACCACCAGAGCCAAAGAAGCGAACAAGCTAAACGGGTCAAACAAAATAAGATATGATTGAAATATATATATATATATTAAAAAGGCCATACACACTGAGACGATGGTTAAACCATTAACCGCAAAGCCAAAAAGCGAGCAAGCTATTCGGGTCAAACAAATAAAAATATATGATTGAATAATTTACACGGACCCGACGGAAATGGTGGTCAAATCCGGTATAGGGTTTCTGCAACTCCTAAATCAAGTACTGTCTGCTTAAACAAATAATGCTAAGCTTTTGGTATGATGATCGAACAAGGATATTGCTTTTTCAACAGGTATTTTGTTCTATGCCCAGCTACGGGTCTCGCCGTTATCTGAACGCACGTGCAGACTCAAAAGGGAGAGAACCCCTAGTTTTGGCGGATGAATTCAGTACGTGTGGTTATTGCAAAATTGCAAAATATCACAAAACGAATTAAGCTCTCGACAGAATAGTTTTTAAGATAAATATAAACTATTAATCAGTCAATAGAATTAACTAAAAAAAATCAAAAAAATTAACTGGTTAATATCTAGACTCTGGAGATTAATACAAATATAAATCAGCGAAAATCGCATTTCGGCTAGTGGAAATTAACGAAAAGCAACTTCCGAATTGTGTGGCAAGCGCTCGATAGATACGAGTGAACTAGAGCAATAAATATACATTTAAAAGGCTATACACCATCTCCGTGGGGGTCCGGGTAAATTTTTCAATCATATATTATTATTTGTTTGACTCGAATAGCTTGCTCGCTTTTTGGCTTTGCGGTTAATGGTTTAACCATCGTCTCAATGTGTATGGGCTTTTTAATGTATATTTATTGCTCTAGTTCACTCGTATCTATCAAGCGCTTGCCACACAATTCGGAAGTTGTTTTTCGCTAACTTCTACTAGCCGAAATGCGATTCTCGCTAATTTATATATTATATATATATATATATATATATATCATCATCATCATCATCATCATCATCATCATCATTTTACGTCCGCTTTTCCCTGCTTGCAAGGGTCCTATTCATCACAGCATCTCTCCTTTTGTCACGGTCCTTCGTCATCTCCTCCGTGAGCTTCAGCGATCTGAGGTCTGCTTTCACCATCTCCGCCCATATTTTTCGTGGTCTTCTTCTACTGCGTCTTCCTTCTCCTGGGATTTCTTGGTATTTCTTTACCCACCGATCACCCTCCATGCGCATCACATGTCCATATCATCGCAGTCTTCTCTCCCGCACACTACAGCTTATCCCTCTTATACACAGTTTCTCTCACAACTCACCTATGCTGGGTCGTTCACGCACATTGACATTGCACATCCAACGAAGCATACTTGCTTCATTTCTCTCCAGCCGTCGCATATCCTCTGCAGTTGCTTCCCATGTCTCACTACCATGTAGCATCGCCCATCTCACACAGGCATCATATAACCGGCCTTTCGTGCGCAGGGAGAAACCCTTCTTTGTAAACAGAGGAATCAACTCCCTAAACTTCTTCCAACCCGTCCTTATTCTAGATACTATGGCCTCGGAACACCCACCTCCCATGCTAATCTGATCACCTAGGTACCGGAAGCTATCAACCACTTCTATAGAATCCACCTGCATTTGAAAAATATGCCTATCACTGCGAATTCTACTGTAGATACTTGAAAATGCAACTGGAGTCTTTTAAGAATATTTATTTATTTACTTTACCGGTTTCACAGTTCTTATGATTTTCAAAAGTAAAATTGAGATGGAGGGTTTGAGTTTCTGTTGGGGTTTGTCTCGCATCTATACATATATATATATATGTGTGTGTGTGTGTGTGTGTGTGTGTGTGTGTGTGTGTGTGTGTGTGTGTGTGTGTGTGTGTGTGTGTGTGTGTGTGCGTATGTTTTGTCTCGCATATATAAACATACATGTATGTATCCTTTTAAATTTACACATACAAACATACACTCATACGCACACTGCATTCACCTACAAATATGAAGCTCACTAAGACCTGGACTCTAACGTTACATTTTATCCTGTATATCATTTGTACATATACCCTAGTAAAAACAAAATATTAAAATATCATTCTTCGTTTGAAAAAGTTTGGAAAACCCTGCTCTAATGCAAATTATTATTTTTCAAAACGCAAACTTCCCAGCTTATATGATTATTCATATACCTGGCAATTCTGGTATATATAGCATACCAATCCTTGACTCCGAAAATTTAATACTATTGCGTTATTATTGACGGTACGGGCACACTTGTACCATAGTGAATACCATCCAAGATAGATTGTTTTGGTGTTGTTGTTTTTTTTTTGGGGGGGGGGGGGCCTTTTAGTTTAGTTGCTTTTTTTTAAAAATTGTGGACCTTTTAACATTTTTACTTGAAGAATTCGTAAAAAAAATTTAATTCCCTTCTAATTTCTCACTTTTAGTTTTTGTTATAAAACTTTAAACAATACAAGTTGTTCTGGTGGGGAAAAAACGGTAACGCACCATAATAATTGTTTCTATTTTAGGCACAAGGCCAGCAATTACCAGTACATTACTGGTACTTTATTTTATCGACCCCGTAAGGATGAAAGGCAAAGTTAACCTCGGCGGGATTTGTGGTTTCTAATTTAGGCACAATGCCAAAGGAGCAAAAGCAGTGGTGGTGGTGGTGGTGGTGGTGGTGGTGGTGGTATCGCTACTGTTGCTGTTGTTTAGCCTAAGGTCAAGCCAGATCGAGAAACCTATGATCGAAAGACCTTCCAGCCTTGATCAGCCAGACTTTTTAGTGACATCTAGCATTTTCCAGTGTGTTCGTTCTATTTAAGTACGGTAGGATGGGATATGAGTGATATTTGTTTGCTATCTCTAGCAGATCAAGCGAGCACGTAAAGGCTTCTTTTAGACTTGTGTATATCTTACGGCTGCTTCTGTTGCTGCTAGCGTTGCCGCTGCTGCTACCGTTGCTGCTGCTGCTGCTACCATTGCTGCTACTGCTGCTGCTGCTGCTATCATTGCTGCTGCTATCATTGCTGCTGTTACCATTGTTGCTGCTGTTACTTTTGTTGCTGCTGTTACATTTGCTGTTGCTGCTGCGACTTTTACTGCTGCTGTTGCTGCTGCTGACATCGCTGCTGCTAGTATTGCTGCTGCTACCATTGTTGCTGCTGCTGTCGTTGCTGCTGTCGTTGCTGCTGTTACTTTTGTTGCTGTTGCTACATTTGCTGTTGCTGCTGCGACTTTTACTGCTGCTGTTGCTGCAACTGTTAGCTTTGGTTATTTCTTTACATGTCAAATGTACATCAATTTATGTTGTAAAAGTGATATATTGGCAGAATCGTTAGAGCATCGGACATAATAATACTTTTAGGTTTGTCTCTTTGCGTTCTGGTTTCAAGTCTCATTATGATCAACATTGTCTTTTATCGTTCCGGAGTTGATCAAAAGTACCAGTCAAATACTGAGGTCGATATAATCTGATGTTTCGCCCTCCCCCTCCATTTCCCATCAAATGTTTCACTGTATCAAAGAAACAGTTGTTGGTGATCTAGCAAACATTATCATCCAATTTTCACCATTTCTTTTACTTTTTAGTCTAGTTAGAACTTCGGTCGGCGAATTGTCAATCAAATAGAATGATCTGTGATATTCGTTCCGGCTCTCTGAGTTCAAATCTCGCCGGAGTCGACTTTGCCTTTCGAGGTGGATAAAAATAGTATCAGTCTAGTTTGGTGGTCGACTCTTCCTCTTTATCTTTTCCTCTCTCTTTATCTATCTCACTCACTATCTTTCCCTGTTAGAAGTCAGCTATGGCCAGACCAGGACAGGTGATGGGTTCCACAAGGCTTAAAATATCCAAGAAACGCCGTGTCACTACGACTAGCTGAGGAGTTACGGGTTCATATATACATACATAATGGTTGTCATCACTTGACCTTTTTCTCATACATGTGTGATACGAACAGGAAGTTTTAGCCCAGCTAAGGACTTGCATTCCTTTCTGCATATGCTGCAGTGGAAGAAAAAAAAGAAAGAAGCCATGTTCACGCAATACACATGTAAATCGTTTAAATCAAGTGACGCCTGTGCTTGAAGCTCCCTTAAGTGAAGAAAGGCCGCAAGTACCACAAAGCGGCATCCACATTACATATACATATATATATGTGTGTATATATACATATATATATATATATATGTGTGTATATATATATATATATATATATATATATATATATATATATATATATATATATATATATATATATATATATATATATATATATTATATATATATATATATATTATATATATATATATATATTATATATATATATATATATTATATATATATATATATATTATATATATATATATATATATATATATATATATATATACACACAGAGAGAAAGAGAGAGATCTTGGCAATTTCTATGTTTCTTATGGATTTCATCATCTTAATGGCCAACATCATCACCAACAACTGTGAGAGGTATCTAGAAAAAAAAACAGGTCAATATCATTGGCTGACATTGAGTTGCAGGTTTTACATCAGACTTTTCCTTCTAGAATAATGTCCTAACAAGAACTAGGAGTTTCTCACCCCCGGTAGCTAACCAGGATTTTACCTACCAATTTTATCCACTGTTCATAATTTTACCCCAATTCATTTTGTACCTACCCATGATGGATATATATAGGCGCGTGGATTAGAGGTTAGTGAGTTGGATTTGCAATCGTGAGGTTGCGAGTTCAATTCTCGGACCGTGTGATGCGTTGTATCCTTAAGCAGGACAGTTTATTTCACGTTGTTCCTTCTGCCAGGAGTTGTGACCGGTAGATAGGATCAGCAATGGAAAGACCAATTGAAACATTGTTCCCTTGATCCGATTTGACATAATCCACCTCATTCGGCAAGCGAATACGGTCTGGAATCTTATCGATCGATGTGTGTGTGTGTGTGTGTGTGTGTGTGTGTGTGTGATCATCACCATTACCAACATAGTCTTCGTGGTAACTCATTATCACAAGTCAATGGATCCATAACTCCTGTTGAAGTCGTAGACTGCCGTATTGGGTATTTTAAACCCGGTGGAGACCATCCCCTCTCCGTGTTTGAATACAGCCGATTTCTTCTAGAGAAGCAGAGTGAAAGAGAGAGATGAAATGAGTAAGATATATAAAGAAAGAATAGACCACAATATTGAATTGGTACTATTTTTTATTGATCTCAAAAGGCTGAAATGCAAAGTTGATTTGAACTAAAATATCCTGAACAAATGTCGTAAAGTATTCTATCTGTTGTTCTAACAACTCTGCCAATTTACTGCAAATGTTTATTATGACGGACCGATGATTTTTAATAGACCTTCTATTGATCGTTGGTTCTCTCCCTTGATTAAAAAATATGAACATTGATAAGAGTTTTCTCCCCTAAAAGTAATCCAATGTGCTAGTAATGATCAAACTGCGAAAACATTTGCTTTGTAATATTTAGTTACGCCCCTTTACGTACTAAGTTGAAACCCCACGAAGTTCGACTGCTTATTATCTTTCCGTTCGATTAAATTTTTTTTTTCTTCAATATTTTATAATTTCGTAGAATAAATCAATTCACCGTTGTATAAATGGGATTGCAAATGTTGATGGAAATATGAAAGAAAGAGGAAAAAGGAAAACAAAAAAGGATAAAAACGAAAACAAGCAAAGAACAGCAGGAGGAAGGGGTAACGAAGGGCAGATCTGACTGTATAGGAAAGTAGGAGAAAAGGCTAAAGAACCCACATGCAAATAAAATATGGTATCCTTGTAGTACTTTGCGTTATTTACAGTAAAAACCGAGATTGACTTCCAGTTCATATTACTCGTAAATTGCAATTTGTAAACAATAGAGTTTTATTAATTAACCATTTCACCATGCTGCTTCAACATAATAATGAACAGGTGCATTACAACTCATCAAAGATGCATAGAATGTACAAAAGTAAAGAAAGTGAACAGTGTATGGGTCATGATGCACACACAGACACACATATCTTTGTGTGTATGGAGGGGGAATTCCAAGTGTAGTGTTGGCAAGTTTCCGGAAGCATGGAAGTTTTGAAGGATGCAGTGTCCCGACAGTTCAAAACTGGTGCAGGTAGTTTGTTCCATGCTTCAGCAACTCTGAACGTGAAAAAATGTTTCCGAAAGTCATGGGAGCTGTAACATTTTTTGATTTTGTAAGCATGCCCACTGGTGTTAGACACATGGAATTCAAACATATCAGACACGAGTCAATGAGGAAGACTACGTGCTCATTCGACTGCTAGAAATAGCAACCAAATCTCCTCAAATGACAATGAAGATGGAGGATAATGAAATCTAAGATACATTATTCCTGAAAATAAAATCAGAGAGGATAGTCATGGTTGTAACACATTTGATCATAAGTCTGTTCGTGTAGGACCAACCTCGGTATAAACATCAACAACAAAACATCTAATATCATTTTTTTTCTCTACAGTTCTCTTCTTTGCTAATTCTGTAAGGAATATTACTCGATTCCTTAAAGTGATTGATTGATCGATTGTGTGGAAATCTGACAAACATGATTATAGAATTTGTTTATCAGTCTTTCACTGATTTAGTACTTGGGCAAATAGCAACTATATGATATACATATATACTCTCGGGTCTTGAATATCGCCCTAATAATCGCCCCTTCCCCACACTTATTAATTTTTCAGATTTTTTTCCAAGCACCCCGCTCCTCGCTTATTAAATTTTGCTAATCTATCTCCTGCAAAATTTTATTTTAAGTCGTAGCATTTCTGCGATAATTAATTTTGTTTGGGCATTGAAAACATTATACATGACAACATAGAACATTACAAGAAATTCCATACGTTATAAAATAAATAGAATGGGTTGGTGTTTCAATGTGTAAACTAACAGATTAATTCTGTTTCTTAAAGAATTCAAGGGAGATAACCTCGAAAAATAGCCGATTTTTTTTTTCAAACCCTCCTCCCCGCTCATTTCAACTCACCCTATTATTTTGGGCCCGAGAGTATATCAGTATACAAGAGCAATAACTCTTCCATACTGATTATCTCTCTTTGGTTATCAACTGTAGATATGATAGCGGAGCGAACTTATTTCGCTCACGCCTGTATCCGTACACATTTACAGGAACGGGTTCATCTACCACTGCTACTACAACTACTACAACTACTGCTGCTGCTGTTACTACTACTACTACTACTACTACTACTACTACTACAGAATGTTACTTAAGAGAGTTGAGGATATTCTGTACAATGAACTTGGCATGACGAAAGTTTCTGCTCAGTGGGTGCCACGTCTTCTGAGATCTGATCAAAATTGCACCAGGCTGATCACATCAAAAGAAAATCTGAGATTGTTAGAGGCAAATCCAGTTTTACAGAGCATACTGAGTGCTTTTTATCATGGTTACAGCACTATCACTTTACAACGTCTACTGACATATCCAATGTCATCCCAGATCATATGAGCAGAATGGTGCAGTGAGTATGAAGGGAGAGTTAGAGTAAAGGAGTTTTAAGGAGATCAAATAGATAGAAAACAGGTGGAAACAATAGGTCGAAGGTAGGTGGGAGATATATTGGAAGGTAGGTTGGCTGGTAAGAGAAGCAGAGGCTGGCACCTCACTGGGATTTGAACTCAGAGAGCAGAGAGCTGGAACGAATACCATAAAGCATTCTATCCGACATTCTAATGACTCTGCCAATTTGTCGCCTATTTATACATACATACATACATACGTACATACATATATACTTTGTATGTATATATATATATTATATATGTACATTTAGAAACACACAGATACATGCGGACACACACATATATACATGAATGCATCCGCACCCAACTGTGAGTTAAGGGTGCCAACTTCACCGATGTTGCTCAATGAATGACTGGGACAGACCAATTCAGTTTGAACCAGACTGAACCAGTATCAGAGTTAAAAATACATTATGAAGAGAGAAGAAACATTTAGATATAATTAGTAATAAAATGTATCATCTTTGAAGTGTGGGGACAACTGGAAAGCTTCCATTACTCATACTTCTCGCCTTCTTCACTACCTCTTCTACGGCCTCGATATGAATACCCCCTCCGCCTCCGTGGTATTTTTTTCGTGGTTATAAGAGGCTTAGCTCTGTTTCTCGACCGTTATATCGCGTGACTATCTCCCCCTCCGCCTTTTGGGATTCTTTCTCACGTCGTGTAGACGCGTTCTTGAGACTAGTAAAATGAGGTATCCTCTTGATAAGTCGGCAGACCTCGCAAGGACTCTATATCTTTGATATATTGTTTTTGTTTATGCCACGAAACTACGTAGTCGAGGAATTTAGGAACAGTTTAGGTATGATACATTTTATTACTAATTATATCTAAATGTTTCTTCTCTCTTCATAATGTATTTTTAACTCTGATACTGGTTCAGTCTGGTTCAAACTGAATTGGTCTGTCCCAGTCATTCATTGAGCAACATCGGTGAAGTTGGCACCCTTAACTCACAGTTGGGTGCGGATGCATTCATGTATATATGTGTGTGTCCGCATGTATCTGTGTGTTTCTAAATGTATTAATAACTCCCTCTGGTCGAGCAATCTTTGAAGTGTGGGGACAACTGGAAAGCTTCCATTACTCATACTTCTCGCCTTCTTCACTACCTCTTCTACGGCCTCGATATGAATACCCCCTCCGCCTCCGTGGTATTTTTTTCGTGGTTATAAGAGGCTTAGCTCTGTTTCTCGACCGTTATATCGCGTGACTATCTCCCCCTCCGCCTTTTGGGATTCTTTCTCACGTCGTGTAGACGCGTTCTTGAGACTAGTAAAATGAGGTATCCTCTTGATAAGTCGGCAGACCTCGCAAGGACTCTATATCTTTGATATATTGTTTTTGTTTATGCCACGAAACTACGTAGTCGAGGAATTTAGGAACAGTTTAGGTATGATACATTTTATTACTAATTATATCTAAATGTTTCTTCTCTCTTCATAATGTATTATATATGTATATATATATTATACATTAAAATCTAAGAAAAATGCTTCGTGTAAAGCTGTAAAGATTCAATCCATCAATTAGTCACTCAGGAATCTATTCAAATAATCAATAAATAAGTGTTGTGATGTAAAGGTGTATTGATATATTCACATTAACACACGCACACACACACACACACAACTCATTACACACTAATTAATTAGCAGCATAAAAGGACAACTCTCAATTATCTTAATTAGTTCATCTTCTTAGTGGCAACTTTAGTGACATGTATATCTTCAAAGGTGTGTTGTTGTTTTTTACTGGTCATTAGTTATACATCACTGTTTGCATCAACAGAATTGAACTTAAGTTTTGCTTCCAACCCTTTTGTGACTGTATTTTTAATTAAGTATTTTCTATCATAATATAATAAAGGGAGGAATACGGGACTGTGTCCTGAATATATTTTTTTATCCCATTAGTAAAATAAGTTAGATTCATTTGTTTAAAAATTTTCAAATATCCACACTTCCGGTTAGCGTCCATTATAACATATTTATTACATCGCTTATGTAAATGTTCATATATTTGCATCGTTATATAAGGTTTATATTTCGATTGCTAATTTTATCCATTTTCGTTTTCATTACATTTCACTGTAATACAGTTTATATATATCATCTTTTTTAAATGTATCATGGATTACTTTACTGATTACAGGAGAGAGGGTAACACAGTCTCTCTTCAATTTCGGTGCATATTGTCAATTACAATTTTATTTGACATATCATATCTACATGCATGTATATTTGCATATAATATCAATATGCACACTACACATGGTAGCAATAAACCACCCAAAGTTTGGTTTTTCTGCTAGTTTCAATTAATTGATGAGGAATTTTGAAGGGTTTACTAAAATTATTAATTATTTCATCAGTAAGATAATAACTTAACATATGGTTCTTATATAAAAATAATGTTGGAAGATTCTCATTTAACTAGGAAGCATCTAAAATGAGTATTTTTGTTTCATAGGACCAGAGCTGATTTTGGCTGGGTTCATATTAAAAATATTTAAAATATATAAGAGCATCCAGCTGTAGAAACCTAGCCAGAAATAGTTCTATATGAGCAAGACACAGTCACCTGGCCCAACTTGCCTCTAATGGGACAACCTTGCTAGTGTGGAAAATGGACATTAAACGATGATGATAATGATGATGATGATTATGAAAAGGACAGGTTTTATATAAATTCTTTAAAAACTTATTTTTCATCAATAAATTATAAATTGTTATATAATTCTTAAAATTCATCTTCAAGGCCTAGAAAAATTTCCAAAGAAATGTATCCTGTGGCTGATAACTTAGTAATGTTATGTTAAACTTATGTAGTGTAAATAAAAAGAGATTATAATTTTTGTAGTTTTAGCTTTCGGATTTTTCTCACATTTAAGTTTGCACATATTTGCTACAAGGTCATTGCTGCTACCCTTCCTCATGAATTAAACCCAAAAATAAAATCATTTGGCTGTTATTTTTAGCAGGTTGAACCACCACATAGAAGTTCCTTTGGTGCTGACATTTATTCCAATTATAAACAATGAATAAATGAATAAAATAATAAATTATTTAAAAACTTCAAGTTGAAAACATAATTGATATGAGATTCAACTTCTCTTTAATATGAACAAGATTACTTGTCATTTGGTAACTATAGAAACAGCAGCTACTGGTGTCCAAGCAATTTTGTGAAACACGTCATAATTTTCTTGATACCAACATTCTGTAATAGTAAAAACTAAATCCAAACTCTGATACTATTTAACCCGTTTGATACAAACCTGCCCAAATCTGCCATTGTTTCTATGTAATAAAACTACCCTTTTTAACGGGCTTCTGTTTGTTGCAACGAGTGTCACTGGCCATTGTCTGTGGGAATGCTTTTGTGGTCTTGTCTGCGGGGTGCAGCCTCAATACCACCACGCCCTAGGCCCAGAGCCTATCACTATCTCTCTTCCACCTCCCCATTCGTCTATGACACAAGAGCCTTTGCTTCTCCCTTCCTTCTCCGTTTTCATAACCACAACAGACACTTGAATATTCTATGTAACTCTACTTTGTGTAGTAAGCACTGTTTTTATTTACATATATTTATATTTCAGGTATGCAATCCAGGCAGTATCCTCACAGAAAGTTGTCCTATTCTTGATCTAACATATTTAGATCCAACTTCACCAATAATAAATATTTTCTTCTCAATTTGATATAAAAACCTTTTATTAGGTTATGTTGCAAACACCATCTTGATAATCAAACAATTAATAATTTTAGTAAATCCCTTCAAATTCTTTGTTAGTTAATTGAAATACAGTGTATTTCATTAGAAATTTCTTAATGAAAGAGTTACTGGCTTTCAATATTGTTTCCTTTACAAAATTCAAAACTTTTAGGAAAAGTTGAAAATTTACTTTTGATTAGGATTCTGCAAGTTATCGAAATCTCAATCACTCTCCGGTAGGTTTGTGGTCGGGAGATGAAGGTGGTGCATACCAGATATATGCTTCAGCCTGTGCCCATGGAATGTATATGGGAGGGGGGTGGGGGTGAATACCATATGTATGCTTCAGTCTGTACTCATGAGAAAGTGGGTCTTCTATATATATATATATATATATATATATATATATATATGTATGTATTTATGTGTATATATAATTTTAAAAAGTTGGACGATGACAACAGAAAAATGGACGAAACACAGGACAGTCCCTTCTCATCAGTCAAGCTCTGGAGATCCATATGATTTCAGTGCATTAAGATTTATATCACTAACTCCAGTGCACATAGGACAACAACAAATGGGAACTAGACAAGACGATTGGTCTTCCAACTATTAAAAAATAAAATAAAATTTACTACAAACCAATGTGTTGCAACTGAAAAGAAGAGATGGAAACAAGGCCCAGAATATTAGCTGAGAGACATATTATGCACAGAATGCAAAGTGGAAGAGACAGTTTGGACATTAATCCTAAATAGACAACAGATACAATATATAGTTACACTTTGACTGTTAGCAAGAAAATTGGATAGAAAACAGCATAAATTAAAGAGAGTATGATAGGAGGAAGAAAAAATGATAGAAGAAGGAGTACCGGAAGAGAGAGAGTAATGTATGTGTGTATGTGAGAGTGAGAGAGAGAGGGGGAGAGTGAAGAGGGGATGAGGATGATTGGTGTTAACAATCAACATTAGAGGAAAGAGTAATGTGAGACCTAGTGATGAAATAGCTGGTGTTAAAAGAATGAGAAAGAGTGATATCAATAATGAATGATATGAGAGTGATGACCAGCAATAAATGGATGATGGGGGGGGGGGGTTAAATAAGGACAGATCCAATGAGATGCCGTCCCATCATACATATGTGATGTGGGACAGATAGGGTGATAAGAGGAAGGTCAACTGATGGGGCAGAGATGCATGAAGACTTAATAGAAATGTAACGGTTGGGGAGAAGACAAATATAGAATATCATACATCTGAATCAGCACCACCACAACCACCATCACTCCTATTACCACCAGCACCACCACACAGCTATAACCACCACCACCACCACCAGCATAATTACCACAACCAGCACCATCACCCCCTTCACCACCATTAATTTTATATCTGTTTTCCATGCTAGCATGTGTTAGGTATGTCCTCTCCATTAAAGAACTTCAGTATAAGACATGGACCTTAGTGACCCAGTTACACCTCAGGCATGTCCATAGTTTACAATAGACACATCATATGGAATTCCTATTAACTTCTTTTCTACATATTAAGCCAGGACACTTTGCCCTAGAGCAGTAGCAACCGGTTTTCTTTCCTGATTTAGTCTTTGCTAAATTTACTGTGTGTGTGTATATGTCTATATATGTATATACATATATCATCATATCATTTAACGTCTATTTTCCATGCTAGCTTGGGTTAGATGGGTTGCCCTGATGTGAGATAAGCCAGGTCCGATGACCATGACTTGCTCATACAGGACTGGTTTCTAGAGTGTCTATTGCTGTACAATTTCTAATTCTAAAGCCTGCTACCTTCATCTCTCTTTTAAACAACTTGCTGAAAAAAAAAATGCTAAATAAATTAAATAAACTCCTAGCTGGAATCTTTGGTAAAACTACCAAATCATGAAGATGATAGATATCATGGAAGGAGACTGGGATAAGTAACTGATAACTACATGAGAAGAGTTTGTAAAAAGGTATGGTCTTGCAATTTGATGAAGAAATAGTGCCAGCAGTCATCAGTAACATTGTTGAGATAGCGAATGAAAGGAGAATGTAAAATGTCAATGTGAAAGATTTGAAGGAGTTAATTGCGTCTCATGGTGAATTTTAGCTATTGAAGAACTGCTGGTATCTCTACTTATGTTATAGTGTATAGTGCTATTTCATTTAACTCTTCACTTTTAGGAATATAGCTAGAGTGCTAACCAAGGTCTTACTGATTATATATATATATCATAGTTTTTTCACCTGCTTTTCCATGCTGCCATGGGTTGTAAAAGACACAAACACACACACATATATATACTATATAGATAGATGAGTGTGTGTGTGTGTGTGTGTGTGTGTGTGTGTGTGTGTGTGTAAATGAGAAAGTAAAGAGAAAGGACGGGAATATGATATTTACTGTCTGAGAATGATACTCCAAGAATCATTAGATTAAAAAGAATTAGAGTTGATAAACTGACACAAACATATCTGAGACTTGAAATGAGGCAGTTAACATCAGAGAACTGTAGTTTTAAAAGAATCAGAGATGATATATATATATACTGACATATCCAGACCTATCAACTCTCTCGTTCAATAGGGATATCTCCTTCCCACTTTGGGGTGGGTGAAGGATGTCTTCTCTTGTAAAATCTCACCATTTTGCCTCATTTCTCCCTGTTTTGTGGCACTTTTTTCATGGTTTGGGTTTTTAGAGGTTGGCAAATCTGAGACTTGTATATCTGAGACTTGAAACAAAGTAGTTAACATCGGAGAACTATAGTTTAAAAAGAATCAGAGATGATAAACACATACTAACATATTTTAGACTTGAAACAAAACAAATACAAAAGAGAAGTGTAATCATAGCTACCCACTCAACCTACATTGAATTCCCAAGAAATATCTTGTGCTGAAAGTATTGTAATGATCAATGATGAAAAGACTAGTTAACTGTTGCTATGATAACTGACTGGCCAGATGGGTTTGTCTTCTTACAATATGTTGTTATATAGTAAAATTGATATTATGGGGACAAAGTACTTTTATTGCCAATCTTGCCCCACCACCACCTCCATTAAGTAACTTATGAAGACAGATGACACTATTCTATTAACAATTATTCCATATGAGTAAATACATATTGCTAAGTGTATTTACTTGAATTTTTCCCATGAGTTGGTATTGGAGTGGCTGGTATCCAACTTTTATTTTAGTGACCTCAGAGGGACGAAAGGCGAGATTGACTTCTGTAGGGTTTAAACTCAGAATGTAAAAAACTGGAAAATCAGTTCATGGCATTTTGTCAGAAGTCCTAATGAATCTGTTGATTCACTCCTACCAACCCAGGAAGCAATCATGGCATCAACAATGACCACTACCACTACCTCCCACCATGACAAATTCACAAGTGAGAGTATCAATTTGGAGCAGTAACACATTCTTTCATGTGTTTTCAAAGCATTTTGAAAATAATAAAGAATGTTAAGTGGTTTAGTAAAATAACTAGCCTTCGCCTTTATTAATCCTTTACCATTTACATTACTCTATATACACTATTGTATTTTTATGGTAAACACTTTACCTCACATAATATCGAATCTATGAGATTTTGATATTATTTATTAAAGAATTTGACCACCCTCTTTCTGTAGACCTAACAACATGCTAACCTACAACAGAAATTCTATGAAAGATTAATTGTTGTTGTATAGAGCACTAAAACAGCTCTTGTACAGCAGACTTATGCCATGTAGCTACCTAAGTACTTAGATGCTGTGTAGAGTACCAAAACAGCCCTGATTCAGTAGTGGCTGTGCACATGCCAAAAAGGGGTTGAAAGGATTATTCAGTTGTTTCAATAGCATGGCAAACTCTCCAGTGTTGGTGACATGATAAAATACACCCAATATACCCTATAAAGGGGTTAGTGATAGGAAGGGCACAATAAAATACACTGTGTACACTGTAAAGTGTTGGAATGTTTGTGAGAATATCTGAGAGATCATTGGTTTGAATTAAGTAGTGATATGCTGCGACAACACATCCAACCCTTGATAACATGGAGAAAATATATTAAATGATGATGTTGATGTGTAGAGTACCACAACGACACTGATAATATTCTAATTATAACATATAGTCAGTCAAGTATTTAGTTGTGTACTGTACGAAGAGAGTCGTGATTCAGCAGAACTATGGTGTATAGTTAGTCAAATACCTGAGTGCTATAGGTTTGCAAAATCATGTTATTCTCAGTCAAGTTTTAAATGACTAAACCTATTCCAAAGGCATTCCATCCATGACCACTCCATCTTTATTTCAAGTAGTTTATCTACCACTTTGTTATCCAGCATTGGTTCATACTTAGACAGTATAAAAAAATCCTCATTTACAACATCCATAATGTACAAAGGATTACAGAACTCTTCCACTGGAAAGCATGCCAGACTATCACATGTAATTTTCTCTTCTTCTTTGCCCACTTATTCCTGGGAGGGCCGTCAGAACTAAGTCTTCCAACATGCCTTCCAGGTCTTGTTAGGAGTAACTATCTCCAATATCTGGCTAGATCCTTAAGTGAAACCAATCAAGCTCATGGATGTTATCCAACCATCATGTTTGTGGTTAACCTCTGTCTCCTGCTGATTAGCCTGACCTGTAAAATCTGTCTAATTCTTTTCTTAGACATTCTAACTATATATCCATTTATCAGAGTTGTGATATCTCAATTTGGAGAAATTGCATGTGTACCCATAACACAATTATCTGGGAGATTCAGCATGACACAATGTTTGACAAGTTTGGTCCTTTGAATTATAGAAACAATCCATCTGATGGACTTCCAAACAAGTTCCATCTACTCTATTTTACTCATGAGTCATGGATCGACCCCCAAAGCTATGGTAAATGATGCCCCATAATGGGATCAAGTCAGGAACCTAATGACTGTGAAGCAAACTTCTTAACCATTTGGCCATGTTGCATCCACTATACTTGCCAATAACAACATACTAGCAAATTCTGAGCTGGTTCTATCATACTCTCTCAACTAAGAAACTACCAAACTACTTAGCTAGTTCAGTGACACTCTCTCTCCAAACCACTAAACTACTTAACTGATTCTGTGATACTCTCTCAACAAACCACCAAACTACTTAGCTAGTTCAGTGATACTCTCTCAACAAACCACCAAACTCTTAGCTGGCTTTGTGATACTGTTTCAACTCAGTCACCAGTGCATTGAAAAATTGATAAGTATTTTGTTAGATTACAATGCTGAACGTTGACTTCTTTCAATAGCTTGGGGTTGAAATCAGAAAAATACTGAATGAATTCTCTCTATTCCATCACCTGTTTTCTTCAAACTTTTAAAAGGGAACTTATAAAATAATATAATTCACTCAAGTAAAACACCATAAACAAAAGTAATTTAACTCTTTAACCTTTTAGCATTTACATTACTCTATATATACACACTATTGTATTTTCATGGTAAAGGCTTTACCTCATATAATTATCTCATAATATTGAAACTATTTTGAGAACAATATCTTAACATCAGTATGAATGGCTGGTTACAGCCAATTTGAACAGAAAGAGGTGAGAATTCTAGCCAGATACAGCCGATTTAAATGCTAATAGATTAAACACACACCTGGTAAATGATATAGCACAAGAGATAAACTCTCAAAGAACTGTAAAGAGTGAAGTTCAATTTCTGGTTGAAGTCAGTTCACTTCTCTTATATTTTTAATTCCATTTTATAAGAGTGTGGAGGTAAGACAGTCTCATCCTCCTTGGTATATATGGCACTGTACCTGAGAAAGAAATTTATTTTTATAAATGGATAAAGCCAAACTCATTTGAAATTAGAACATTTTATTTCACTATTTCTCTCAACACATCATAAATTATAATAGCCAGTAGCTTGATGTTCCAACACCTCAAACAATATTTAAACCTCTGGCCTTGAACATTTCGGAGAATTATTTCATAAACTTTAATCACCAGTAACTTGTTCCAACAGCTCAAACCATGTTTTAAAGTCTTTAAGATACAGCAGAATTATTCCACAAATCATAAATGGAACTCTCTTAAAAACTGGTGCTTTTTCCACTCTTGAATATTATCTGTTAAACTCTTTGTTAGTAAGATGTAGCAAAAATATTGCCCAACACTATATGCAGTGTATGAATCATAACTTTCAGTAAATCTACATTTACCATCAGGTTCAATTTGCTTTGGAATTATGGAACCAACTGGTCTTTCCTTTAAATCTGATGCCCAGACAAAGTTTTCAGTCTGAAGGATCTCATGAGTCAGCTGGATGGTTACAAGAGATTGTTGTCAATAGCATTATCAATCAAAATACCTCTTACTGAAATACACTGTGGAATGTTCTGCTTAAACACCAAGGAAAAAAGCACAATTACAATTTGAACGAATAGCTTTGTTGTCGTTATATAGAAAGCTTTACACTGACCACATATTGTGGGATATGGGCAAGGTGGTAATGAGAGATAGTCGGACAAATTTTCTTTATGCATGATTCCCAAGAGAATAAGCAATAATAGATTAGGACAATTTGAAGTTGTTCAGTCATGACAGACTACAAACCAGTTAAACATGTTATGACCCAAGAACCATATATTTTTCATGTCCCAAAATCCAAAATTCCCTTTTTCCACATCATATATTAGTATGTATGCTACATAAGGTAGGAAAAGGTAATAAAAGTTCAAAAGATATAATGGATCCATAGTTTTAGGTGCAATAGTCACAAAGAAAAAAGACATTTTTGAAATATAAATTTCTAATACAGAGTGAATGGAACAGTTTAAATTAGAAATGAAGACTACCTGATATTAGCAAAAAAACATAGAGAAATATTCAGATTGAGATGTGCAGTTTGTAAGATTGTGATGTTAGGCAAGGTTTTCGGTGACAATGACACTACTACTACTACTACTATTATTACTACAATGAAAATGACTTCAGAAGGATATTTGAATGATTTTTACATTATTTGATAACTTGGTTCCATTTATAAAGAGAAAAATAGTTTTCTATTAACATTACATAATAAATGCACTGTGGTATACACACATACAGCAGAGATAAAGTTCCAGCAAACCAAGTTTGTGATACAGGTTCAATTCTCATTTGAGCCAGATCATTCCACATACCTTCAATTCTTGGCAGTAGTCAACAGCCCAGAGAGGGACATACTCTGCCAGACAGTGACGCAGGTTCAATTCTCAATTGAGCCAGATCAGTCCACCTAACTTCAATTCTTGGCAAAGAGGGATAAAATAATCCCTGCCAGACTGATTTGCCTTCAACATTTTAAACGAAGATGAGATCTTTCATGGAAACCCAACAATCCATTAATTATTACAAAATATTTACATATCATTTTACATTTAAATAAACACCCCACAGATAGATAATACTTTTAATCCTCCAAAACAAGAGGATTCAATTATATAGTCTTAGTCACTTTTTTTTTTTTTTTCTTAATCTAGGAAATATTTAAGATGAAAAATCAAAATGCTTTTTTTTTTCTGAGGGGAAAAAATAAAGTCTGAATTGTTCCTTCTTTTTCTTTAAAGTTGTTGACAAAGATCAAGAATTAAAACATTAGTTTCATGAAAAAATAATTCAAAATTGAATAAAGAGAAAAAATATATCACTAATACCACCAAATTGTGATCTTTGTAATGAGAAGAAAATAAGTATGTGATGAACATTTTTAGGGTATCCCACCATCATTGATGGGTCCAAAACTCCTTTAAAAGGATACAAAACATTAATATAAGGAGGGCAGTATCTTTTTAAATGGTTTGATGGTGTCAGTGACTATGTTTCCCTTTTGTGTAAATGGCAAGAATTGGATAGATATTTTGCTCGAGTTTAATAAAGACTACAACATGAAAATATAGTTTCAAAATAGCTTGTATATTTTAAGAATATTACCCTTCTGTTTGTTCATTTTCATTTTGGTTAATTTTATGTAATTTTATTTCTTTTGAACCATTTTTGAACCTATTTGCAGAAAGATAATTCTTTCTTTCAGGGACGGAATCAATGGTTAGAAAAAAAATAAAAGAAGAATAGTTTTACCAATCTAAAAGCATCTCAACCATAATAAAAGAATCATGTTCAGCATAAAATACAATACAAGGTCATTGAAAGATTTTGATGCTTAATAGCAATATTTCTATAGCTGAAGCTAATAGAAGAATTCCATTTTAATGAGTTTGCTAGAGGTATATTTTCAGATAATCAGGTTTCCATAGCTTCCTTAATGTTTCAGATAAGACAGCTCAAGACAGCTTTTGTCATGAACTATGAATAAATAAAGGCCTATTAAAATGACTATATATATATATATATATATACACACACATATATATATATAATTATTTGTGACTCGTACTTCAAATTTTCACTAATAATGGGTTCTCAAATATAGATAAATTTATAAACTCATGACAGGATGAAATTAGAGTGTATATAGTAGAGAAATTAGAGTTTATATAGGAGGAAAATGTAGCTCCGGAGAATTAAAGGAAAAAAAACACACATCAAACACAGAGAGGTGCTGAAAGTGGATGAAAATTTAAAGTAAGTTTGGGTTTTTTGTTTTGTTTTTATTTTGGCATGTGTAGATTTCAATTGTATAATGTTTTATTTGAAAAAATATATATATAGTTGTTCTTGGACCTCCATCAGTTATGACAATGAAAATTCTAGTTATTTAACCCTTTAGCATTTAAACTGGCCATATCCAGCTAAAATTCTCTCCCCTCCTTCTGTTCAAACAGGCCATAACTGGCTGCTCATCCTGATGTTAAGGTATCGTTCTCAAAATACATAACAACATCTCATAAATTCGATATTATCTAAGATAAAGTCTTTACCACAAAAATACAATAGTATATATAGAGTAATGTAAATGCTAAAGGGTTGTAAAATAACCATGCAAGTGGTTGAGTGTTCCAGAGACATTTGCTCTTAATGCAATTCTCATGGAGATTCCAAGGCATACAGTGTGTCACAAGGCTGGCCCTTTGAATTATTGGTACAACTCAATTTTGCCAACTGAGCTGACTGGAACAATGTGAAAGGAATTGTCATTTTCAGGGACACAATGTCAGACCTTTCAAATCTCCCCGTCCAACGAGATCTCCCACCCACTTTGGGGTGGGTGAGAGATGTCTTTTCTTGGGAAAATGAGTATATCTTTCATTATGTGAAATCTCTCCATTTTACCTCATTTCTCCCCAATTTTGGGGCACTTTTTTTCATGGTACTCTCTGTTTGGGTTTTTAGAGGTTGGCAGGTCTGCAATGTGCCACCAGGTCTCAAACTGACAACCATAAGCTGAAAATTCAAATCACTAAGCCATGTGCCTTCACAAATATATATATGTGTATAGACATAAACAGGTAGGTACAAAAGAAAGATAAAAGGAATCTAATTAATGTAGTAGAGAAACAGAGAGAAGACAAAGGAACATTTTGTCATTAATCATCAAATTTATACATTTTTTTTTTTTCTCAACCATCTTTAGCTCTTGAGTCTTATTTGATAGCGGGTGACTTGTGTTATTACAAATCATTATGCATATATGTCTTACATATATATATATATATATATATAGTGTGTGTGTATGCATTCGGTTTCAAATAGGTGCACTGTATCTGTGTGTGTGTGTGTCAAGAAGTGACTAAAAAGGTTGGTGTCAGGAAGAGCATTCAACCAATGCCAGCATACAAAAGTCAAAATAAAAACAATGATGATGACATTAGGCATATATATATATATTTATATATATATATATACATATATAAGATTGAATGCTTCACAGTGACATGTATTTTTAAGTATAACCTATTCACTGTTCTATATACTCTTGGG
>OZ024742.1:309082873-309280373 GCA_964016885.1 Eledone cirrhosa
ATATAGGGTGGTTACAGCAATGCATATGGTTAATGTACAAGAAGCTGTGCAATTACTTAAACCATAATGCAGGCATTGTATTGAGGGTGGAGAGAGGAATACTACAAAAGATAGAGTTACAAAGAACAAGTGGTGGCTGGTAGAATTTCATCACAGTATTGTGATATTACACAATGAATTGCACAACTAGGCAATTTTTTTGACATACATGAATACATATATATATGTGTGTATATATATATATATATGCCATTATATTTATTATGCCATATATATATATATATATATTATATATATACACACACACATTGAATTATATATATATATATATATATATATATATACACACACATTGAATTATATATATTATGTCATATATATATATTTATATATACACACATTGAATTATATATATTATGTCATATATATATATATTTATATATACACACATTGAATTATATATATTATGTCATATATATATATATATATATAGGTGGTTTCCTGGTGTATATCAGGTGACCACAGTTAAAAAGGGTACTCAATACAAATAGGCAATGAGTATATGCCTCTTTATTTTATTCCAAAAATTACTTCTACAAGACTTGAACTGTTTCATTCAAAAGATATCATGATGATTTCTAACAAATGAAACAGTTCTAGTCCTGTAAAAGTCATTTCTATAATATATCATGGCATTATATTTAGTATGTTAGAAATATATATACACTTTGCATTATATATATAATTGTATATATGTATGTAGTTCTTAGATTGCAAATTTGTATGTCCAAAACCACTGAGTTCAGGAGTAGGAGCAGAGGAGGCATAGTGAGATAGTAGGGAATTTCAGAAACAGGTTTTTAGGGAGTAAGGCAGAGGATCATGGAGGTGGGGCTACATTTCCACTCCACTGTTGACACCTATTCTTACCTTCACAATATATATATATATATATATATATTTAATATAGAAAAGGCTTCTACAGGACTAGAACTGTTTCATTCGGGAAAAATCATTTGTGGTTACCTCCAATTGAACCCGGGATAAACTTTTATATATATATATATACATACACACACACTCATATATATTGTCTTTGCTGTGCCTCAGTAAGGATTACTTAACTAAATCTATTACATTCATGCCATCAAATGACCTTGTTTACTGAATTGCATTATGGTCTGATGATGTAATCAATTAGCCACAGAAATACGTATTATGGTGAGTTTTGTAACTATAAAAAAGTTATAGGAATCCAGCCTTCACATGTTTTACATTGAAATATATATATATATATATAACATGACATTTTACATACGTTAGTTGCTTGTTTGTTGTTGTTTTTTTTCCTTTTTCAGAGGGGTGGGTTAAGGTGATAGGTGCAGGGGGTGTTTATTTTTTATTACATTTTATATCTTTTTATACAAAATTTCCACTGCACTATCCAAAGAAAAGCAGTTACATTCTGTAAGGTTTCAGCCATAAAATTTATCACTTTTACTTCTAACATCTTATGATGCCCATGTGCATGCACATACATGCATTCACACACATGCATACACAAACAAGCACCCACATACACAATTGAACTCTTAACCTTCTGTAATGATTCAGTGGAAAATATCTAAAAACAGGTTAGTTAATTCAAAAGATTATAGTATTTTTACTAGTGGACAGATTATGAACATTTTCAGAAAACTAGAAACTTCAATTCTTTTAATGTGATGCAGTCATTGTGTTGTTTTGTACTTTTAAATAATGTCTTTGTAATGTGGTTTCATGAGGTGCAGGACATTAAGAATTAAAGACAGAACAGTGGTATTTATTCTGGTTGTTAGGTAGGTGGGAAATGCAATGGAATCATCATTATTATTACTATTATTATCATCCTCATTGTTACTATTTTCAGAGATGGAATTGTGTGTTTATGTTCATTTTGTTGTTGTTGTTTGTTTTTTTAAAGTTCTTTAAATAAAATATCTATAACCCTTTACTGGTTCCATTTTTTCAACTATGGCCAAGCTGGAGCATAGTCATTAATCATTTTTTAAATTTATTTTTCATTTTTCATTTTTCATTTTTCATTTTTCATTTTTCATGCCCCTGTATATTTAATCCATTGAAAGTCTGGTGATAATGTTGGTAATAGTAGTAGTAGTAGTAGTAGTAGTAGTAATAGTAGTGGTGGTATTGGTTTGTGGCAGTGGTAATGATGGAAGTGGTGGTGATGTTAGTGGTTAATGGTAGTCATACTAGGGGTGGAGGGTGGCAGTTGGAGGTTTTGTGGAGGGTGATGAGGAGCAGAGCAGGACCAGTGGGGGAGAGAAATGTCAACATTTGAATGTATTTATTAACAATGTCAACACAAAGAAAAAAACAACATTAACTTCAACATCAATGTTAACAACAACAACAACTACTATGCTATAGGTGTGTCAGTTCTTACTATTTTAAGTCTAAAGAATTTAAAGAGTTATCATTGTGAAGAGCACTTATAGTGTGAGCTACTGGTCGGCCACATTTCTTGGCCAATTCCTCATAGGAACCTCCATGTAGAAAGCAAACAAGAACAACAGTCATGTTGTCACAGCCAAGACCACCCATGTTACAGTCAGGAGCTAAGCAGGCTGTCATCAGTTCTTCACATATCTAAAACAGAAAAAAGTAAATGTACATATAAAAATGGGTGTGTTGTATGTGTATGTACATATATGTGTACATGTGTATGTATGTGTATATATATATATATATATATATATATATATATATATATACACACACATATAAAAATGAAAAAACTCATCGCTCTAAATACTGTCAAAAATGGCGATAGGCAAAAATGCCTTAGAAGAGAAAGACCAGCGGTCACTGGTCAACAGAGACAATCCACAAGATATATATATATCATCATTTTTACAGCTGTTTTTCCACACTTGCACAAGTCATATATATATATATATAGGTAGGTAAACTTCCGTTATAATGAATACCATTATAACAAATTTTTCAGTATAACAAAATTTTTTTCAATCCCTGGCCACACGCTTGACGTGTCAGGTCCATCTCATTATAAAGAATTTTTTGTTACAACGAATCTTTTTTTATAACCTGTGAATTTCGTTATAAGAAAATTTCACTGTATGGTAAAATTTATGTGCATTTTTTCTTCAAACTTCTATTTTGTACCTAATTCCGTATAGTTAACTATTTGTCTAGTCAATTTCTAAAGGCTAGAAGAAATAATTAGGTAAGTGTCATATGGCTGTACATCGTGGAAAAGAATCTGTATCATTTGTCTATTATTTCTTCATAAGTACATTTTAAACTTATAGCCTCGTTCAAATGATTTTTTATGTGGTTGATTTATGCTGATTGGGAGAGGAAATACTGTATATATTTTATCTAATGATTCTTTGGACTTACATTTTTATACATATATATGTATTCATTTTATTAAGGCAAAATAGTGAATCTTATTACTCTGAAATTTTGCCTGTTTATCACAAGGTCATCAGACAAGACAGTGACCCTGTAATAAATTTAGGAATATCCTACTTAACCCTTTGACACTAAGGAAGAAGAAATAACGACATACAATATAGTAGGAGTTCCTGAAAAATAATTTACTGAAGACCACAAATAAGGCATGTGGCTAGAGCAGAGGCCCAGGTAGTGATTTGGTGGAGGGAACAATTAAGGCTAATACACACACACACACACACACATACATACATAGAGATAAGTAAAACCCGACTGTGGTGCCAAGCGATTTCAGCTTATGTGTTCATCAAGCCTTTTCAAGCCAAAACGACTTGGCGCCATAGTCAGGATTTTACCAATCTCTATACCCACTCTGCATCTCCTCATGCATTGAGTACTCCCACGATCACCGAAGACTCTCTCTCTCATATATATATAAAGTTTATCCCAGGTTCAATCAAGGGTAACCACAGTAAGTAAGGTACTCAATTCATTGCAGAGTATAAATATTTAATATAGAAATGGCTTCTACAGGATTAGAACTGTTTCATTCGGGAGAAATCTCCCAAACAAAACAGTTCTAGTCCTGTAGAAGCCATTTCTATATTATATTATATATATATATATTTGCGTGTGTCATCATCATCATCATCGTTTAACGTCCATCTTCCACACTAGCATGGGTTATACATATATATATATATATAATATATACACACACAGAAATGTGGCTATAACACAATTCAACGAAAAGATACAAAATATATTATGAAATACACACCATTTCTGGTTGCATCTTTTGTGCAATACGAGCTCGTACAAATTTCACAACATCTTCATTTTCTAGGACATCCCAAATACCATCACACGCTAAAACTATAAATTCCCAATCTAGGTTGATATCTTTCTCAACAACATCCGGAAATGCTGAAAAAATAGATATATTGCATGAGATTGGATTAAACAAAACAGTTGTACATATCAGATAATCATGGTCAGGCAATGAGAATGTCTTGGTTGCAGCTAGTGCAGATAGCATTGATTTGTCGAGTTAGCGTTATTGTATGGATCAGGTACATGGACCCTGACACAAGCACTTGAGAAGAAACAAGATGATGAATACACTAAAATACTTAGGGTTCTACAAAACATAAACTGGTGTTAACTTATTACAAATGAAAGTTTGTACAGACACTTGCCCAAGTGCTCAAAGACAGTTATGAATTGTAGCAAAAACAGGAAGTTATACACAAGCCACTATTGTGGAAACCAGCTCCCAAGAGACACAGTAGAGGAAGACCTGCTCGAACCTTCATTGGTCAACTCTCAGACGATACAAATCTCAGTAGGCAGCAGTTGCCAGGAACAAAGGAAAATCGTGAATTATGGAAAAACTTTGTCAGAAATATTCAACTGTGGATGTAATGAGGGTCAGTGGAAATGTCTTTGCTAGAGTTAGTTAGTAAGTGGCCTTATATCAAAGAAAAAATACAAAGTCCTTGTTCTTGACTAATATGCCATCATACAAATTACAGCTGTAACACGAAATATAAAAATATTTTATAGTGACTTGCTACAATATACATAATATATATTTTACACTGATTTGCTACACTATATATAATATACAACAGATATTTTATAATTACTTGTTGCAATATATATAACATATAATACATATTTGATATTGACTTGCTACAATAAAAAATATAATGTATAATACATATTTTATAGTGACTAGGCTACAATGTATATAATATACAACAGATATTTCATAATTACTTGCTAAAATATATATAACACACATTTTATATTAACTTGCTATAATATATATAATATATCCCATGCTTGCAGGGAAAGCGAACCTTAAAACAATGATGACGATGATATTTTACAGTGACTTGCAACAATCATCATCATCACCATTTAACGTGTATTTTTCCATGCTTGCAAGCCGTCTGTGTTAAGAGACAAGTCTGGCCAGGACTGGCCACGCCATACTTTGCTCTAACAGGACTGTAAATTTGGCAAGGTTTTTACAACTGGATGCCCTTCCTAACACCAGCCATATTTACAAGGTGGGACTGAATGGCACCATTATAAGGAGGGACAGGCCAGTCAGCCACGCCGAACCTTTCTCACAGCAAAACCATAGTTTGGGAACCGCACCTACAATTAAAGTGTGGAACTGGATGGTACCGCTATGAGGAGGGTGAGAGCAGTTGGCTGCGCCAAACCCTTCACACAGTGAAACTAGTTTGGGAGATTATATAATATATAATATATATTTTATAGTGATTTGTTACAACAAAATGAAAAGTAGAGACTAAAAGTAGTTAAAGTGTGCTTGATTTAATATATTTTCCTAACATTTTTAACCTTGCAAACCATTAACACCACAACAACACATTATATATTCAGTATCTCAGTTGATAAGATATTTCAGTTGTTTACAAAATTACTTCATCTGAAAGGAGGAAGAAAAACTCAGCAAACATTGGTGCTTGTCTTAGTACAGACTGGTGAGAAACGGTGCAATAACTTGACTAGGTAGGTTTATCAGAGAAATCAATTAATGAATAGTTTATTGAGTAGAGGAGGCAATCATTAACAACAATATGGCTCAGAGTACAACAATTCAAAGATAATTAACACAGATAAAAGTCCACCAAACAAAAGATACATTAGCGAAAAAGACTAGTCAACATGTGACTAAAAGCCTATGTAATATTCAGAACATATATAAATAAACAGTTTAGCAAATAGACCAGCTTCAACAAGACCAGACTATACAACATATGATCTTGTAACAACTGGAATATATAGTTCAGGATATGGTACAGTTAATTTGAGAACAAAATATAAATCTGATTGGAGAATTTAACCCTTTCATTACCATATCTCTAATGAAATACACTGAATTTCAATTAATTAATGAAGACTATTGAGGGTTTTATTAAAAGTACTATTTCTTTATTAAGGTGGCATTTGCAACATAAACATATAAACATTTGAATAAATAAACCCACTTTTAGATATGTTGTACTAAATCATTACAGGACATTAAGAGTTAAATAAAAATACTAATGTTGTAACCAAGTAATTTTTGCTCAGAGGAGAGTATCTTGACCTAAAGAAATATATAATTCCAGATCACTCAGAAATATTTCCCACATTTTCTATATTCTAACACATGAAATAAAATTGAATCAATGAGAGAACCTCTATGTTGATGTTTGATCTCCGAATTTCCCACAAATCACACACTGCCATCTTTAAAATGTTGAACGATTACTGCTGAAACATTTGCAATCCACTCAGTTATGCCTGACCTGAAGCTAAACAACATGAACTAGTTTCTATAGTTGAAAAATCATCAGTTATAAAATATTACAGTAGAAGAAATGAAAATACAAACCTGTTACAATCTGTTCTTCTGGTTTTTTCTTATCATTTTTCTTGAAAACAAAATCTCCTAAAGCTCTTGACAGTGCCAAATTCCCTTAAAAAAATAAACAATAGAATTTTTTAAGAATAAAAAATACATTTGTAATTTCAAATTTTTCTTTGAAATTATAATCATACATTTAGTTTTAAAAAAAGTAAGAGCTGTAAGGAATAACTTAAGGGCTGAAATAAAAAAAAAAACAGTTTGTCATCTGAATTCCCGAGGGTTAAGATAAACAGCAGATATTGGTCTGAATTCCTGAACATGGCAAAATACAAGCCATACCACTAAAAGTCCAATCATGAAATTACTGAGTACAACTAGATTATTATATTCTGATGTTGGTCATTCATCTATTACTACAGTATTAACATGCTTGTTGACTATCATCACACTTAGACCTCACTTAGCTTATCAGATTCTGCAAGAATGAGTGCCACTTCAGTAACATTTAGAAAATGTAGTAAAGAAGTGAGAACAACAAATATGTCAAGCTAAGGCAAAAATAATAGTATTAGTAGACAGTATTATAGGGATATTGCAGTGAGACACAGCTAGATCGGACAGAATTATCAAGCTGAGACAACAACGCCCTGGGATTAGTAGACAATATCATTGGGATATGTGAGTAAAATTTAGAGCTGGACTGGACAGAATGGACACTGAAACAACAACACTATAGGATTAGTAAACAGTATTATAGTGATATGTTAGTGAAAAACAGCTGGATTGAACAGAATAGATAACCTAAGACAACTAGAACATGATGATAAATGGTTAAATATAAGAAAACTTTTTTTGTACATAATTTCACACTCAATGACTCAATAAGAAATGAAAGAATAAGGAATGGATAGATGGGTAATTTTTGAGAGTTAATCAGACAGGAGTGGTAGAACATTCAATCAGGAACAGTGATATGTGTCCACCATGGCTCTATTTTTGGGGAATTCTATATAGTGTCATTCAGTTCTCTGTAGAACTATGAAAACTATTTGATACAGAGAAGAGTAGGTTTGATTCTTCAAGATAAACATGGTGAAAGTGAGCTAATATATTAGTAACTCAGACCATAGAGTTATGGCCTTTTACGATCTGAGTTCAAATCCCACCGAGGTTAGCTTTGGGTTTCATCTTTACGAGGTTGAAAAAATAAAGTACCAGTAATGCACTGAGGTTAATTTAATCGACTTTTCTCTCCCCCAAAATTACTGGCCTTATGCCTATAGTAGAAATCGTTATATTAGTAAGTAGCCATACAGAATACACAGGATAAAGACAGCTCCTTTCTTATATAATGATCTTTCAGTTGCAGAGAAAGACAAATTAAACTGAAATATTCACTTTTAAGAACCAGGTATCTGATGAGGTTTGACATGTTCAGACCTCCTCAGTAGTTAGTTGTGTGTGAATGTGAGATAAAAATCAAACTAGAACACTCATGGCAATTGACAATTATGAGAATGACACTGTCACTCTTATTATTGGTAGTTTTAAAGAAATAGAAAAAAGAAAGGGGAAAATTTTAAAGAAACTTGATACAAACCAAATTAAAATAAGATTTTGTTTTTCTTGAAACTGGACATTTAATCCACATGTTATTTATTGAAAATAAAGGAATTATATTACAGAGGAAGATTATTAGAGAACAGTAGTAACACTATGAAGGTGATATACATTTAAGACTGTGAAAACAATATGAAGGGAAGGAAGAAAGAAAGAAGAAAAAGAAGAAACTTAGTGTGCAGGTGTTTAATAATAAACATGACTCTACAAAAATACCATGATATCTGTTTCAACACCCACTGGGTAAAGATTGCAGAAAATTAGAGTTGAAGTAAGAAGAGCCATTGCTACTTGTGCAGCGACCGTGACAAATGTCACAGAACTATTCCATTTCCTTCATCTCCTTAATATAAATTCTTAATAAAACAATCTTAGAGAATGGTGATTTAATTAGGAGATCAATCATTTCTTGACAATCATCAATTCAAAGCATGCAAAACAAAAACAAAACAAAAGTCCATTTCAATCAATAATGATTTGTGTAAACTAGTCACATTACATTTCGTTTGAAAGGGTAATGGAGAAGAGAAGAGTTTATAATTGATTGTATCGGCCTCGTAACCTTGCTAGTTACTTATTTTATTACCCTACTTCATAGGATTACCAAAGTAAACTCTAGCGCGATTTCAACCTGAATCTAAGCAATACTAAATTAAGAGCAGCACTCATCATCATCATGATTTTGTGTTTCTTTTTCCCATGTTTGCATGGGTTAGACAGATTCTTTCCAGCACCACCTCCCTCCACAGTCATCTCTATAAACATCAGTGTTTTGGGACTAGCTTTAACCATCTCTGCCCATGTTTTTCTTGGTCTTTCTCTATAATAGCTTCCTTTGACAGGGACTACGATACTGTTAGGAGGAAGATGGCAGTTACCCTCAAACCAAACCAGAAATATGGTCTGAATGCTTGCAACAGAGTGAATTCCATTACCCCTTTAGCATTTACATTACTCTAGATATACTATTGTATTTTTGCAGTAAAGGCTTTATCTCACACAATATCGAATCTCTGATATTTTGATATTATTTATTTTGAGAACAATACATTGATAACAGTGTAAATGGCCAGTTATGGCAGGTTTGAACAGAAAGAGGTTTAAAGAATTCTGGCCAGATATTGGCTGGTTGAAATGCTAAAAGGTTAAAGGTACAGAAGTACCAGGTGGGGTGTTAAACTGGATAATGGATGAAGTCTATGACTCTAGAACTAAGAATGCAAAGAGTTGAAACCAGCACAGCAAAACATCTAGTCTGACACTATAATAATTTCATAACTCTACCACCCAAGACTAAATTCACAGGATTTTAACTGAGAGTGCAGCGAACTGGAACAAATACTGCCAATATGTTGTTTACATGTCAACAGACAACACATCTAGAATGTTTCTTTACAGAAGAACTTGTTAAGTATCAAGAAATTTGGTTGTCATAAGAAGTAGAAATATCTAATGTTTTATGCTATGGCTTGGATTTGCTATTATCACCATTGTTGCAGATATATATCATCACAAACTCCTAGGATTCCTGACTTTAACTTGTTTCTCTACAGTTTTGTTTCTGAAGAAGAAACAATGCCAGTAACTCTTTAGTCCTTCTACACTAAAGAAAGATAAAGAAATACAAGAAATATTACAGAAATTACTAGTCAGCTGCTGTAGGTCATCTCCAGGCGAGATCTAGGAGACAGATTATCTGTTAATCTTCAAACAATCTAGTGTAGCTTTCCTTTTCTATTGGTGTTTAGCTCCAGGTCAACCCTGATCCAGGTCAGATCTCAGAGACAGATCATCATTTGTTCTTCAAACATAGCTAATCTAATTTAGCTTTCTTTTGCAATTGGTGTTTAGCCCCAGGTCAGCCCTGATCCAGAAGATCAATGATCAAAGATGTTCCAGCCATGGCCCACCCATATTTTATAAACCTTCTGGACACTACAGGCAGATTATGTTGCTGGTAGAGTAATCTCTCCTTAATACATAATACAGTGTCAAGGAAAGTAATCCATAAAATTTTCTAGTATGCTAAATGTTAAGACAGTGCAGTTAGAACAATTTTCTTCTTGCTGTTGCTGTTTAGCCCCATGCTGACTGTAGTTGACTTGACTTAAGATCAATCCTGTTCCAGCTGCAACTATCCCATAATTTATTCAGATATCTAGGACTTCATTATTCAATGTATTCTTTCTTTTTTATTTTAAGATAGTAAGTTGTTATTTGAGGGAAATTTGGCTGCTATTTCAAACATGTAGAGACGACCTTATTGGCCTATGGTAGTGGGAATTGTAGTTGTTGTAGATGTGCAGCCCCAGGTCAGACAATGTCTAGCAGACCTAGCATCAAAGGAGTTATTGTGGAGACTAACTTATCCTTTTTTCAAATACAATGCATCTTTCCCTTTATAAGATGGTAGTGTATGGCTTGAGAGAGATTTAGCTGCTATTTTTAACAAGTCAACCAATTACACAGAGGATCTCTCATTGGCATCTAACCAATTAACCACATCTTCCTTAATGAATTAAAAATTATACCTTCGACAAAGTACACTATTGACCTCACTTCATTTTAGTTAACTCTTAACATCCTGTACCACATGAAACCACATTAGCAAGACATTCTCGACAAGTATAAAACAGTACTATGACTGTATCACATTAAAAATTAAAGTCTTTACTCTAATATCAAACATTTTTACAATGATCTGTCTGCTACTAAAGATACTATAAACATTTGAATTAACAACCTGTTCTTAGATATTTTCTGCTAAACCATAAGAGGAGGTTAGGAATTAATAAACTCTTCAAATTAGGAGTCAATTTGAATAGAGTGGTGGATGAGGCAGTGGGGTTTTAAATTAAATGCCAAGAGGTATTCAATGTCAGTCATCTCCTAGTTCTGAGTTCAAATCCTACACCAGGCTTGATTTTGCTTTCCATTCCTTCGTGATGTATACAGGACTATACAATACAATGTATGATGGCAAGGTGTGAGATGAGACAATCTGGATAATGTAGTCCTAGACACACAATGGATCAGAGCTGACCTAGGGCCAGGAATAGTATGTATATGTGTAGTATGTCTACATGTGCCTGTGTGCAAATGTACATCCAAAAATAAACACAGAATAAAAATTAAAAAAATTGTATATTTTTGTGGAGATTGTAGCCGGTGTAATTTCTTCCTAATTGCTATAGAAAATTGAAGAAATATAAAAACAAACAAAAAATATCAAATAATTATAATGAATGAATAAATAAATAAAAAGATTAAATAAACAAAATGAAAGAAAAAAGAACACAAAAAGAAAAACAAGAGAAGCAAGAGAAGCTGAGAGAGAAAAAAAAACAACTTTTTTCTATTTGTAAAGCCTGGCAGCCATCAGCTGCCTGTCTTGTCCAACAAATAACATGTTAGAAAGTACCAATAGTCGGACGTGATAGATGGTTCATGAAGAAATGGTACCATAGCAACCAACTGTGAGAGAAACAGATTGTAGCTTTCAGCCTGTCTCTCACAGAAAACACAGCAAGTCGCTAGGATCAGTGAGAAGATACCAAACAAATACATACAGAATGCATGCTGCAATCAATAATACAATGTGGCATCTTGTTGGTGTTACTATCATAATCACTGTTATTGTTGATGTAGCTATTATTGTTATTATCAACATCAAATAACCAAAGAGAATCTATCAAATAGAATTGAAACTATCAATAATTTAGTGAAACATAAAACGTCATCAGCTTCATTTGGGTGTATATGTGTGTGTGTGTGTGAATATCTATGTGTGTATGTATAAATATCATTACATATGAGTGTTTAAATGTGTGTGTGGGTTTATCGTGTAGATCACCAATACTAGGGAGGCTATCATATCTTTGACACAAAGAGTCAGTCCTTCTGACCCTTTGATTGGTTGGTTTTCTACAGCTGGATGTCCTTCCTATCACCAACCACCTCACAGAGTGTACTGAGTACATTTATCATGTAGATCACCAACAGCAGAGAGTTCATTATGTCGTTAACCCAACCGAAGAATGCTCTCAACCATTTTGGCATGGTTTATACAACAAAGTGCTCTTCCTATCCCCAACCACATTAATGCATTTGTTGTGTTGACATCAGTATACACATGTATCTACATAAATATATAAGTATTTATATATAAATATATAAATATTTTGCCATGTGTTTAGAATTGGTACACCGTATCCCTATATTTAAAAGAGTTGACACTAGGAAGGGCATCTGGTTGTAAAATATTGCCTCAAAAAGGACTGCTTTATTGGGGAGAATGGCATTAAAACATATGTCTCTAGGTTTTTAGAATAGATACACCACATCCCTGCATGTTGTAAGTGGCTCCTAAAAGGGTTGGTGTCAAAAAAAGACATCTGGCTGTAAAACACTACCTCAAACATCCCTTTCAAACATTACCAGCATAGAAAAATGAACATAAAATGGTGTTGATATATGTGTAAGTACAAGTGTATATATGTGTATATATGTCTTTATAATTGTGTGTATGATTAGGTCTTACCACACAGACACCCTACTTACACAAAGGCAACCCTCTACATATAGGTTACAGTCACAAATACCTCAGTTATGTATCAACAAAAATCCTTCAAAGGGGAGAAACAATTTAGTCTCCTTCAACAACACTCAGTCACAACATATTTCATTAAAACTATTTTATATATCATCAATACATGAACAATGTACAGATGAAGCAGAAGCAGCAGTATTTAATGTCCAGTGTTCCTGTTAGCAGGTGCATATGTGCATACAGATAGCTTTATGCTTCATGCATTAATTCACTTAACGTCAAAGACTATATATGTATCAAATCCTCTGGAAATATTGCAATTCAAAAGATTTTTTCCCTTCTCATTAACTAAACATTAGATTCCAAAACCAAGCAATGGATTTTCATACACATAAGGCCCATAGTGACATAATTTTCATCTGATCATATATGAATATCAATTATTTGAACTGTTTGATGACTGCCAATTATTTACTCCTATCAATTGAATGAATTGACAAGATCCCAAGCCTCATTTGCTTACTGAGTGGGGTGGAACTCATCAAATCAAACCAAAGAAACAAAGTTTCCATTGGTCTTTCCAATTGCTGATACTATCTACCAGTATCAACTCCTGACAGAAGGAACAACATAAAATAAAGTGTCTTGCTCTAGGACATAATGAATCACCTGGTCTAGGAATCAAACTCATAACCTCCCGATTGTGAATCCAATTCTCTAACCACTAAGCAACTAAAGCCATCTAAAGACATCATAAAAGGTTTTATCAATAGGACAATGGGGAAACTATGGTGATGGTGTGTTATTGTTTGATTGGATCATAAGTGCACCACTAAAAACCTCATCTTCATGTAAATTTGCTTGGTAGAGCTGTTCTCTGCCCAAAGTATCAAGTTGGAACAAACATTCGATTTAATTTTTGAGCTGATAATGTTGAATATATATTTATTTACTTTTTCTGGGATCGGTATATAGCATTTATAAAATATGACACAATTTTTAAGTGTCAGAGTAACCTGGTTCACTGCATTTGTAAACATCTGAAGAGCTCATTGTAGTGGAGTTGAACCAAATAGTTACATAATACATTACATGAATAATGTAATAACCAATGGTTTTGATATCACTGAGTAATAATTTTTCTCATGAGAATAAACGTGTTAAACTGTCATTCAACTTTCCAATTTTTAGTCAGGTCAGGCTTCTGTTTGCTACTAGTAATATGTCACCTCATACAACCTGCTTCATGGTCAGATGGTCGGCAACTAAACCAGCTCCCCCACCAGACTTTGGTCTGGTGAGAAGGATAAGTGGAACCCCAGCAACACAAAAAACAAGAGCTGTTAATAGGGCAGATGGACTCCTCAGAGTCAATAGCTATCCACCCCAACTATTAACCAAGTGTAGTGAGTATGGCTACATCCCTGAAGACATGACCAAAACCAAACAGAGAGGTCAAATAGGGAGGAGTTCCTACAACAGGAGTGAGAAGGCCCTGGATTAAATTGAATATATAAACAATCTATTTTTAGTAGTGTTGGGTAGGTTATGAATTTTTTAATGTTGTATATTAACTTAAAGTTAACAGCTTCAACACATATTTTTTACTATGAAAATAGTCTAACAGGTTATGCATATAAGCCCCTGGATTCAGAAAAAAAATGGACAATGTTGCCTGTGAAACTTCATCCATTGCTAGAAATAATTGTTTCTACTTTTGGCACAAATCCAGCAATTATCCCAGTGCATTATTTTATCGCCCCCGTAAAGGGCCGTAACTATGCTCTATGTTGGTCCAAATCAAAAGCAGGTATTTCTGAGTATTTTTGTGAGAATTTCCACATTTCACCCTAATAATTGTTTCTACTTTAAATATAATTGTTTCTATTTACACTTCACCCTAATAATGTCACTTGTGATAGACTGGCATTCAGTCTAGATTTCTTTCTCATCCACTTGTTATCCTAAAACCTAAACTAAGCACCAACCACTTAAATCCCCTTTTTATTTAGGAACTTTAAATGGCCTGGCGTTGCTCTGGATTCTAAACATAGATTGGGATGTTTATCCCTCCTTTCTGAAACAGTACAGAGAAGTATAGAATACCTCGGCCTCGGGATGGTGTCTACATTTTGTGCTTATAAAAATATTTGTCGTAGATTTCCAGGGGTTTAACTTAATTGGGTACCTGAGAGAAAAATGTTCAACCCACGAAAGCCAAACCGATAGGGTTAAGTAGAAAGGCATTTGTCAAACCGAACATGTATTTGTTGTGCTATGGTACAATGAAAGCAATAGTTACAGAGCAGTAAACATGTAGGACTGCAGTGGTGGAGAGTAATGTTGTCTTACTCCTATCAATGTTTCGTCATATGTTCACCAATTGATGTAGAAGTCCTAATAGAAAGTGAAGTCACCTTTGGTGAATAGGCAAATAATTTTCTATTACGATTTTTCAAAAGCATGTAATTGCATTCACTCTCTTTTTTGTTGTTCTTTTTGCTGCTGTCCTTCTTCAGCCAATCGTGTATATCCCCTTCTGCCTCGTCTACCTAAAAAAAATGATTGTAGCACCTCCTTGTACACAATGTTCCTTATTCTTCCATGTCGGGCACATGCAAAGAGATTTGTCTTGCTTCCCTCTCTTGAGCAGCGAACGTATGTGAAAAACATGACTCTTCCAAAATATATATTAAAATAACAGATTAAAGTTTAAGCAAAGAATCGCTGCTTTCACCCTTAATGGGATCTTCTGAAACTAAAAAAAATCAATCTGTGAACGCAGAAGTAAATATTTTAAAAAACGTTGCAACCAAAGGAAAACAGGAAGACGATACTTTGGTTCGTGAAGACGTTCCTTGGCAATGAACGGAAAATAATACATCAGCAATGAGAACAATATTTGTCAATGTCGTAATACAGACAGCCAGACATACAGACAGATATTATAAGGGTGCGACGTTATAGCTATGTATCTATCTAAAAGGACAAACTAAGAAAGACAGAGACATCGCCAACCGGCACCTAATGCGGTCTCTACGGCATTGAAAATTTGAAATATTTTTTGCTCAAAACACTCAACCGACCATAAGTATTACATGTGTAAAGTTTGAAAAAACTCGGTTGGGTGGTTCTCGAGTTTTAGGGAGTCAGACAGACAAACAGACAGACATTCTCTTTTTTAGATATATAGATTAGGCTGTGAACATACTGGGGTGTTGCTTTCAAGAGATGTAGTCAATTATATCAACCCTAGTACTTATTCTATCAATCATTCCCGCCGAGGTTGACTTTGCCTTTCATCCTTACGGGGTCGATAAAATAAAGTACCAGTAATGCACTGGGTAATTGCTGGCCTTGTGCCTAAAGTAGAAACAATTATTTGTTGAACTGCTAAGTAAGGAGGTATAAGCAAACAGTAAATGTAAACACAGACATGGTCACACACATATACACAATGGGCTTCCGTACAATTTCTGTCAATCAAATTTCAGTAACAAGGTATTGAACAACCCAAGGCTATACTAAAAGAAACATGCCCAAGGTGACATGTAGTGAGACGGAACCCAAAACCATGTGGATGCAAAACAAACTCCTTAAACACACAGCTATTTTTTTAAATATCTATCCAGAATTAACTAATACTAAAAGTAATAACACACAATGATAATAACAAGGCTTCAAATATTAGAGGAGAGGACAGTCAAATAAATTCCCTCGCCCTAACTCCCAAGGATGAACGGGCAAAATCATTTTTGGCAGGATTTGAACTTAGAACAAAAGAATGTATAATTAAATACAGCTCAACTGGAATACAAACTCCAGATCTAAGACGTAACTAAATGTATTTCTCCATTAATTCTGTAAATAATTTGTAATAGGAAGGGCATCCAACTGTAGAAAACCCGCCAGACAGTCCTATGCGAGCAAGACAACCACTCTTGCCTCAAGTGGGAAAACCCCCGTCCAAACCCATGCAAGCGTGGAACACGGACGCTAAACCTGATGATGATGACGATAAATACAAAACCACAGAAGAGTTGGGGTGTAGTGGATTAACTCTTAACATTCTGCAATGATTTACTAAATATATTTAAAAGTAGGTTTGTTAATTCAAATGTTTATAGTGTCTTTATTAGTAGACAGATTGTTATGAACATTGACAGCAAATCAAAGTAAAGGCTTCAATTTCTAATGTGATGCTATAAAGATTTCTAACTTTTTTACTGACTACAACAGAGGAAGAAGGACAGTTCTCATGAACCTTTTCTTGGCCCCTGAGAGTGGTGGGAGGAAGTTATTATCAGAATAGAGACCCAGCTGGAATGTTTGCAACATAGTGGACTATTAAAGGTATTCAAAGGAACAAGAGCTGATGTTAAACAGAGAAACTGATTAATTTTTCCATCCAATAAGTAAATAATAGAAATAAATACTTCTAAACAGTATTTATTTTAATCATTCCCAAAAAAAGATCAAAGTCAGAACCAAAGAGATTTGAACTCAGAACATAATGAAGAGACATAACCAAATATTGCAAGAACAAAATGTACCCAGTACATCCTGTAAAGTGGTTGTGCTGATATCATGAAAAATGCAACCAGTACACCCCGTAAAGTGGTTGGCATTAAGAAGAACATCCAGTTGTAGAAACCCTGCCATAATTAGCCAGATTGATTGCTTTGACTTGTCATGGTGTTAGACCATGACAACCCATCCAACCCATGTCAACGTGGAAAGAGGACCTAGAATAATGATGATGATGCTCATGATATATAATCCTTAGCATTGAGCAGTAGGAGATCAACCAGAAGACTCCATCAGCTGTAAATAAACAAGTTATTTGGTATACTTTTGAAGAAAGAAATCAAGAAATATTTTTTCTGTTCAACAAACCATTAACTCGATTCAATTCCACCCAACCTCCAGCTGCAACAATTCGCCTTGTTTCCTTATCATTGCTTGGCTTGTGATCAAAAGATAATATCTCTACAGAACCAGCTACACTTGCTACCGCTCGAGAATCACCAACATTTCCCTGAAACAAAGGAGAGAGAGGAAGAATCAAGTTTAAGATTCCATCTGTAAAAAAAAAGACAAAAAAAGAAAAAGAAATAATAATGGTTTCTACTTTAGGCACAAGGCCAGTGATTTTGAAATAGAGGAAAGTCAATTAAATCGACCCCAGTGCATTACTGGTACTATATTTTATCGAATCTTGGCCAAACCATGCAAACACGGAAAAGCAGATGCAAAAGTGATGATGATGGCTATCTCTATAAAGGCCCACCTGACAAACATCTCTCTGTCTCATAACCCCTATTGTCTCACAGCCAAACTATTTTCCTTGGGCATCTTTCCATAAACAACACTGTTCTAATATTTTAATCAACAACTATACATGATCAACAAAAGGGTATCACTGTTATTTAAAATGGATGGTTTTGTTTCATAGAAATAGAGCTGGTTTTGGCTAGGATGGTATCAAAGGAGTTAATGAAGAATTTTCACAAATTTACTAAAGTTTCTTATGATTTCATTACTAAGATAGTAACTTCACATATAATTCTTATATAAAATTATGTTGGAAGATTTTAATTTAAATAGGAACCTTTTAAAATGGGTGGTTTTGTTTCACAGAACCAGAGCTGGTTTTGGGCAGGTTATGCATTCTGAAGAACCTGCCATGAGCAATGGATGACTAAGGTGGATGAAAAGGAAGAGTCATGGTAATCTGTGCAACCAGCACACCATGATGATGATGGTATCAAAAAGAACCCTTTAAAATTAGTGATTTTGTTTCATAGAACTATGGCTAGTTTTGGGTAGTTTAAAATCAAAAGAGTTAACTAAAAACAAAGCAGTTCCCACGAAAGCTAACCCAGTGAAGCTAACACATCAGAACAGATGCAGTAGAAAGTACAATGAAACACAAAACAAGTCACTATAAAAGTAGTTATCATAAAGGTTGTTGTATAGAGTTTAGTAGTAACATCACCATCTTCACCAATTCCCTCTGGACTTACACACAATAATAATAATACCAATAATTGTTTCTACTTTAGGCACAAGGCCAGCAATTACCCAGTGCATTACTGGTACTTTATTTTATCGACCCCGTAAGGATGAAAGGCAAAGTCAACCTCGGCGGGATTTGAACTCAGATCGTAAAGGGACGTAACTATGCTGGAAAGCATGGCGTCCGACCCTCTACCGATACTGCCAATCACCAATAATGATCATAAATAATTGATACTCTTTTAATTTTTTACTGGTTCAGCCACATGGACGTGTTCATGCTGGAGCATATATTAATATGAATAAGTAATATACACTAAGTATTAACACATTATCTAATTATTATTGTACTAAACATTGTATATGGGTAGTTTTTAAAATGTATTTAGGTAAACTTGATTCCTTTTAGCTGGAACTGACAGACTTTGGGTAAACAAATAACTGTTTGCATCTGGTCAATATCACTTCTACTTCTTTGTTTTAACACACACACACACACACACACACACAAACAAACCTAGGTGTAGATTAATGGCTTGTGAGGGCCCTGCAAACCATGTACAGTGATTCTGACAGCAAAATGAGGATTAGCAATGAATTTAGCATACAGGTAAATGTCAGCTAGGACTTGATTCTAGGTCCTAACTACTTCTGTATGGAAGATGACAGAGGTGGATAATGAAGTGCTAACTGATCTAAGTGAAAGGAAAACTGAAGGAGACATGCTGAGAAGTGGGGAAAGCTGACTCCAAAGAGATGACAAAAAAAAAATTTACAAAACATGGCAAGACACTGTCATGTAAATCTGTCCAATTCATACTTGGAATCTTTGAGCATATTCCACAGGTGGTATGGCACATGATTCTGATATTCTTAGACATGACATCCTTAATATAATTTTGGTATATACATATATCGTCAGTCAATCAACTTTCGTCAAATCGGACTGAGGGAACGATGATTCCATGGGTCTTTCCAATTGCTAATACTATCTATCAGTTGCAACTCCAGGTAGAAGGAGTAATGTTAAATAAAGTGTCACCCGGTCTGGGAATCAAAATCACAACCTCACGATTGCAAATCCAATTCTCTTACCACTCAGCCACGCGCCTATGTTGAAAAGGTAACACACCATAGAGAGATATACAGTGTGCTATCAATAAAACAGGGAAAAAACCACCAGTGTATGGAATCTATAACCTATGAAAGGCAGACTATAGACACGATAATTAAAAGTATAAATTAAAGCGTAAATAAATACCTCTATAACTATATAACACACGTACAAATCCAAAGAGATTTGGATTTGTACGTGTGTTATATAGTTATAGAGGTATTTATTTACGCTTTAATTTATACTTTTAATTATCGTGTCTATAGTCTGCCTTTCATAGGTTATAGATTCCATACACTGGTGGTTTTTTCCCTGTTTTATTGATAGCACACTGTATATCTCTCTCTGGAGTGTTACCTTTTCAACATATTGTATTTTAAAGAGCTCAGGATTTCTTCTCCTTTGAGCACATTATTTACAGGGAATAGCGAGGGCCTATGCCTCCGTTAATTTATCGTGATATATATAGAGAGAGAGAGAGAGAGAGAGAGAGAGAGAGAGAGAGAGAGAGAGAGAGAGAGAGAGAGAGAGAGAGAGAGAGAGAGAGAGAGAGAGAGAGAGAGAGAGAGAGAGAGAGAGAGAGAGAGAGAGAGAGAGAGAGAGAGAGAAAGAAGAGAGAGAGAGAGAGGGGAGAGAGGGAGAGAGAGAGAGAGAGAGAAAGAGAGGGAGGGGGAGAGAGAAAGAGAGAGAGGGGGAGAGAGAGAGAGAGAGAGAGAGAGAGAGAGAGAGAGAAAGAAAGAGAGAGAAAGAAAGAGAGAGAAAGAAAGAGAAAGAAAGAGAGAGAAAGAAAGAGAGAGAGAGAGGCACATGGCTTAGTGGTTAGAGCATTGGCCTTGCAATCGAAAGGTTGTGAGTTCAATTCTCAGACCGGGTGATGTGTTGTTTCCTTGAGGAAGACACTTTATTTCACATTGCTCCAGTTTACTCAGCTGTAGAAATGAGATGATAGGGACTGGGATCCTATCATTCCACTGTAAAGTGGTCGTGGAGGTGCCACGGCAAAAAAGCACCCAGCACTCACTGTAAATGAGGTCGGTGTTAGGAAGGGCATCCAGCTGTAGAAATCAAGTCAGAATCAGTTCCCGTCCCACCCTTGCAAGCAGGGAAAAGTGGACGTAAAATGATGATGATGATGATGATATATATATACAGAGAGAAACTTATATATTACCAGTTACTCTATCCTCTTTATTTTGTTATAAATTAGGGAAGGGCAATAATCCTCACCTTAGGAAGCCTCCTCACCATGACCACCAAGCAGTCACCTGTAGTAGAGAAAGAGAGCAGTATTCCTGACCTCTGTAAACCCTCCCAAACCTCCTGATGTTTGTTAAGTGCTGAAGTTTAAAGTTACTTACACAAAAAAGTCTACCACTTTTCAACAACACTACGAGAGCAGTGGTACCAGCTAATTCATCTTTCATTGTATCATCTGAAACACAATAGAGATAGCAATAATACAATAAACATAGTGAAAGGCAAACAGAAATGATAAAATGCACCCAGTACGCCATGTAGAGTGGTAATGGCAGTACCACACCCAGTACATCTTGGAGGCTGGTTGGCATTAGGAAGGGCATCCAGCCATAGAAACCATGCCAAATATAGAACATATGAGCGAGACATGTCGCTCTGACTTGTCTGGCCTTGGATTGTGACAACTCATCCAGACCATGCTAGCATGAAAGGCAGGTGTCAAATGATTATGATGATGATGATGATGATGAAATAAAATTACATCTTACAACTAGGGAGTCTTTACAGAAGTATTTAACCTGCTAAAAATAGCAGCCAAATTTCCCTCAAATGTTTGTCTTTTTAAAAAGGTGAAGGATAAATTTTGGACAATTTATTGCGAGATATAGAAAAAGACAGGATGGTTATAGTTGGAATGCCGAAATTTAAGTGAAAAGTCAAATTTTGTGGGTGTAAGTTCAAATTGCTATCATGGCTACATGTAATTTTTTTTATGAACAATTTGTTACACATATAGCTTACAATTAAACATTTATTCTTTAGTCATAATCGTCTCCACCACTGTAGCTATCTAATCATTAGTGCTAATATTATTAAAGGGTTTTCAATCATATTGTATTTAAATTCTATTGAGGAGACAGTAGACGAATATAGGCACAAGATGTTTGATTTGTTCAGTGTAACATCTCCAATAGAAACTTCATTGTTATTTTAACTCTCACACTACAAACTGAAATGCCAATAGCTATTTCAAAGGAGAGTGTGCAGTATGGTCCCGTATCTGATGAGGTATATTTCAAGGATGTATCCTCTATGGACCCCTCACAAAAAGTTTGATTGGCTATTTCTGTACTTTGTTTCCTAGAACAGATCTGACCAAGGCAAATCCAAAACAAAAACACTAATTCAACTAGTCATACAAAATGAAAACAGTCACCTGCATGAATTTTTTTTGTTTGTTTTTTTTACTAATTAACAGGTAAAAACCAACTGTTAAGAGATTAGTTGTAAATACTGACTCTTCAAACACCAAAACGTGAACAACTGTGAATTGGAGTTGGTATTTAACTGTAATTATCAACATCATAGATTTAACCTGACAACATTAAGTCATAAAAGGTATATCGGTGAGACCATAATTGAAATAATACAGTAAAATAATGAGTTTAAGAAAATTGGTATGGATTAATGACACCACTTATGTCATACTAAATATAAACTGTTGTTTGTTAAATAAAAAGTTTGAAGGAAGATCAAACAGCTGATAATGATACATCAAAGCACTAAATTAGCAGAGTCCTTAGCGCATTGGATAAAATGTCTTTTGATAATTGTTCTAACAATATGTACACTAAATTCAAATCCTATGGTCACCTTTGCCTTTTATCCTTTCAGAGGTTGATAAAATAGTAGCCAGGGTGGAGGATTGGCAGAATTGTTAGGGGGCATTGAATTAGAGGCCTCACGGTATATGCTCTAGTTCTTGGCATTCCGAGTTCAAATTCTGGAGAAGTGTCAGTGGCCAGGGATAATCACCTAACCACTGGAGCTACCTGCCACCACCTCCATTCAACCCACAATTGACAGATAGAGTTACAACCAACATAGTTAAGCCAGCAACAACATGGTCAGGTAGACATACAACCAACATAGTTAAGCCAGCAACAACATGGTCAGGTAGACATACAACCAACATAGTTAAGCCAGCAACAACATGGTCAGGTAGACATACAACCAACATAGTTAAGCCAGCAACAACATGGTCAGGTAGACATACAACCAACATAGTTAAGCCAGCAACAACATGGTCAGGTAGACATACAACCAACATAGTTAAGCCAGCAACAACATGGTCAGGTAGACATACAACCAACATAGTTAAGCCAGCAACAACATGGTCAGGTAGACATACAACCAACATAGTTAAGCCAACAACAACATGGTCAGGTAGACATACAACCAACATAGTTAAGCCAGCAACAACATGGTCAGGTAGACATACAACCAACATAGTTAAGACAGCAACAACATGGTCAGGTAGACATACAACCAACATAGTTATGCCAGCAACAACATGGTCGGGTAGACATACAACCAACATAGTTAAGCCAGCAACAACATGGTCGGGTAGACATACAACCAACATAGTTAAGCCAGCAACAACATGGTCAGGTAGACATACAACCAACATAGTTATGCCAGCAACAACATGGTCGGGTAGACATACAACCAACATAGTTAAGCCAGCAACAACATGGTCGGGTAGACATACAACCAAAATAGTTAAGCCAGCAACAACATGGTCAGGTAGACATACAACCAACATAGTTATGCCAGCAACAACATGGTCAGGTAGACATACAACCAACATAGTTATGCCAGCAACAACATGGTCAGGTAGACATACAACCAACATAGTTAAGCCAGCAACAACATGGTCAGGTAGACATACAACCAACATAGTTATGCCAGCAACAACATGGTCAGGTAGACATACAACCAACATAGTTATGCCAGCAACAACATAGTTAAGCCAGCAACAACATGGTCGGGTAGACATACAACCAACATAGTTAAGCCAGCAACAACATGGTCAGGTAGACATACAACCAACATAGTTAAGCCAGCAACAACATGGTCGGGTAGACATACAACCAACATAGTTAAGCCAGCAACAACATGGTCAGGTAGATATACAACCAACATAGTTAAGCCAGCAACAACATGGTCGGGTAGACATACAACCAACATAGTTATGCCAGCAACAACATGGTCAGGTAGACATACAACCAACATAGTTATGCCAGCAACAACATGGTCGGGTAGACATACAACCAACATAGTTATGCCAGCAACAACATGGTCAGGTAGACATACAACCAACATAGTTAAGCCAGCAACAACATGGTCGGGTAGACATACAACCAACATAGTTAAGCCAGCAACAACATGGTCGGGTAGACATACAACCAACATAGTTAAGCCAGCAACAAGGACAGGTGGGCTTACAACTAGCATAGATAAGCCAGCTATAACATGGTCTGGTAGACATACAACCAACATAGTTAAGCCAGCAACAACATGGTCAGGTAGACATACAACCAACATAGTTAAGCCAGCAACAACATCGTCGGGTAGACATACAACCAACATAGTTAAGCCAGCAACAACATGGTCGGGTAGACATACAACCAACATAGTTAAGCCAGCAACAACATGGTCAGGTAGACATACAACCAACATAGTTAAGCCAGCAACAACATGGTCGGGTAGACATACAACCAACATAGTTATGCCATCAACAACATGGTCAGGTAGACATACAACCAACATAGTTATGCCAGCAACAACATGGTCGGGTAGACATACAACCAACATAGTTAAGCCAGCAACAACATGGTCAGGTAGACATACAACCAACATAGTTAAGCCAGCAACAACATGGTCGGGTAGACATACAACCAACATAGTTATGCCAGCAACAACAAGGTCGGGTAGACATACAACCAACATAGTTAAGCCAGCAACAACATGGTCAGGTAGACATACAACCAACATAGTTATGCCAGCAACAACATGGTCGGGTAGACATACAACCAACATAGTTAAGCCAGCAACAACATGGTCGGGTAGACATACAACCAACATAGTTATGCCAGCAACAACAAGGTCGGGTAGACATACAACCAACATAGTTAAGCCAGCAACAACATGGTCAGGTAGACATACAACCAACATAGTTAAGCCAGCAACAACATGGTCAGGTAGACATACAACCAACATAGTTATGCCAGCAACAACATGGTCAGGTAGACATACAACCAACATAGTTAAGCCAGCAACAACATGGTCAGGTAGACATACAACCAACATAGTTAAGCCAGCAACAACATGGTCAGGTAGACATACAACCAACATAGTTAAGCCAGCAACAACATGGTCAGGTAGACATACAACCAACATAGTTATGCCAGCAACAACATGGTCGGGTAGACATACAACCAACATAGTTATGCCAGCAACAACATGGTCAGGTAGACATACAACCAACATAGTTAAGCCAGCAACAACATGGTCGGGTAGACATACAACCAACATAGTTAAGCCAGCAACAACATGGTCGGGTAGACATACAACCAACATAGTTAAGCCAGCAACAAGGGCAGGTGGGCTTACAACTAGCATAGATAAGCCAGCTATAACATGGTCTGGTAGACATACAACCAACATAGTTAAGCCAGCAACAACATGGTCAGGTAGACATACAACCAACATAGTTAAGCCAGCAACAACATCGTCGGGTAGACATACAACCAACATAGTTAAGCCAGCAACAACATGGTCGGGTAGACATACAACCAACATAGTTAAGCCAGCAACAACATGGTCAGGTAGACATACAACCAACATAGTTAAGCCAGCAACAACATGGTCGGGTAGACATACAACCAACATAGTTATGCCAGCAACAACATGGTCAGGTAGACATACAACCAACATAGTTATGCCAGCAACAACATGGTCGGGTAGACATACAACCAACATAGTTAAGCCAGCAACAACATGGTCAGGTAGACATACAACCAACATAGTTAAGCCAGCAACAACATGGTCGGGTAGACATACAACCAACATAGTTATGCCAGCAACAACAAGGTCGGGTAGACATACAACCAACATAGTTAAGCCAGCAACAACATGGTCAGGTAGACATACAACCAACATAGTTAAGCCAGCAGCAACATGGTCAGGTAGACATACAACCAACATAGTTATGCCAGCAACAACATGGTCGGGTAGACATACAACCAACATAGTTATGCCAGCAACAACATGGTCAGGTAGACATAAAACCAACATAGTTAAGCCAGCAACAACATGGTCAGGTAGACATACAACCAACATAGTTAAGCCAACAACAACATGGTCAGGTAGACATACAACCAACATAGTTAAGCCAGCAACAACATGGTCGGGTAGACATACAACCAACATAGTTATGCCAGCAACAACATGGTCAGGTAGACATACAACCAACATAGTTATGCCAGCAACAACATGGTCAGGTAGACATACAACCAACATAGTTAAGCCAACAACAACATGGTCGGGTAGACATACAACCAACATAGTTAAGCCAACAACAACATGGTCAGGTAGACATACAACCAACATAGTTAAGCCAGCAACAACATGGTCAGGTAGACATACAACTAACATAGTTAAGCCAGCAACAACATGGTCAGGTAGACATACAACCAACATAGTTAAGCCAGCAACAACATGGTCGGGTAGACATACAACCAACATAGTTAAGCCAACAACAACATGGTCAGGTAGACATACAACCAACATAGTTATGCCAGCAACAACATGGTCAGGTAGACATACAACCAACATAGTTAAGCCAGCAACAACATGGTCAGGTAGACATACAACCAACATAGTTAAGCCAGCAACAACATGGTCAGGTAGACATACAACCAACATAGTTATGCCAGCAACAACATGGTCAGGTAGACATACAACCAACATAGTTAAGCCAACAACAACATGGTCAGGTAGACATACAACCAACATAGTTATGCCAGCAACATGGTCAGGTAGACATACAACCAACATAGTTAAGCCAGCAACAACATGGTCAGGTAGACATACAACCAACATAGTTATGCCAGCAACAACATGGTCAGGTAGACATACAACCAACATAGTTAAGCCAGCAACAACATGGTCGGGTAGACATACAACCAACATAGTTAAGCCAGCAACAAGGACAGGTGGGCTTACAACTAGCATAGATAAGCCAGCTATAACATGGTCTGGTAGACATACAACCAACATAGTTAAGCCAGCAACAACAATTGTCAGGTAGACATACAACCAACATAGTTAAGCCAGCAACAACAATTGTCAGGTAGACATACAACCAACATAGTTAAGCCAGCAACAACATCGTCGGGTAGACATACAACCAACATAGTTAAGCCAGCAACAACATGGTCGGGTAGACATACAACCAACATAGTTAAGCCAGCAACAACATGGTCAGGTAGACATACAACCAACATAGTTAAGCCAGCAACAACATGGTCGGGTAGACATACAACCAACATAGTTATGTCAGCAACAACATGGTCAGGTAGACATACAACCAACATAGTTATGCCAGCAACAACATGGTCGGGTAGACATACAACCAACATAGTTAAGCCAGCAACAACATGGTCAGGTAGACATACAACCAACATAGTTAAGCCAGCAACAACATGGTCGGGTAGACATACAACCAACATAGTTATGCCAGCAACAACATGGTCGGGTAGACATACAACCAACATAGTTAAGCCAGCAACAACATGGTCAGGTAGACATACAACCAACATAGTTAAGCCAGCAACAACATGGTCAGGTAGACATACAACCAACATAGTTATGCCAGCAACAACATGGTCGGGTAGACATACAACCAACATAGTTAAGCCAACAACAACATGGTCAGGTAGACATACAACCAACATAGTTAAGCCAGCAACAACATGGTCAGGTAGACATACAACCAACATAGTTATGCCAGCAACAACATGGTCGGGTAGACATACAACCAACATAGTTAAGCCAGCAACAACATGGTCAGGTAGACATACAACCAACATAGTTAAGCCAGCAACAACATGGTCGGGTAGACATACAACCAACATAGTTATGCCAGCAACAACATGGTCGGGTAGACATACAACCAACATAGTTAAGCCAGCAACAACATGGTCAGGTAGACATACAACCAACATAGTTAAGCCAGCAACAACATGGTCAGGTAGACATACAACCAACATAGTTATGCCAGCAACAACATGGTCGGGTAGACATACAACCAACATAGTTAAGCCAGCAACAACATGGTCAGGTAGACATACAACCAACATAGTTAAGCCAGCAACAACATGGTCGGGTAGACATACAACCAACATAGTTATGCCAGCAACAACATGGTCGGGTAGACATACAACCAACATAGTTAAGCCAGCAACAACATGGTCAGGTAGACATACAACCAACATAGTTAAGCCAGCAACAACATGGTCAGGTAGACATACAACCAACATAGTTATGCCAGCAACAACATGGTCGGGTAGACATACAACCAACATAGTTAAGCCAACAACAACATGGTCAGGTAGACATACAACCAACATAGTTAAGCCAGCAACAACATGGTCAGGTAGACATACAACCAACATAGTTATGCCAGCAACAACATGGTCGGGTAGACATACAACCAACATAGTTAAGCCAGCAACAACATGGTCAGGTAGACATACAACCAACATAGTTAAGCCAGCAACAACATGGTCGGGTAGACATACAACCAACATAGTTATGCCAGCAACAACATGGTCGGGTAGACATACAACCAACATAGTTAAGCCAGCAACAACATGGTCAGGTAGACATACAACCAACATAGTTAAGCCAGCAACAACATGGTCAGGTAGACATACAACCAACATAGTTATGCCAGCAACAACATGGTCGGGTAGACATACAACCAACATAGTTAAGCCAACAACAACATGGTCAGGTAGACATACAACCAACATAGTTAAGCCAGCAACAACATGGTCAGGTAGACATACAACCAACATAGTTATGCCAGCAACAACATGGTCAGGTAGACATACAACCAACATAGTTAAGCCAGCAACAACATGGTCAGGTAGACATACAACCAACATAGTTAAGCCAACAACAACATGGTCAGGTAGACATACAACCAACATAGTTAAGCCAGCAACAACATGGTCGGGTAGACATACAACCAACATAGTTATGCCAGCAACAACATGGTCAGGTAGACATACAACCAACATAGTTATGCCAGCAACAACATGGTCAGGTAGACATACAACCAACATAGTTAAGCCAGCAACAACATGGTCAGGTAGACATACAACCAACATAGTTATGCCAGCAACAACATGGTCGGGTAGACATACAACCAACATAGTTAAGCCAACAACAACATGGTCAGGTAGACATACAACCAACATAGTTAAGCCAGCAACAACATGGTCAGGTAGACATACAACCAACATAGTTATGCCAGCAACAACATGGTCAGGTAGACATACAACCAACATAGTTAAGCCAACAACAACATGGTCAGGTAGACATACAACCAACATAGTTAAGCCAGCAACAACATGGTCGGGTAGACATACAACCAACATAGTTATGCCAGCAACAACATGGTCAGGTAGACATACAACCAACATAGTTATGCCAGCAACAACATGGTCAGGTAGACATACAACCAACATAGTTAAGCCAACAACAACATGGTCAGGTAGACATACAACCAACATAGTTATGCCAACAACAACATGGTCAGGTAGACATACAACCAACATAGTTAAGCCAGCAACAACATGGTCAGGTAGACATACAACCAACATAGTTATGCCAGCAACAACATGGTCAGGTAGACATACAACCAACATAGTTAAGCCAGCAACAACATGGTCAGGTAGACATACAACCAACATAGTTAAGCCAGCAACAACATGGTCAGGTAGACATACAACCAACATAGTTAAGCCAGCAACAACATGGTCAGGTAGACATACAACCAACATAGTTAAGCCAGCAACAACATGGTCGGGTAGACATACAACCAACATAGTTATGCCAGCAACAACATGGTCAGGTAGACATACAACCAACATAGTTATGCCAGCAACAACATGGTCGGGTAGACATACAACCAACATAGTTATGCCAGCAACAACATGGTCAGGTAGACATACAACCAACATAGTTAAGCCAGCAACAACATGGTCGGGTAGACATACAACCAACATAGTTAAGCCAGCAACAACATGGTCGGGTAGACATACAACCAACATAGTTAAGCCAGCAACAAGGACAGGTGGGCTTACAACTAGCATAGATAAGCCAGCTATAACATGGTCTGGTAGACATACAACCAACATAGTTAAGCCAGCAACAACATGGTCAGGTAGACATACAACCAACATAGTTAAGCCAGCAACAACATCGTCGGGTAGACATACAACCAACATAGTTAAGCCAGCAACAACATGGTCGGGTAGACATACAACCAACATAGTTAAGCCAGCAACAACATGGTCAGGTAGACATACAACCAACATAGTTAAGCCAGCAACAACATGGTCGGGTAGACATACAACCAACATAGTTATGCCAGCAACAACATGGTCAGGTAGACATACAACCAACATAGTTATGCCAGCAACAACATGGTCGGGTAGACATACAACCAACATAGTTAAGCCAGCAACAACATGGTCAGGTAGACATACAACCAACATAGTTAAGCCAGCCACAACATGGTCGGGTAGACATACAACCAACATAGTTATGCCAGCAACAACATGGTCGGGTAGACATACAACCAACATAGTTAAGCCAGCAACAACATGGTCAGGTAGACATACAACCAACATAGTTATGCCAGCAACAACATGGTCGGGTAGACATACAACCAACATAGTTAAGCCAACAACAACATGGTCAGGTAGACATACAACCAACATAGTTAAGCCAGCAACAACATGGTCAGGTAGACATACAACCAACATAGTAATGCCAGCAACAACATGGTCAGGTAGACATACAACCAACATAGTTAAGCCAACAACAACATGGTCAGGTAGACATACAACCAACATAGTTAAGCCAGCAACAACATGGTCGGGTAGACATACAACCAACATAGTTATGCCAGCAACAACATGGTCAGGTAGACATACAACCAACATAGTTATGCCAGCAACAACATGGTCAGGTAGACATACAACCAACATAGTTAAGCCAACAACAACATGGTCAGGTAGACATACAACCAACATAGTTATGCCAACAACAACATGGTCAGGTAGACATACAACCAACATAGTTAAGCCAGCAACAACATGGTCAGGTAGACATACAACCAACATAGTTATGCCAGCAACAACATGGTCAGGTAGACATACAACCAACATAGTTAAGCCAACAACAACATGGTCAGGTAGACATACAACCAACATAGTTAAGCCAGCAACAACATGGTCGGGTAGACATACAACCAACATAGTTAAGCCAGCAACAACATGGTCAGGTAGACATACAACCAACATAGTTAAGACAGCAACAACATGGTCGGGTAGACATACAACCAACATAGTTATGCCAGCAACAACATGGTCGGGTAGACATACAACCAACATAGTTAAGCCAGCAACAACATGGTCGGGTAGACATACAACCAACATAGTTAAGCCAGCAACAACATGGTCAGGTAGACATACAACCAACATAGTTATGCCAGCAACAACATGGTCAGGTAGACATACAACCAACATAGTTATGCCAGCAACAACATGGTCAGGTAGACATACAACCAACATAGTTAAGCCAGCAACAACATGGTCAGGTAGACATACAACCAACATAGTTAAGCCAGCAACAACATGGTCAGGTAGACATACAACCAACATAGTTAAGCCAGCAACAACATGGTCGGGTAGACATACAACCAACATAGTTAAGCCAACAACAACATGGTCAGGTAGACATACAACCAACATAGTTATGCCAGCAACAACATGGTCAGGTAGACATACAACCAACATAGTTAAGCCAGCAACAACATGGTCAGGTAGACATACAACCAACATAGTTAAGCCAGCAACAACATGGTCAGGTAGACATACAACCAACATAGTTATGCCAGCAACAACATGGTCAGGTAGACATACAACCAACATAGTTAAGCCAACAACAACATGGTCAGGTAGACATACAACCAACATAGTTATGCCAGCAACAACATGGTCGGGTAGACATACAACCAACATAGTTATGCCAGCAACATGGTCAGGTAGACATACAACCAACATAGTTAAGCCAGCAACAACATGGTCAGGTAGACATACAACCAACATAGTTATGCCAGCAACAACATGGTCAGGTAGACATACAACCAACATAGTTAAGCCAGCAACAACATGGTCAGGTAGACATACAACCAACATAGTTAAGCCAGCAACAACATGGTCAGGTAGACATACAACCAACATAGTTAAGCCAGCAACAACATGGTCAGGTAGACATACAACCAACATAGTTAAGCCAGCAACAACATGGTCAGGTAGACATACAACCAACATAGTTATGCCAGCAACAACATGGTCGGGTAGACATACAACCAACATAGTTAAGCCAGCAACAACATGGTCAGGTAGACATACAACCAACATAGTTAAGCCAGCAACAACATGGTCGGGTAGACATACAACCAACATAGTTAAGCCAGCAACAACATGGTCAGGTAGACATACAACCAACATAGTTATGCCAGCAACAACATGGTCAGGTAGACATACAACCAACATAGTTATGCCAGCAACAACATGGTCAGGTAGACATACAACCAACATAGTTAAGCCAGCAACAACATGGTCAGGTAGACATACAACCAACATAGTTATGCCAGCAACAACATGGTCAGGTAGACATACAACCAACATAGTGATGCCAGCAACAACATGGTCGGGTAGACATACAACCAACATAGTTAAGCCAGCAACAACATGGTCAGGTAGACATACAACCAACATAGTTATGCCAGCAACAACATGGTCAGGTAAACATACAACCAACATAGTTATGCCAGCAACAACATGGTCAGGTAGACATACAACCAACATAGTTATGCCAGCAACAACATGGTCGGGTAGACATACAACCAACATAGTTAAGCCAGCAACAACATGGTCGGGTAGACATACAACCAACATAGTTAAGCCAGCAACAAGGACAGGTGGGCTTACAACTAGCATAGATAAGCCAGCTATAACATGGTCTGGTAAAGTTAAACCAACATAGTTAAGCCAGCAACAACTTGGGTAGGTAAACATACACTCAGCATCATTAAACCATCAATACTATGGACAGATAGGCCTAAAACCAATACGATTAAGCCATCAATACTATGGACAGGTAGCCCTACAAACAACACAGATAGGATAGCAACAATATGAACAAGTAGCCTTACAACCAACATAGTTAGGCTGGTAACAAGATGGTGAGGCTTTCATCCAACAATAGATCAACAGTTAAATGTAGACTGATACACTAGCTGTCACAGTTTAACTAAATAACTGTTTCTATTTTAAGCACAAGGCCAGCAATTACCCAGTACATTACTGATACTTTATTTTATTGACCCCATAAGGATGAAAGGCAAAGTTAACCTCGGCAGGATTTGAACTCAGATCGTAAAGGGACGTAATTATGCTGGAAAGCATGTCCGACCCTCTACCAATACTGCCAATTCACCGCCCTATAGTTTAACTAAATAACACTAATAGCACAGGCGACATTGACATACAGCTGATGAATTAACAGAGTCATTAGAATATCAGAGAGAATACTTTGAAGTATTCATTCTGGCCCCCTGAGCTTTTAGTTCAAGCCCTGCTGCAGTCAACCTTGCCTTTTATCCCTTCGAAGTCTTAAAAGAAGTATCAATCCAGTATTGGGTGTTGATTTTTATTATACATATATTTCTTACTTCCTCTCTATCATTCTATCTTTCTTTCTCTGGAAGAAATTGGCTGTGTTCAAATCTAGAGGTTTAATTCAACTGTGTGGCATCATGGGCAAGTGTCATTTATCATAGCCCAGGTCAACCCACACTTTGTGAGTGAATCAGAGTAGACATAAAATGTTTGGAATAACTGCACCTGTAATTCAAAAGGCCAGCTTTGTCACACACTGTGTCACATAATCTCCTTCAGAATTATATTTAGAGTGCACATGTTTGTGGAATGCTCAACCACTTACATTTCATGAGCATAATGTTCCATTGATCAAACAACTGGAACACTCATCATCAGAACCAACAAAGGTCTGTGTGTGTGCATGTGCATATGTGTGCATTTACCTTTCAGCATTTCGGTATCTAATTGCAAAAATCCTTGCCGTAAAGCCTCTGCAATGTTTCCCCGACCTATGAAAGAAAATTAACATTAGAAATTTTAAGTTGTTTTAAAGTAAAATATTAGACATTATACAAATAAATATGATGGAGGGAAAAGAGAAACAGGTCCATATTACAGAGCATTAGCAGTGTAATCAATACTAGGGTCACTAGTGGAAAATGATAGATTTATTATTGTACCTGTTACTGAATCTCAGGCTCATTTTTTTTTCTATCTCAAACTGGTTCTTATAATGTCTAATATCAGTACAGTATAGTGTAGTAGCATAGTGTGAAATACAGTGTAGTAGTATAGTGTGTAGTATGTAGATACTGTAGTATTATAGAGTGTGGAAATATTATCAAACAATTTTTTTCAAGATGGTTCTTATTGTTGGTAGCTCACCATAATGAGGTGATGTGCATGTCAGTGCTTGGTTATTCTATCATCTTAGCCTCATAAACCCACAGCAATGCTGCAAGTGTCTTGTTGTCTTGCCTCAAAAATTATTTGAGGGGAACTCCAGCACCTTTTCTGACATGATTGAGTGTGGCATGTTTTCTCCTGCTTTTTTTCTCTAATTTTGAAATATATATTGTGTTTGTATATAAATAAAATACTTTGTGTCAGCATAAATACTTACAGTAGTATTCACTGTTTATTATTCTTTTGTGCAGGTTATTCCCCGCATACTGAGCAACTTTAGCCCCTTATTGAAAGAATAAAATAGAAAAAAATATTTAAGTCATATTAAAAAAATAATTAGGTAGATAATTATTAAATTAAAATAATAATAGCGAATAGGAATCAATAAAATTTTAATAAAAAGAAATACACATCCAAGAGCATTTTTTGCTAATTTTATTAATTTATTTAATTTATCAAGTAACTTTAAACCAAAAGTAAAAACAGGAGAGAGGAGGGAGAGAGAGAGAAAGTGAGAAACAGATTTGAGGAGAGATGATGGGAAAGAAAGATAGAGTGAGTAAAACAAAATGAAAGAGGAGGGAAAATAAGAAAAGTGAAAGATGTTACAGATGTATTAAAACCAGTGACATGTGAAAGGTGTAGTGTTACAGATGTATTGAGACCAATGACATATGAAAGCAGTAAAGTTACAAATGTATTGAGACCAATGACATATGAAAGCGGTAATGTTACAAATGAAGTAAAACCAGTGTCATTTTAAACAGGTAATGTTACAGATGTTTTTGAAACCAATGACATGTGAAAATTGTACTGCTACAGATGTATTGAGACTAGTAACATCTGAAACATTTAGTGTTACAGATGTATTGAACCAAGAAACATGTGAAATTTGATGTGTCCAAGGGAACAATAATGGATCTCAATAATGGAAACATCAAATTTATCCATTCCCTTACCAATAGTTTTTATTATATTAGTAACATAAACTAATGATGTTGTGCTGGTGGTTGTGTGATCATAGCATCCCGTAATCAGAAATACCACAGAAATATGTATCACAGCTGATTATAAATTTTCCTGTCCCATATTGGTATGTAGTTATTTCTTCTTGTTTTGTTTTGTGTGGGTTTTTTTTTTTTTGTCAAACATCCGTTGTGTTTTCATCCTAAATAGCTATCCATGGATAACTCTGTGGTTTCTATTGATGCACTGGTGGTGAATAGTCCTTTCTTAAAAAGCATCTGAAACTATAATGATCCCTAAAAAGTCAGCGGATAAATGGGAATTGTCCATGTACTTCTCTCTTCTGCATTTTCTGTTTCCTATATTTCTCTGGGTACTATTCATTGTGACACCAGCAATACCACTTTATAGTGCAGGCTGGGGTCTATTTATTGTAACACCTTTCAGCACTAGAGTGTTAATTGCTTAGTATTGTATAAAACGAGTGAGATGTTTTGCTTTGTTTTTGTAGTTGCTGTGGGATATTGAGGGAACGATTGCTTTTATAACTGAATGACCAGTACTTTTTTCTGTTTACCACAAAACTTGATATGGGACAGAAATCTTTTGTTAAATAGAGGTGAACTGTTTTATAGTTTTTTTATTACATTCAGCCTGAATGCATAAGAGCATAAATAGAAAACACACACACATTATGTATGTATTATTGGTTAATATGTTTACTTGGTATTGCTCTGATTATAAAAAAAAACATGTTTTACAAGTAGAGATTAAATGATTGAAGCACGTAACCATCTGCAAATAAATAGACTTATGTCTTTTCTCCATACACAAATCTACTTACCATAAATAAATAAATATATATATATATATATATAAGAAATTTTATGAAAATATTAGAAGCTTAATCAAAATTTTTCAACTATTCAAAAATAGTCTAAATCAGTGCTTCTCAAACTATCTGATGTGGCGGACCGGCATTTTTTTTTCAATGTGCCACGTACCGCTAATATTTCGTAGTAATATTAATTTATACCGGAAACGATATATATAATGAATATAATAAAAGTTAACCATTTTTTTATCTTCTATTTATTTTGTAAACAATAATACAATATCAAAACATATTAAAAAAGTAATAAAAAAAAATAACAAGCAGCTTATTAACACAAAAATAAAAAATTATATAACCTTAATCTTTACTAGTGTAAAAGGTGAGCCTGCTTCTTTTTTTTTTACTGTTAAAATTAATCAGTCTATTTTACTGTTTTTTTACTGTTAAGAATTAATCAGGCTATTTTAAGCGTGAGAAAACCTTTACATTAAGGGAAGAAATAATTTATTTGAGGATACGGGCCGAAGTAAAGGGAGCATGGTTTTGAAGGGAGACTAAAGTATCATTCGGCGGCATTACAATATCACAAATATACTACATTTACTTACATAATTTCTACCACAGCCGGTAAGTACCACGCGTCACCACCGGCCAACTGATAAGTTGTTTACTTACTGCTGTAGGTCGTTTAGTCACCGAAACTGATGCTGCACGGTCCATTTTCTGTTATTTGACTTTCTTCATAGAAAACTGATATATTATCAACTTATATTTTTACTATCAGGTTAATTTACCTATTATTGTCATATAATTTTCACCCCCAGTTTTCATTGCATCAGGACAAATTACTGAAACTAGCAGTCACAGCCTAAAATTTCCTTGAAATTCCTTAGATTTTACCAATTCCTCAAATGATTCCTTAGCATTGCCTCGACACTGACCGCATACCGATACTGGTCCGCGGACCACCACTTTGAGTAGCACTGGTCTAAATAATAGAGTATATAAGCCCTCTTAACAGAATAAAAATTGGACATTAGTAAGAACTGCAGGACTCAGACCCACACCTTCATGTGTGTGTGAAAAATCCTCATCTGAAGAAAATATGCATGAGTAGATCCAGAGTGAAAACGATAATCATCATTTTTTTCGACAGTTGTGGTATTGTCAACAAAGATTTTTTACCTACAGGACAGACAGTTAATTGCACCTTCTACAAAGATGTTTTGGAACTACTGGTTGCACCAGTCATGGGAACATGATGATGATCCATTATAGATACCAACCTACACTCGACCACTTCTAGTTTTAGTATACAACGCCTCCCATTTTAAAGTGTTCATATTCATTAGAAATAATGGTGTATGGAATTGATATTTAACTACTTTTTTTATAGAATCAGTAGAGTAATGGACAAAATGCTTTGCAGCATTTAGTTAGAGCCCTTTACATTCTAAGTTCAAATCCTGCTGAGGTCAACTTTGCCTTCCATGCTTTTGGGCTCAATAAAATAGAGTACCAGTAGAGTATTGGGATCAATGTGATTGATTTTCCCCTCTCCACAAATTGCTGGTATTGTGCCTAAATTAGAAATCATTATTAGATTGTTTTTAAAGTATATTTACATACATTTTTTTCTATATATCTTAATCCAATTGATCTAATAATGGTTTCTGATTTAGGCATAAGGCCAACAATTTTGGGGGAGGGGCAAGTTGATTGTATCAACCCCAGTGCATTACCGATATTTTATTTTATCAACCCCATAAGGGTGAAAGACAAAGCTAACTTTGGCGGGATTTGAATTCAAAATATAATGGGACATAACTATATGCTGCAAAGTAAGTTATCTAACGCTCTACTGATACTGCCAATTCACACCCTAATTGATCTAATAATGAAAATATTTCTGGCCTTCTAAGGTAATGAATGAAATTATGACTAATTGAACTCTAATTTATTTACAAAATTCCAAATATAATGTGCAGCCTTAGTAGATTGCAGTTTACAATATTTGTAATCCAACTAGTTTCTACTGTATGTGTATATTAAGATTTTTTTTTATCTCTAGCTTTCAAATCTAATAAAATACAAGAGAGAGAGAGAGAGAGAGAGAAAGTAATTGAAGAAAGGAAGAGTAAGTGTGGAGAAAGAAAGGAAGAGTAAGTGTGGAGAAAGAAAGGAAGAGTAAGTGTGGAGAAAGAAAGGAAGAGTAAATGTGGAGAAAGAAAGGAAGAGTAAGTGTGGAGAAGGAAAGTCAGAGATAAGCTAAGGGAAGAGAGAAAGTATGAGAGATGGTGAAGGGGGATAAAAAATGAAAGGCAGAATAAGAACGATATTTCCATTTACAGCATTATACAATATAATAGTTATATTTTTCAAAGGCATCTAATATTTTATAATATAGCACAGATTGAAGATAAAAATCAAATAGACATTTCATAATTTTATACAGGTTGTAGTATAGATTATTAACCAGATTACATCATCATTCTCATTTAACCCTTTAGCATTTTAACCGGCCATATCTGGCCAGAATTATCTCACCTCTTTCTGTTCAAACCAGCTGTAACTAGTCACTCATATTGATGTTGAGGTATCGTTCTCAAAATAATATAACATCAAAATCTCTTAGATTCAATATTATGTGAGATAATTATATGAGATAAAGTCTTTACCATGAAAATACAATTGTATATATAGAGTAATATAAATGTTAAAGGGTTAATGAATGTCTGCAAGGGTTGGAAAGGTCTACATAGACCAAGTCTGTAGTGAAGTGGGGTTTCTGATCTCCCAGACAGGAGGAAGAGTTTGCAACTCATTTACATACAGTCAGCAGAAAATATCTCAAACCAAGTTTGTTAATTCAAATATTTAGTACCTTTACAGACAATCATTGTGGAAAGTTGCAGTAAACTAAAGTAAAGACTAATATTTAGCCCTTTAGTATTTAAACTGGCTGTATCCGGCCAGATTTCTCTCACCACTCTCTGATCAAACTGGCTGTAACCAGCTGTTCATACTGATGTTAAGGTATTGTTCTCAAAATAATTAACATCAAAATCTCATAGATTCGATATTATGTGAGGTAAATAAACCCTTTACCGTGAAAAAATAATATATAGAGTAATGTAAATGCTAAAATAATATATAGAGTAATGTAAATGCTAAAGAGTTAATGTAATGCAGTCATAATGTTATATAGTACTTTCCAAGAATGTCTTGCTAGCGCAGTTTTATGTAGCGTAGAATGCTGAAATTAAATAATTGCTGAAGTTAAATAATTGTTTTAAATTGTTTTAACCCTTTAGCATTTAAACCGGCCATATCCAGCAAAAATTCTCTCACCTCTTTCTGTTCAAACTAGCTGCTCATACTTATGTTAAGCTATTGTTCTCAAAATAAATAATATCAAAATCTCATAGATTCAATATTATGTGGGGTAATTATGTGTAAATAAAGTGTTTACCATGAAAATACAATAGTAAATATAGATTAATGTAAATGCTAAAGGGTTAAATATCAATAAAACATTGCAAGATGGCAACTGACATATTCAAACTTACCTCCATGTCCATCAAAAACACCAAAATAGCAACACTCTCTATCAGCTGGCAAAGATAGCAAATGAGTATGTGCGTCTTCCATATCTGTTAGAATTGTATTAAGGAAAATCTCTGTGGAGATAATGAAACTGCAAGAAAGAATGATTTCACAAAAACAACATCTCACCAATAAGTAGTAAGGGCACATTATATATTTTATTTGTTTTTACTATATTTACTATATTTACTATATTTACTATTGTATTTTCGTAGTGAAGGCTTTAACTCACAGAATTATCTCACATATCAAATCTATGAGATTTTGATATTTATTTTGAGAACAATACCTTAACATCAGTACGAGTGGCTGATTAGAGCTGGTTTCAACAGAAAGAGGTGAGAGATTTCTAGCTGGATATGGCAAGTTTAAATGCTAAAGGGTTAAAGAGAAAGACCAGGCTCTCCTGTGGGAAAAGCATGAACATCTAAATTTTTCTGCTACAATAAATTTGAAGATTTATATTAATAAAACATTATCAATATCAGCATTTTAAGGCAACTCTTCTTGCTGGCATAGGTCAGATAAGTTGTGACAATCAGAAACTATACAGGTTGAGTAAACCACATATTGTTCAAATATTCCATTTTTGGCATAATTTCTATAGCCAGAAGCCCTTCCTAATGCCAAGCACTGGTTATTCATCATCATCATCATTTAACGTCCATTTTCCACGCTAGCATGGGTCTGGACGGGAATTGTCCCACTTGAGGCAAGATTGGTTGTCTTGCTCAGGACTATCTGGCGGGTTTTCTACGTCTGGATCATCATCATCACCGTTTTACGTCCGTTCTTCCACGCTAGCATGGGTTAGACGGGTTGTCCTGTTGTGGGCAGTGTCTGGTCAGCTGACCATGCCTTGCTCATACAGGAACTGATTTGGCTTGATTTCTACAGCTGGATGCCCTTCCTAACACCAACCTCATTTACAGTGAGTGCTGGGTGCTTTTTCGTGGCGCCTACACGTCCACTTTACAGTATGGGCTGGGTGCTTTTTTGCCATGGCACCTCCACGACCACCTTGCGGTGGGGGGGTGGGGGCATATTGTCTATGCCCTTCCTAACACCAACCACATTTACAGTGTGGACTGGGAGGTTTTTACCATGTTACCTACACTGCCACATTACAGCGTGGACTGTGTGTTTTATTGTCGTGACACCTATACGTCTGGCGGGTTTTCTACGGGTGAGTGCCCTTCCCAACACCAACCACGTTTACAGTTTATTAACTGTTATAATTTATCAAACTATAAACCTCATCATATAGATGAAAGCTTTTTCAATATTTACATTTATCCTACAGTGGAGACAAGATAGGGTTAAGAAGAGTATTTAATAAGGTATCACAGTAGAGCTCTGAAAAGGGGCAACAAGCACAGTTTGACCACACAAAAATCCACATTTTGCTTCATGATTTTCATGTCAAATGTATTGTAAAGCACCAAACTTACAGAGAGGATTCAGTTTTATACCATGTACTAGCATATCAAAACTGAGCTCCCTACAGATAATGGATTGCAATATACCTATGTCTTATGTCTGAAAATGCATGGAAAGTTTGCAACAGCCTTTAATCACTGTCATTTAATTGTTTATAGCCAGTTTTGATAGTTCATTAAAATTTTATTAAAATGGTATCATGTCCCCAAATCTCACAATTTATTTAGTTCTACACCTACTACAAATGTGCCAAAACTGAAGTTCTTGTGGATCCAGTACTTTTGGATTTAGCTAGGTCTGAAAATACATGAAAAGCTGACACTTGTAATGCGAAATAGACTGTTTGTTACATACAACAAAATAATCTTTACATAAATATTTCAAAAATTGCCAAAAAAAGTTTCATTTTCAAGAACCTGAAAAAAAAAAAGGGCAATTGCTATCCCATGGCCACTATTAATTTGTGTAATTTGAAGATGATTATCACTTCACAGTTTCAAAGATATGACATCACAAATATGACTACTTCATTTAGGCCTAATTAGGCAAGATTTTGACCAATTCGTTGACCATTCAAATTGTCATATTTCCTTAACTATTCATCCAAATTTCACAAATGTGGTATAAAAATGTTTCTTGTTGGATGCTCTAGTACAAAGGTTCTCAACGGGGGGCATATGCACCCCCGGGGGGGGCGTTTCAGAACTCCAGGGGGCGTTTGGGAGCAAGGTCGCGTTAGTGGGGGCGTTTTGAGCTGCTAGAGGGGGTTAGGGGGGCACTGGGTTTTTCCATTTTTTAGGATCTCAATTACCGGTTAACGTCTCAATTACTGGACGCGCCTGCACACCTGCTCACAGCTGCGGTCAGACTATAGTTATGCCAAAAATAGAGCATACAGGAAAAAGGTGGCACGAGAGGAAATCAATTCAATTTACTAGGATCTCATATCCGATCCATCACCAAAAACACTGTAAAAAATTAGTTTTATGCTCAAGGAAGAAATCTGTATTAACATTTGCATCATGTTTAAATATTAATTTAATACTAGATATAACTGTGCTTTCTGATTTGACCATGTAGTATTCCTTTTCATAATATTGGTTTTGGTAAGAACAGAACTAAAAGATGTAAAAAAATCTAACTCATTAACTCTTCTGATACCAAATCACCTGAAACCACCCCTAGTTGTCTAATACTAAGCAGTTTATTGTAGTGTTTATATTTAACTAAAAATCTTGCATAATAACTTTATGAAGAACCTTTGTTAAGCTATGCTCCAAACACCAGATAGATAAGTTAGCTATAGTACTAAATCCCTCCAAATTCTGGATCATTTAAAAGGTTATTTAAAAATTATAGGCAGAATTTTTCATCAAAAATATGCTAATGAAAGGGTTAAATGGGCAGTCATATTAAAGAAGGTCGTTATGAAAATATCATAGATGGAAAAAAGATAAAAATGTTTAATAATTTAGGTCATTTTTCTTTTTGTGTATATAGAAACAGTCAGTATAAAGAAACAGTCAGCAAGGTTAGAATTAACAACGAATATAGTGAAGAGTTTAGCGTAAAAGTTGGCGTCCATCAGGGCTCTGTTCTCAGCCCCCTACTATTTATTATTGCCCTTCAGGCTATAACAGAGGAGTTCAAGACAGGCTGCCCATGGGAACTCCTATACGCAGACGACCTGACACTCATAGCGGAATCAATGGCCGAGCTAGAGAAGAAATTCCAAACATGGAAGCACGGCCTAGAGTCAAAAGGACTTAAAATTAACCTGGCTAAGACCAAAGTTCTAGTTTGTAGGAAAGAAAACAAGGCGGCGGTCCCTTCTGGGAAATGGTCGTGCTCGGTATGTAGGAAAGGCGTAGGTAGAAACTCCATCTTATGTCCTAAATGCAAAGTATGGGTGCATAAAAGATGTAGTGGGATCACAGGTAAGCTAACTAAGAACATAGACTTTACATGTGGCCGGTGTTCTGGTGCAATAAGTAGCAGCAAGTGCCCACAAAATACTAGCTCTTTCAATTGCGCAGAGGGTTCTATAGAAATAGTGGACAGCTTCCGTTACCTGGGCGATAAAATCAGCAGTGGGGGAGGGTGCTCTGAAAGTACTGTAGCTAGAGTCAGAACTGGTTGGAAAAAGTTCAGAGAGCTTATACCACTATTAGCTGCTAAAGGGTTCTCCCTAAAAATGAAAGGCAGGTTGTACGATGCCTGCATACGAACAGCAATGTTGCATGGTAGTGAGACCTGGGCATTGTGTGCAGAGGATATACGCAGACTAGAGAGGAACGAAGCTTGCATGCTCCGCTGGATGTGTAACAGTAACATACGTGAACGGCAAAGCATAAACGAACTAAGGAAAAAATTAGAGATAAGAGGGATCAGATGTTGTTTACTCGAGAGAAGGCTGCGTTGGTATGGACACGTGATGCGCATGAAAGTCGATAGCTGTATTACAAAGTGCAGGGCAATAAAGATAGACGGTAGCCACGGAATAGGCAGACCTAGAAAAACATGGGATGAGCTGATAAACTCCGACCTCACACACTTACACCTTTCCAAGACAATGTCACTGGACCGTGACCTTTGGCGGTACTCAGTAACAGAGAAGACCCGCCTTGCCAGTAGGCATCTCTAACAAAATACACCCCTCCCGCCGCCACCCCCACCCCATCCACACCACCCCGTTCTATGTAAAGTTATGTTGGTGCCGCGCCATCCAGGCCGAAACAAATGAGATCGTGTAGGTGTCACGACAAAAAAACACACAGTCCACGCTGTAATGTGGCCGTGTAGGCAACACGGTAAAAACCTCCCAGACCCACACTGTAAATGTGGTTGGTGTTAGGAAGGGCATCCAACTGTAGAAAACCTGCCAGACAGTCCTATGCGAGCAAGACAATCACTCTTGCCTCAAGTGGGACTACCCCCGTCCAAACCCATGCAAGCGTGGAACACGGACGTTAAACGTTGATGATGATGATGATGATATATATACACAAAAAGAAATATATATATATATATACATCATCATCATCATTTCATTTTACGTCCACTTTGGTTACGTCCACCTCTGGCTTGATTTCTACAGCTGGATGCCCTTCCTAACACCAACCTCATTTACAGTGAGTGCTGGGTGCTTTTTTGCCGTGGCACCTCCACGACCACTTTGCAGTGGAATGATAGGGACCCCAGTCCCTATCATCTCATTTCTACAGCTGAGTAAACTGGAGCAATGTGAAATAAAGTGCCTTGCTCAAGGAAACAACACATCACCTGGTCTGAGAATTGAACTCACAACCTTTCGATTGCAAGGCCAATGCTCTGACCACTAAGCCATGTGCCTCCATCATATACATACAAATACATACACAGGCTGATAAGAGATGTTAGGGGAGTGAGGAGACTCTTGTGTGTGTCTCTCAGATATACCTTGTAGGGGGATTCAAGTGTATTAATGTTTGTATGTTTATAGAGATGTGGTTGAACAAAACAAAGAACTGGGATGGCAAAGAACAGTGTGGAATCCATGAACTACCTGACATCAACAGAAAAATTAAAAACCCATTTGTGAATGTGTGTGTGCAGATTTCTGTAGACAGCAGGAGGAGGGGTAGCACATATGGAATAAAATTTCAATGATTTGAATGAAAAATGCAAAAGTGTGAAGTATGACAAAAGTTTTAAATTATTAACAAAAACAGTAAAGACAAATACAAACACAAATACAGACACAAATGTTCTCTCTAAAAGCTATCTTGCTGTTCATTACGCAGTCAGAGTGGAAGGCAGTAGTAAGAAACACACTGATGGATGCTAAGAGCTAAGATGGAATAAGGACACAGAAATCAATAGTGAAAATGATCTTGATGAGATGGTTGGAAATTATGGAAGGTGCTAAACTGTATCCAAGTCAGAGGAGAAATCAAAATGAATATGTACAGTTATTGGAGACTACTTAGTAATTGGTAACTAGAGCATTTAGCAGTTTATGGAAACTGCTTGTTGTTGCTGTTGAGTAGAGTCAGCTCTCAACAAGCAGGCCTTTGGGAAACAGATCAAACACTGCAAAGCAACTATGGTACACAGATATCAAATACCTTTTGTGTTGATTAAGTTAAATGTTACTATTCGGTCAGAGAATACTAGCAGGATGCAGGTATGGCTGAGTGATTAAGACATTTGCTTTGCAACCATTAAGTCCCTAGTTCAATATCACTGTGTGGCATCTTGAGCAAGTGTCTTAGCTAAACCCAAGCATTAGTGAAATTGGGTAGACAGAAGCTTTTTAGAAGCCTGTCAGATGGACTGAACCTGTAATTCAAAGAGACAGCCTTGTCATGCTGAATCTCCCTGATAATTACATTAAAGGTACATGTGTCTGTAGAATACTCAGTCACATACTAATTTCATGAACAGGCTGTCCAGTGATCCTACAACTGGAACAGTAATTGTCAAAATGGACAGAGGTCCATTCCACTTCCTTCCACTATACAGTCAGAGAACACTGGCAGTGATATAATGGTTGTGTGATTAAGAGGTTCACTTTGAAATCATAAGGTCCTGGGTTTAATCCCACAGTCATTTACCATAGTCTTGAATTGAACCAACCCTCTTGCTCAGGGTCTACTCCCGAGTCGCTTGCCTTGAGAGGACGAGTGTCTTAAATGAAACTTAAGGGTCATTCCTCCTCATGGTCCTGTATAACAGGGCAGAGAAGACAATGCCCCAGATGATGACAAGAAAGACATACTGGAACTGCCACTCACACATGCTGGTAGCCAACTCTGCTCCAATAGCAGTGAGTAGAGATCTGGTCCAGGGGGCAAGAACACTGGAAGTCTCCACTGCCTCAGGCTCAACCACAAGCCTATCAGAGAGCAAAAATAATACAAGTGTCAAGTAAGTCAAGAGTTAATTTAGGGTTATTTGACTGCTATCTTAAATAGGTTAAACTTCTTCATATCAAGTAGTGGTGGTGGAGTAACAGTAGTGGACTTCTAAACAGTTTCCATCTACACAATTTCACTCACAAGTCTTGGGTTGACCTGTGTCTATGATAAATAATACTTGCCTAAGGTGCCACACAATGGGATTGAATCTAGAACCTAATGAATGTGGAGTTAACCTCTTAACAATTTAGCTATGCTGTCACCTCTGCATGATAGATTGGATAATTCAAGGACACTAAATATTGTAGTTTAGCCCTGGTCAATACTGACCAAGCAGACTTATGATAAAACACATTCAAATCTTAACCATCTCATTTATTATTAACATGATTATTAGGATACAATGTGTAACTGGTTTTCAGAATAAGCACAACATATCCTATGTGTCATATGAGGTGACTAAAAGGGTTAGTGTCACAAAGGACATCTGGTTGTAAAACATTGTCTCAAAACATTCTGTCCAACTCATCCTAGCAAGGTAAAGTGATCATAAAAATGATGAGTGCATTTAGAAACATTATCTAATGTGTCTTTTCTGATTTAAGATGGTGGAATGTGATTTGATAGACATTTGATTGCTATCTTTACCAGGTAAAGCAACCATACAAAAGTTTCCTCATTGGATTAAAGATATTCTAAGAAAGTGTTTCTGGTGAAATAATCAGATTATAGAATATTCTAGTATGTCTTTAGTGCCTGACACTTCTACTGAACCAGTGGCTATTTTCAATAAAATAAAGTTGTGATGGACTGTCACCTGCATCATCATCATTTTATGTTCACTTTCCACAATGGCATGGGTTGGATGTGTTGTCACAGTCCCGATACAGACAGGTTGGACTGAATCATCTTGTTTTATGTTCTATATTTGGCATGGTTTCTATGGCTGGGTGCCATAGAAACCATACCAAATATAGAACATATATTCTTATGCCTTCCTTATGCCAACCCCTTTACAGCGTATAGTTGGTGCATTTTATCATGGTACTAGCACTACCACTTTACAAAGAGTACTGACAGGATTTTATCAAGGCCCCAACACTAGAGAGATTGTTCCATACTCATTCAGACTGAAAGGTCTTTTCAAAACTTATATTGTCTCTATTCATAATATTAATTAGTACTGAACAAAATGACAAAGGACTCATGACAGTCAATCACACACCCACCTTTTTCTACCACTTAGTCAGAGAAGAGAAGCTAATACTCCTGATACTTTTCAGAGCTTCTGTGACTGGTCAGGAAATGTTATCCTCATGTCAGAGACCTGGTTTGAAAGTTTGTAAGTGAATGGACTACTAAAGGTACCCAAAGACCAGGTTGGAGTGTTAAACTGGGCAATAGATTAAGTCTACCACCAAAGAAATAGCAGCTAAATCTTACTCAAATTGTCATAAAAAAGGAAGAACACATTCAATAATGTTGTCTGAATAAAAAACAAGATAATCATGACTAGAGGAGGGGGAAGAGGAGAAGGAGCTATTTACTATCAATGCCTTCAATTATAGGTCAACTGGACCAGGGCTGAACAGGGACAAAACAACAATAAAACCTTAATACTTGAAGAGGTTCTAGTGATACCAGAAGGGTTAGAATAAGAATTAAATAGGAGAAAGCAAAGGAAATGTTTCTTTAATTACTGACAAATGTATCAGTGTTCTTTTTCTAACTACAGGGTACAGACCACGTTTTGTGAGAGAGAGAGAGAGAGAGAGAGAGAGAGAGAGAGAGAGTTTTTAGGCTTATTTATGAAAGAGTAATGTACACAAGGCTTAAGATTGTATAAATTGGTAATAGATCCAGATCAGAAATGGACGAGGTTATAATGGTAACTTATAGAAGGAGGAGGAAGAGAAGGCAGTGGTGGTGGTGATGGTGATGGTGGCAGTGGTGGTGGTGGCAGTGATGGTGATGGTAGCAGTGGTGGTGCTTACCATGGTGAGAATACTATTGGTGCTGCTGTGGATGAGGGCAATCCAGTTAAAAACACTTGCATTGTATAAAATTAGTTTTTTAAAAATTAGTTTTCTTGAATTCTACAAATTACTTCTATAAATGTAATTGAAGTCAATTGTAAGTGGATACAGATATGCAGTGAGTTAGTATATAACTCTTTAACAAAGTGGTTAGACTTAACATATAATTCTTCAATAAAGTGTTTAAAATTGAATCCAGGCAAGATTTAGACTTTAGAACTAAATCATCAATCTATGCATCAATTATATTTTAACACTTTTGGTATCAACCTTTTTGATACTGTGTCTATTTCTCTAATATAAAACTGTCCCTTAAAAATTGTTCCAATTTGTTCATAATTTTATATATGAATTTTTTTTCAAATATCAGCTTAATAACAAAGAAGTTAGTTGTTCTTCTTTGACCACTTATTCCTGAGAGGGCCATTGGAGCAGTCCTCAAACACTCCTTCCATCTCCAACTGATTCAGCTGGATCCCCAAGCGAAACCACCCAAGCTCATGGATATTGCTCAGTGTCTACCTCTGGGTCTCCTGCCAGTTGGTTTTGCCCTTAAAATCTGTCCAGTGATTCTTTCCTAAGACATTCAACCACATGGCCATCATGTCAGTGCTGTGATCTCTCAATTTGGAAAAGTAGCAGCTCTATCTTAAGTGACTCTCTGATCTCCAAGCTACGTACTTTATAGAGTAACATTACTCCAAAGACCCCTCAGAGGAACCACATTTTGGCTGCTTGTATACGCAATAGAACACTTTCGGTCATTACCCAACATTCATGACCATAGGTAAGGGTTGGCACGAATACCAAATTGAAGATAGCAAATTTGGCTTTTACACCTACCTCCCTTCTTCTGATCACTGAATGCTGAAGCTGTAAAGTTGGTTAATTTACTAAATCCATCCAAATTGTTAATTATTTTCAAAACATAGATGGTATATTTTATGAGGAATATGATTAATGAATGAATGAATGAATAGCCTACAAAATGACAAAGTTGCTTGTTATTGCTTTTGCATGTCTTCATATTTACATAAATGTTCATGTTTGTGTGTACATATATGTACAGATCTAAACCATACACTTCTATACTTTCACACTTATAAATTTTAGATATATTATATTCATTATCATTGTTTAACAGCAATTTTTCATGATTGCATGGTTTAGATGGGCTGTCATGTTCTGAGAATAGACAGATCAGATGACTGTCTCACTCATACGTTCCATTCTGCCATGGTATCTACAGACGGATGCCCTTCCTAACACAAGCCACTATAAGCCAGGCTGAAAAGGCAGTAATGCAAGTAGAGGCAGTTACTTCTAATAAAAGTTTTGCCTATGTGGTTTGGTCACAAAATACGAGTGTGTATGTGAGTGTATATATACACAAACACACACACATATATGTATCTATATATGTGTGTGTATATAGATAGATAAATATATATTCACATATCAACATTTTACATTCACTTTCTTCCATATTGGCAAGGGTTGGACAGATTATCACGGTCTAAAACTTGACTAGTCAGGAATCTGTCTTACTCATATGTCCTATATTTTGACATGGCTTTTGTAGCTACATGTTTTTCCTAACTGCAACCACTTTACAGAGTACACTGTGTATTTTTTATTACAGTACCACCACTACCACTTTACAGAGTGTACAGGGTGCATTTTTTCATGTCACCAGCACTAGAGAGGTTGTCATATTTTCAGCCAAACTGAAGAGTCCTGGGTAATTTTTGCTGATATTCTCTCTTCAAATTCTATTCATTGTCTATACATTCTATACAAAGATCTTTGAATTCAATTAACAGTTGCCAATTTGAAACAATGGATTCACTTTGTTTATCATTAAGTGTTGATCAGGCCGTTTCAGATATATCGACTCTAGTTGCTTTCGTGTAACGATGTCGAAGATTCATGTATGTATATATATTAGATTACTTCAATAGTTGTAATAATTGGACCAATCATTTATTGAGAAAATTCAGAGAGAGAAAGACAGAGTAGTGAGGGAGAGGATGAGGAGAGAATGAACAAGACGAGAGAAACAGACAGAAAGAGAGAGAGAGAGAAGTGTAATAGAAAGAGGAGGAAATTAAAAGGATCAGATTAATTTTCCACCACCATCAACACTAACAGCAACAACATCACTGTCATCACTGCCACCAACAACAACACCATCATCATCATCATCATCATGGACCTCTTCACCATCACCACCACATCAAGTAGGTCACAAACTAATAAATGTTATACAAAGGAGGGGCAGTGGTGCAGTATCTAATATATAACTGGGGGAATTGAGATTAAATCTTACTAGAATGTAAACTCAATAACAGATAGATGGTGGAGTAGTAGGTTGACGGGATGTAATGAGATGTTGTAAGAGAGAGGAAATGTTATTGGAGAAATGTATTGATCCTGTCACAGACCCTGTCACAATTAAATCATACATTTCCTCTAACCACCAGTAAATATATGACAAAGAACAGAAGAAAAAACAAAAACAAAAAAAAACAGGAAAATTAAATACAAATATATATATATATGTGTGTGTATATATATATGTGTGTGTGTATATATATATGTGTGTGTGTATATATATATGTGTGTGTGTATATATGTGTATATATGTGTGTGTGTGTGTGTGTGTGTGTGTGTGTGTGTATATGTGTGTGTGTGTATAAGTGTGTGTATATATAATATATATATATATATATGTATATATATATATATAATGTATATATGTATGTATATATATATATATACATTATATATGTATATATAATGTATACATGTATATATATATAATGTATATATGTGTATATAATGTATACGAGTGTGTGTAAAGAACAGGCAAAATGAAAGGGAACAAATTATATAAAAATAAGAAAAAAGAAAGAGGAAAAATAAATTCAGGAAAAAAAAATAAAGAAAATTTTTAAAACAAACTTAAAGAATTTGATGTAAAAATATGCAAAAACCAAACAAAAATCAATTAAATGAAAAAAGTTAAGAACTGAGAGAGCAGCAACAATTACTATAGAAACAGCAGAATGGCATAAAAACAGCATTTCCAATATGAAATGTGTACGTGTGCTTGTGCGTGTATACCTATACCTCAACAGTGCTCGGCAACCATCATCGCCCTTTTGTTCAACACTGACACAGGAACAATGTACTAGTTTCAAGCTTATTAGCTATCATATACATACTTATATTTAAGTAACAGCCGTACTAAGAGTGAGAAATGAAATTTCGTTTCATTCTTTTCCATTTATCGTTTCGGTATACCCGGCCGACTCACTCACTCGATATGCAAATAAGGCTGCTCAGCCGTTAATATGCATAAGGAAAGTATATACTTTCAGACGTTCAACCATCTGGCAGGAAGGTATACGATGCTGACGATAGCTAATTAGCTTGAAACTAGTAAATCTTTCTCGTGTCAGTGTTAAACAAAAGGGCGACGATGGTTGCCGAGCACTGTACGGCATAATTCGGGATGTTTGTTTACGAACAAACCGAACATTATAATAAATGTTCGGTAAACCCATACGTACATATATATATGTGTGCACGTATGTATATATATACATACTGGTGTGCGTCTGTACACACTTAAATGTATGTACGTATACATACATACATTTAAGTATCAGCCGTACTAAGAGTGAGAAATGAAATTTTGTTTCATTCTTTTCCATATATATATATATATATAGGGTAGGTAAAATTCCTGAGATCCATGGACGAGTTCTCTCCAGCAGTCTCTGTCTTTCATCATCGCTGCCATGTCCTGCGTCTCCAACAGACCAGTGTCTGTCCTTAGGGCATCAATATATGTCAACCTCGGTCTCCCTCCTCTAGTGTGTCCGTGTAGGGGCGCCCATAGGAGCACTAAGTGCAGTGTCGACTCTGAATTTCGGTCAGCATGTCTAGCTAACCTCAGTCTCCTCTGTGTTACTTTTGAGCTGACTTTTAGGAGGCTCCCATACAGCTCTGAATTCTTCATCCTCAGTGTATACTGATTAATATGCAGAGCCATCCTCAGCATTCTCGTAGCACCCATCCATCATCTGAGTGAGTTTCTTGGTCAGTGCCCAAGTCTCAGACCCGTACAGTAGCACAGACTCCACTGTAGCAATGAAGAGTCAGATCTTCAGGTCCTTACAAAGGTCCGACTTCCACACTGATCTTAAACTGTGGCATTCCATCCAGGCTTTGCTCTTAACCACATCATCCTCTGCGTCCCCAATCTTTGCTCCCAGATACAGGAAGTCCTCAACCAACTCTAGCAGCTTCCCACCTACATTCATAATCTTCTCTGGCTTCTTAATGTTCTCTACCAGATACTTCATCTTAATCTCATCCCCACTCATCAACACTGCCTCCTTCACTGTGTTTGTCCCCAGAACTATGTCGTCAGTAAATTCAGCATCTGATATCTTTTTAGTCTTAACTCTGAGCCCGTGCTACAGTAAAGCCAGAGTTCTGGTGTTTCTCCGGCACAAGGTGCATACAATAGTCCACTGCAATGATAAAAAGGTGGGGAGCCAATGTATCTCCCTGGAGCAATCCAGCCAATATCTCAAAGAACTCCGTCATCCCGTCAGGTGTAATGACTTGGGCTCTGGTGTTGGTGTAGAGTAGTGATATCAGGTCCACTATCTTTCTGGGGATTCCATAAGCCTGTAAGATCATCAGGCAGTGATGGTCCAGGCAGGCTCTTTGTTCTAGCTCCCTCTTATATCCACCTCAGCATCAGGATGTGACTGGTGGTTGATCTTCCCTCTCTGAAGCTGTTCTGGTTGTCCCTGAGTTTCTTCTCCATCTCGGGCTGGATCCTGTTGAGTGTCTTTGCCACAAGTGACGTCAGTGAGATCCCCCTGTAGTTGTTGGTCTTAGATCTCTCTTCTTTGGCACTAGAACAATGTTACTGACTGACCCTCCACTGATTCAAGGCACCTCCTTTCTCCAGTGCCTGGTTACAGAACTCCAGGATATCATCAAAATCACACCTCTTCATCGTCTCTGATGCCACTCCATCTTCTCCATGTGCCTTTCCCTCCTTGATCTTCTTGGCTCTCTGAATCTCTCTCTGGCGAAGGGTCCTGTCTCAATATCCAGTTCCTCAAACAGCTACCTGATATCCCCAGTGTTCTGGGCTGTGGAAGGCGGCTCTCCTAGTAGGGTCTTAAAATGGTCCAGCCATTTCCTCTTCCTATCCTCAAGCCCTGTGCCCTGGATCTAATTCAAACTCCCTCTCTTCCTCCATATGATCTTGTTGATGATCGTCCAGCTCTCTTTACACCTATACCTGTCAACCGCTCTCTCTCCCCACATCTGATCTCTATCAGCGCCTCCTCTCTGCCCTCAGTGTAAATGGTACAGAGTTCTTCCTTCATCACCTCCATATTCTCCTTCCTCTCCTCCGTAGGATCAGCATGGAATTGGTCCTTGGCAGCTTTCAGGTGTTCTCTGGCTGCACACACTTTTGTGTCTGCAGAGCTGATTCCTCTTCTCCAGGGCCTCACTGCATTGGTGAAGTACTCTTACCTCCTAATCACACTCTCCTCAGCCCCATCAATCTCTCTCTCCTTTGCCTCTCCACACAGAGCACTGAACCGGTTCCTCACTTCTACTGTGTACATCTCCTGAGGCTTATCTTCCTTGAAAGCTCTCCAGTCATAGATTGCTTTCCAGGGCTGAGCCTTACTCTTTCTTAAGCTCACCCAGACCTCACTCAAAACAAGCCAATGGTCACTGCCCAGTGTACTGAAATAATTGTATGGCTCAGATGTGAGGAAATTGAAAACACTCGGTCGCTCACTCCAACGTGCCAGGTGAAATTCACTGTATGTCCAAGTTGGCGTTCAACCAATGTATCGCACCGCATACAACTGTACCACAGTAAATACAAATCGTGATGGCAATCCCGTTACATATAGAGAAAAAGTGTATATATGAAACTCCGCTTCCAGAATCACATGTGGCAGAATGAGCATATATTGATATAATAATAGGCGAGTTTATTATAGTGAGTGCAAATTTCTGTAGAATATATAGATATATATAGAAGGGAGAACTCACAACCAAACCCGTCAATGACAGCTATGTTATTTATATTTCCGCCACATGGTTTTCGTTTAGATTATTGACTCCGGAGGTTGCAATCCATTCACAGTCGGGTGTGACCCCTCCTGGGTCGGCGGGAGTTCAATATCCAGTGCTGCATTTTGCCTTGAGTGTGGTTCTATAATTCATCAAAGCTGGATCACAATTCATATTCAACTAACTCCAAGTTTCAAAGATTAGCCTCTTGCTAGTAACACACAACGGTAGTCTGAATATAAACACAGGAAGTCGTAGTGTACGTATGAAAGGTATGGGAGGCAATTTGCGTCTTAAAGGGCGCATTCATTTGATATCCAATGGGATGCTGCGAGTCTTTTGTTTGATTCAAAGCCCTCGGCGATCAACATTCCCTTGGGAGTGTTTTCAATTTCCTCACATCTGTATATGTGCCATACATTTCTTTAACTCGTCGTACTTTCTTTTATTTTTTATTGTAGATTTTAGGTGTATATCCCAGACCGCCTATGGTGATAAATCCCCTGGGTATAGGTTTTGGAAAAATAGTGTTATCTCACTTAACAATCAGGACTGGAACATATCGATGTGGTTCATAGGGTGCGGATATGATAAGGAGAATCGACCTGTTACAAGGCGATATAATTGGAGTACACCATCCCTCATATGGACTATCATACATGTAAGGCTGCACCACTGCTAACCAACTATTCTTTTCACAGACTCATGTTTGCAAACTCTCTTGATTTGCCTGTACATCCTCTTTTTGCACTGCTTGTGCTTTGAAGCATCTATGCTTTGCTTTGTCTTATATTGTTTTTTGGAGTTTCCGGGCTTTTTGTTCCTTTATTGTTTTCTATTTTTATATTTATCTCTTTTCTTATCCCTGTATTTTTGTATTATTTTCTTATTGTTTCTGATCATGCTGAGTAATACCCTCACTCATCCCTTGCTACCCTCTCCCAACCTCTTTATCATCTATTGCACCATTTAAGTGATACATTTTTGGTGTAATTTTTAATTTTTTAATTCTTAAGGCATTTTATGACATTATGTGCATCATGTATTCTGTCTTTTTCCATATAGCGCTGGCCTCGGGACCCCCCTGCTGGTCATTTTACCTTGTTCTGGTGACGCAGCTCGATGGAGCATGCAACTACTGATATACTCATGTTTATAGGCTCTGAAGATTCCTGCCATGGTGTATGGATGAAACACTGTTAGCTAATGAAACAATGTATTTCTAAGCAGTCTATGGTTATTCCTATAACTATAACGGCTCTGTAGTATACTAGTTATCCTACATTGAGCTAAAACCACACTGTCATACCAACGGCAATATATCTACATGTCTGGGCATATTGATATATTTGTCAACGAAATATATATATATATATATATATATATATACATACACACACACAGCAAGATGATTGCTTAAGAAAAAAAAGAAGAAAAGGAGGAGTAAAAGGAGACACACACACACACACACACACACACACACACACACACAAATCTTACCAACTTCAACTGTTGTGGTAGGTGAGCTATTTGTTTTTTATTCTGTTAAAGTTTAAAAAGGATACTGATCCGCCATCCTTGCATGCAAGATGAACCAACTTTAACGTAATGATTTTCACAACTGGACGTGTTCTTTGAAGTAACTGGTTCTGACAATGTATGACCCATTTCTGCAACAGAAGGAGAAAAAATAACAGGTAAAATTAAGCTATCAATACATGATGGTTTCTGATTTAGGCACAAGGCCAACAATTTTGGTTCTTTATTTTATAAACCCTGTAAGGATGAAAGGCAAAGCTAACCTCGATGGGATTTTGACTCAGAACATAAAGGGCCACATGTGTAATGTGCAAACAAAGGAAAAACAAAATGTAGTAGAAAACATAAATCCTGACTAATGATTATTTATTTAAATTATTTGCTTTTAAAAATAAAGTAAAGCAGTTTGTGTTTTCATAATTTTACACAAGTAGTTAAAAAAAAAATGTTTCAAAGCCCATTTATTTCTCTTGGGCCAACTTCAGGTCCATCTTTAAAATTTCTCAAGCCCACATTGAGAATAACTGAAATAAAACCCTTCTAGGACAGGACAACACTGATACCTCAAAGATCAATGAGAGATCATCTAATGTTAATCAGATCTAATAATGCAACACAGCAGCTAAATGTTCTTTCATATATCTTAATGATCAAGACAATATGTTCCAAATGTACAATCTTATATATAGAACAAAAGATTTTATCCATTTTCTAAACTAACTGTTCAGTTCTGGGAAGCACATAATAAAAATGCATTACTGTATTAACTTGATAAATTGAGGAAACAAGTAAAGACAAAATATCTAATGCAACACTAGAAATATAAAAGCAAGTAACCAGCTTCATAAATTAACTAATTCAGTGGTAGACAAAATATGACAAGCTGTTAATGGTAGTACTAACTGAGGTTAGCAACTGACCAAGTTGACATTTTACAATTCTCAGGGATGGAGGAGTCCAAAAAACTAATTGTCTATAGGCTACTAGAATAAATTGTACAATTCCTGATCATATCTATTTGAATTTGACTGTCACAAATAAGTATTCAATTTTTTCCGTGTTATAAATTTGCTTCATTAGAAGACACCAGGACTATCTAAATAATAGTCATATATAGCTCAGTTGATGGTGTATTAAGGTTTGTACCTAGTCACAAGTATTACACTTTGCATTCTTACTTAAAATAGTAAATTTAGTATTTAATTATATCAAAGACACCATTATTTAATCTGTCCTTTCCTTATTTAACCCTTTAGCATTTAAACAGGCCATATCCGGCACAAATTGTCTCACCTTTCTGTTCAAACCAGCCATAACTGGCTGTGCATACTGATATTAAGGTATTGTTCTCAAAATATATAATATCAAAATCTCGTGGATTCGATATTATGTAATATAATTATGTAAGATAAAGCCTTTACCACAAAAATACAATAGTATATATAGAGTAATGTAAATGCTAAAGGATTAAGATGGTTGGTTGCTATTTCAGGGAGATTTTGGTCACTATTTCTAACAGCTTGAGTAACCAAAAAAGAGTTCCTTTGTAAGCTTACATTGAGAGTTTTCTTAGATTAGATTAGCTAAACACTAACATACACGCCAGCTCATCTACATCAGAACTGTCTGAATTTAGTTTTGTCCTTTTCTGTTCAAATCCTGCTGAGAACAACTTTGCCTTTCATCTTCCCAGAGTCAATAAATTAAGTACCAATCATGTAATGAGGTTGCTTTAATCAACTATATCTTCCACAAATAGATTTACGCCCTTTTACCTATGAAATAAACAATTATTATTGCATCACATTAAGTTAATATTACTGACACAAATATCTCCTTAAATGGTACTTAACAGAGGAGTTTCTTTTCTATTTTTTTTATATACACCAGATGTTCTGATAGTATATACACCAGATGTCCTGATCAAATATACACCAGATGTCCTGATCGTATATACACCAGATATTCTGATATGCTTGCCATCTTTTCACAAATCTTAACATATTTTTAAAGGCTACTGATGATAGAACAAATCAAAATACACACACACCCACAATGTTTATGAAGTGCTTTATGCTAAAAATAGTTATTGGTGTTGTCTTTTTCTTAGATTTTTTAGATATGAGCCAAATCCATGCCAACATGGAAGGCAGGCATAAAATGATGATAACCCATTCAGAGTGATAATGGTCCAGCTACTTCACTATGAAAAAGCAAAAATGCATTTACACACACACATCATCACCGTTTAATATCTATTTTTCTATGCTTGCATAGGTTAGACAGGTTGTCATATGAGGCTAGCCAGGTCAGGTGATTATGTCTTGCTCATATTGATTTGCTTTTGGCTCAGTTTTCTATGATTAGATGCCCTTCCTAATGCCAACCACATTACAGTATACACTGGGAGCTTTGATTGTAGTGCTACCACTACCACTTTACAGCGTCAATTAAGTGCTTTTTTTGTGGCACCAATACGACCACTTAAAGGACGGACTGGGTGATTTTTGTTGTGGAGGCAACATTACCCCCCATACAGAGTGGACTAGGTGTATTTTGTCATGGGATTAGCAGTGTTGGAGACACAGGTGTGGAGTATATCTGGCTTTCTGTGCATGCATGCATTGAGTGGACAGGAAAGGTGTATCAGGAGTGTGGAAAGAAGAGGGGAGTACAAAATCATCATCATTAGACATCTGCTTACCTGTGCTAGACAGGCTGTCATGCACACATATATTTAAAAGATGTAAGTAGACCTACCTAGCCTTTGCTAACAGGGAAAGCGGACATTAAACAATGAAGATGATGATCTTATACTTAAATTGATTGGCCATACACAATGACCGACCAACTGAGTGACATGCTAGTGTTGCTTATTTTTCAGACACCCTGAAAGATAACCAACACTAGCAAGTATATACTGTCTTTATGACCTATGCTAGATTAAGCTTTGAAACCTTAAGAAGCAAGTAACTGTTTCTGGTACCAAGCTCTAGTAGTAGGTGAAATAAAACAATTGGAGCTTCATCAAAGGCAGTCTTTAACTGAATGTAAACTAAAGACATTAAAATAATGAGAGAGGCAATGAAACTTCCATCACCACATATCTAATGAATGACATTGCCTGTAATTTTGAAATCATTTTGAAAATAAAAAAAATTTGGAGTTATTAAGTGTAACAACTAACTTTCTTATTATCTATCTGGTGTTAGGAACATAACTTGAAGGTTCTGCCATAAAATTATAGTGTTTTAGATAAATATAAACTGTTTTGTATCAAAACCAGGAGCAGTTTCTGGTGGTTTCATATCAAAAGTGTTAAACAAAATGCCCATTTTAACCACAACCAGATGAAGTTGTAAACCTTATATACAAAGAAGAGTCAAATTTCAAAATTAACCAATAAAAACTATATGACCTTAAAATATGTTTTTATAACTTATTCCCTTTATAAATGGAACTGAAATATAACATTCTTAATACTATTTTTATTTTGCCCTATAATTTCAGTAAATGTACTTTCAATGTTTATCACAGTTATAATCCTATCAACACCATGTAGAAAACATGTGATAACAAGAACAACATAGATCAAGTAGCGAACATGATAAGGATCAGGTAATTTAAGGCCTTTCTTAGCCAACACCTAATTATTGTTTGATAGCCTGTGTGATAGGATACATATGTAATTACAGCCATGGAATGATCTTAGAGTTATTCTAGTAGATGCCAGTTGTTGCTGCTGCTACTGTTATTGTTTAATCCCAAGTTAGCTCTGATGGAGTAGATCTATTATGAAAGGTATATGAGCATTGGTCATAGCTGAAGCATATATATAGGATGCACCACCCCACCCACTCCCATACATCCCCCATGAGGACAAGCTGAAGTATACATCCAGTGAAACCTCCATCCCACACTGTAAAGTGGTTATGATGGCGACACAGCAAAAAGCGCCCAGCCCACACTGTAAAGTAGTCATGTAGGCATCATGACAAAAAGCACCCAGTACTCACTGTAAATCAGGTTGGCACGAGGAAAGGCATCTAGCTGTAGAAATCAAGCCAAAATCAGCTCTATATTAGCAAGACACAGCCACCTGACCTGGCATTGCTCACAACAGGATAACTCGTCTAACCCATGCCAGTGTAGAAAAAGTGGACATTAAACGGTGATGATGATGGTACAAGTTGTGATCATTCTGTCTTTTGGATTTTTATTTATTTGATCAGCTGTTGACTCCCAACAACATTTAACTCTTTAGCATTTAAACCAACCATATCTGGCCAGAATTATCTCATCTCTTTCCATTCAAACCGACCATAACTGGCTACTCATACTTAGGTTAAGGTATGGTATTGTTCTCAAAATAAATATCAAAATCTTGTAGATTCGATATTATGTGAGATAAAGTGTTTACCATGAAAATACAATAGTAAATATAGAGTAATGTAAATGGTAAAGGGTTAAATAAGAACCACCATGGAATGCTGCTTAACTATCTAAAACAGTACTGCTGCTACTCATACACAAACACATATCCAAAATATGTTATTTAACTTATGAGCAAAACTTCACTCCCCAACACACTACATCAGGTTCACAGATTTCCTGTGTCTTTTCTATCTCTACTTCAATTACCTCTATCTATCTAAACTAGTCAGCCATATACCACCAACATCCTGTCCCAGCCATCTCATCTACTTTCATCACCCATACTGTGATTTATGCAGCAGGCTACCCACACTACTATATTGAGAAACCTTCCTCAACAGACTTACCCACCAGGCTATCCCACATGTCCAAAAACCTTCCTCCCCAGATTTAGCCATTACTCTACCCACACTAACTACTATATCTAGAAACCTTCCTCTAAAGATTTACCCAGTAAGCTACCCACATTAACCTCTATGTCAAGAAACCTTCCTCCACAGATTTACCTATCACTCTACGCCCATTAACCACTATACTCACAAACCTTCCTCCACAGAATCCAATGCCCCAGAAATGTCCTCTCCCACATTCTTCAAAACTGATGTTCAATACTGAACATCCACCATATCATATCAATTACCCCAGCCCAGGAAGGCCGGTGGGGTCATGGACATTGTTCCTTACTCTCATCTAAACTATTCAGCTTCTTCTTTGCCCATATTCCTAGGAGGGTTGTAGAGGCAAAGTCTTCAAACACTCCGTCCAGCAGGTCCTATCAGAAGGAACCATCTCCAATTGATCCAGCTGGATCCCCAAATGAGACCAGCCAAGCTCATTGATGCTATCCAACCATCTTTTTCAGAGTCTACCCCTGGGTATCTTGCCAGTTGTTTTGCCTGTGAAATCTGTCCAGCAATTATTTCCTGAGACAATCTAACCACATTCCTGAATTATCAGAGCTGTGATTTCTCAAATCATACCAAAAATAAAAATACTAACTATTGGCAATTAAGCAGATTGAAATGCACAGCCCAATGCCTGAAATAAGTTCTGAAAACCAAGTAGTTGGTAGTATAGTATCATAATCATCATTTAACATATGATTTCCCTGCTAGAAAGAGTGTGTGGGTGTGTGCATGTGTGTGTGTGTGTGTGTGTGTGTGTACGTGCATTTGTAGTGTTGGTGCAGTGATAAAATGCGTGCACCCAATGCACTGTAAAGTGGTTAGCAATAGGAAGAGTATTTAGTCACAGAAAAAATTCCAGACAAAGGAGAGGACTCTTCAGGTATTTTAAAGACATCATAACCTTCCCTAGAGCTGGTGCCATGATAAAAAGTGCACCCAAAACACACTGTGAAGTGTGGAAATATATGTAAGCGACATGCAACCCCTGAACCATCTGAGAGGCCAGTAGCCCCCATTTAAGTACTGATTTGGTTTGTGATGACCCGTCCAAAATTGCTAGCAGCGAAAACGTTAAATGGTGTTGATGATCACACACACACACAAAGTTGATTCTATCAAAAGTGAGGTGTTTAGGCTCATATAAATATTTGAAACATCTGTATTACGGAATTTAAAAATTACATATCTTCTAGCCTTAAGTTAAATAAAAATGTGTACACAGACTATTATATGGGAGAAAAGTATACAGATAAGTCACAAACTAAAAGACAGATCAAGAAGTCCTCAGGCTAATATAAAAGGGGATTATACGATTTCTTTTATTTATATATATAATCTGTGTGTGTGTGTATAATGTATGTATGTCTGTATACATTCTTTTCCCTTCTCATTGAAATTTTCTCTAAGTTCAGGCAGTTACATGAATAATTAGATTGGGTATGTTATACTCTATAAACAGATTCCCTAGTGATATTCAGAACTGGTTTATATATTTATATGCCTTTACAAAGAATTGAAATAGGAATTACAGCAAAGGGTGAATAATCTATGGCCTGGTGGTCACAGGAAAATATAAATCTATTACCTTGGAGTCACTGTAAAAGGTCTATGAACTAGGTGTCACAACAACAAGTGACTATGAGCTAGGTGTCACACAAAAAGGTGACTGTGACCTAGATATCACAGTAAATGATGAATCTATGACCTATGGTTTACAGCAGAAGATGACTGTGATCTAGTTGTCACAACAAAATGTGTATCTATGATCTAGGTGTCACACCAAAATATTAATCTATAACCTAGAGGTCACACCAGAATGACTATGACCTAGGGTTCACAGCAAAACATGACTATGACCAAGTTTAGATTCCTAGCTGTTTCACTTCATGTGCTACTGGAATGGAATGGATCTCCAATTTGGATGATGAGTGTTCCAGTTGTTGGATCAATAAGGCAGCCTGCTATAGCTGAGCATTCCACAAATATATGTACCCTTAATGTAATTCTTGAGAAGATTCAGAGTGACACAATGTGTGGCAAGGCTGGTCCTTTGAATTTCAGGTACAATCCATCTGAAAAGCTTCCAAACAGTTTCTGTCGACTCAATTTCACTCACATGGCTTAGGTCAATCTAATTCTAATGTAAATGACACTTGCTTAATCTTTTCATGACTGCATTTCCAATAAAATATATTCTATTTAAATTAATTAAGGAATAATTTTGAGGGATTTACTAAAATTATTAATTATTTTATTACAAAGACAATAACAATGTAAGGTTCTTATATAAAATTGTTGGAAGATTTTAATTTAAATTGGAAACCTTTAAAATGGGTGGTTTTATTTCATAAATCCAAAGCCAGTTTTGGCCAGGTTGGTAACTGAAGGGTTAGGATGCCATGCAGTAGAAATGAAACCGGGACCTAATGATTGTGAAGTGAACTCATTAACCATTTTGCCATGCTGTGACCAGTCCTGTTACTAATTCTGTTAGATAAACCACAGACATTACACCTCCTGATATCATTACCACCCATATTTATTGGGGCAGGTGGTTATATTACTTAGTGTCACATTACTTTTGGTAAGACAAGGTATTCAAATTCGTTAGGGTCTATATAAGAAAAAGAGAAAAGGGTAACAAATAAAGATAAAGAAAACTCTGAATCTTTTTTATTATTTAGAGGAGGGGAAAGTACAATGCATATAACTCTTTTCAGTACCTCTATGGTTAGTGGGATGAAGGGAGGAAGTTATTGTTAGACCAGATACCTAGTTTTAAAACTTGCAACAACAGTCAATTATGCTAAAGGCACTCAAGGACAAATCAGTTGTGGTAAATATGCTAATAGATTAAGTTTACAATCGAAAACAAAAAGAAAAATTGTTTCTCCAATGGGCTTCCACACAGTTTCTGTCTATAAAATTCCACTTGTGCACAATGCAATAAAATCTGAAACCACATAACTATACTGTAAACTTCCTAACTACACAGCAGTAGGTAAATGCCTTTTCATGTTTCTGGGATCAAGTACTGACAGGTTCAGTCTGGATTGTCATTATTCAATAGTTGATGAAATTAGTGCCAATAACATACTGAGGCAGTTTGAAATGTGTGTGTCCCAACACAAATGACCAAAATAATAGTCAATCACTATAAATAGTTGAGAAAATCAGGTAAAGTATCTCTGGTGAAGGGAAAAAAGAAAGACAGAAGCAGCTTTGTCCACCTTATTTCACTTCCAGGAGTACTTTCCTCAATTTTCTCAACTATTTATAGTGATTGACTATTTGCCTTTCATCCTTATGGGGTCGATAAAATAAAGTACCAGTAATGTACTGGTTAATTTGCTGGCCTTGTGCCTAGAGTAGAAACAATTATTAAGGTCATTTGTGTTGGGATGCACACATTTCAAATTTCCCCAATGCTTCTTAAATCAACTGCATTGTTTACTCATTTCAGGATAAATGTGGTATTTAGTTGATATGAATGACATAATAATGCTCCACATCATTTTCATTTAACAGAAGGCCTTCTTACTGAGGAGTGAAAAACTCCCATAATCTGTGGACACTTAAGTTTTACTATATCTCATCTCAGCTTGAAATCTGTATATTTGTTTTCCATTTAACTCTAGCACAGAGTTAATAGAGAATATATCAATGGGTTTTCTCTGGAAGTGAGAACAAACACTTGTGAAAGTGATATCTATTGTTCTCATTGTGAGCATCATGCCACAGAATAAAATTGAAATTAGAGTATCATTAGAAACACAGTGCTTGATTGCTTGATTAATAATAACTTGAATTGTCTTGGGTTAACAATTGTTGTGTCTATTGTAATGAAATATTATCCTCAGCTGCTCTTTACTTGCCTTACTTTGGTTTTAGTATCATTTCAAACCTTTTCAGTACAAACTTTCTATTGTAAACTCTAGAGCAGTGGTTCCCAAAGTGGGTTCCACAAAGGAGTGTCTGGGGTCCTGTGAAAAAAGGTAGAAGAGCGTATTTATATTACAACCATATAACAGTATTAGACTTTGGTGTTCCCCCAAAAATTTCTGAACCTCAAGGTTTCTGAACCAAAAAAGGTTCTGCATTTGAAAAAGTTTAGGAAACTCTGCTCTACAGTAATTCATTTCACAAAACACAAGTCCAAGTCAAACTCACTTTTTTAAGGATTAGGTTGCAATATAACCTTAAATTGGCCACAATACACTTATTGATATTTAACCCTTTCATAACCCTATTCGAATTAAATACATTGTATTTCAATTAATTAATGAAGAATTTTGAAGGACTTACTAACATTATTAATTATTTCATTACTAAGAGAGTAACTTAACATATTGTTCTTATATAAAATTATTTTGGAAGATTTAAATTTATATAGGAAATGGGTCACTTTTGTTTCAAAGAACCAGTGGTGGTTTTGGCTAGGCTAGTATCAAAACAGTTAATCTATCAATCCTGGAGAAATAAAGGCAACTTCAATTGCAAGTGGGATCTGAATTTAGAAATGAGAGGCACCATGAGAGAGAGCATAAAACATATCTTGAATTTCTACTATCTTAGTCAACTACATTACCCTGGTAATAGAATAATGGTGATCATTATTTATTGAGGTTTAACCGTTTAGCATTAAACAGACCATATCTGGCCAGAATTCTCTGACCTTTTTCTGTTAAAACTGGCCACTCATACTGATGCTAAGGTATTGTTCTCAAAATAAATATCAAAATCTCGTAGATTCAATATTATGTGAGATAATTATGTGAGGTAAAGCTTTTACCATGGAAATACAATAGTAAATATAGAGTAATCATCATCATCATCATCATTTCATTTTACGTCCACTTTTTCCCTGCTTGCAAGGGTGGGACGGGAACTGATTCTGGCATGATTTCTACAGCTGGATGCCCTTCCTAACACCAACCTCATTTACAGTGAGTGCTGGGTGCTTTTTTGCCGTGGCACCTCCACGACCACTTTGCAGTGGAATGATAGAGACCCCAGTCCCTATCATCTCATTTCTACAGCTGAGTAAACTGGAGCAATGTGAAATAAAGTCTCTTGCTCAAGGAAACAACACATCACCCGGTCTGAGAATTGAACTCACAACCTTTCGATTGCAAGGCCAATGTTCTAACCACTAAGCCATATGCCTCCATAGTAATGTAAATGCTAAAGGGTTAAAGTCAGATAGAAGACTAATCTAGCCTCATCGCCATGTGGTGGGTCTTGGGAAAGCATTTGTTATGGTTTGCTAATGAAGTTCTATGTATGAAAAAATATGTTGATGAATGATAATGAACTGTTCATAGCATATTTGCCAACCATCAGACATGTAGCGTAAAAAGAAGACTGAAAGAATAAGGTCAAATATTTATTGAAGAAGAGATAGCAATTATGATATTCATAACTTTCTTGATTTCATATTAACAACAATTTCTTAAATACTTAGCAGGGGTTACATATGGAAGTCCAAGTAACAACAATAGTTTGACAATACTTGTTTCTCTATATCATACCAGATGAAATGGTTCATCTTCCACAGAAAAAACAATTGGAATAACTAACACACAACCATGAAAATAAAAGTACTAAAGTACAAATTGAGAAATTATAGTTAGAATGTTTTTAAACATAGGACTGCTCAATCAAAAAACAACAGTTAAGTCTCTTTTGAGCATAAGCCTGCTCAATCAAGACCAACCTGGGGCTAAACAATGGTTAAATCTCTTTTGATCATAGGCCTGCTCAATCATGGCTAACCTGTGGCTAAACAACAGTTAAACCTCTTTGATCATAGGTTCACTCAATCAAAGTTGACCAGTGGCTAAACAACAGCAACAGTTAAGTCTCTTTTGATCATAGGTTTGCTCAATCAAGACCGACCTGAGGCTAAACAATAATGGTTAAGCCTCTGTTGATCATAGGTCTGCTCAATCAAAGTTGACCTGGAGCTAAACAACAACCCAGTACACTCTGTAAAGTGGTTGGTGTTAGGGAGGGTAAATGGCTATAGAATATAGGCCAAAAAATGAAACATTGGACAAAACATGATTCTGCGACCTGTCTAGGAGAACAGTAGCTCAAATTAAGTACTGACAGTCTGTAGCAACCCATCCAACCAATGACTGCATTGAAACATGTGATGGTTACAAAACACAGAACACATCACATACAACAATGATGGTAAACCATATAATTTATCACTAATTAATACAGCCAATATTACAGTAAAATTATACAAAATATATGTATGATATAGGAAGACAATTTAAAACAAGAAAAATAATAGTGCACATTATTATGCTAAATAAAACTCAACAAAAGTCCTTCACCTAAAAGTAAAAGTGGAGTAAAATTTGTTTTGGACAAAGATTTCTATACCTTTAATTCACAGCTAACAATGTTGGTTTTAATATTTTAATTTAATTACTCTTCTACATTAAGTTAAAGAGAATTAATTACATTTAGTTGCTTATTAGCAGATCCAGTGTTATTACAATTACTTAGACAATTACTAATTAAAAGAGCCATCGTTATTACAATTACTAATTAGAAAAGTCAGAGTTATTATAAATACTTATTAGGATAGTTCGTGTTATTACAGTTATTTGAACAATTATTAATTAGAAGAGCTAATGTGATTACAATTACTAATTTGAAGAGCCATCGTTATTACAATTATTTAGACAATTTCTAATTAGAAGAGCCATCATTATTTGGCAGTATCGGTAGAGGGTCGGACACCATGCTTTGACGCATAGAGTTACGGTCCTTGCCATTCTGAGTTCAAATCCCGTCGAGGTTTACTTTGCCTTTCATCCTTACGGGGTCGATAAAATAAAGTACCAGTAATGCACTGGGTAATTGCTGGCCTTGTGCCAAAAGTAGAAACAATTATTGGGTTAACTTTGCCTTTCATCCTTACGGGGTCGATAAAATAAAGTACCAGTAATACACTGGGATAATTGCTGGCCTTGTGCCTATAAAGTAGAAACAATTATTACAATTACTAATTAGAAGAGCCAGTGTCATTACAATCACTAATTAGCAGAGTCCACTGTTATCGCAGTTATTTACACAATTACTTATTAGCAGCGGCCAGTGTTACAGTTATTTACACAGTTACTAATTAACAGAGGCCCAGATTACTTATTAAGCAGAGGCCACTGTTATTGCAGTTATTAACACAATTACTTAATAGCAGAGTCCAGTGTTATTACATTTAGGTGGATTAGTAGTATCAGTGGAACGTCGGACCCCATGCTTTGTGGCAGAGTTATGGCCCTTTTACGTTCTGAGTACAAATCTTTCATCCTTGGTGGGTCGATGAAATAAAGCACCAGTTATGAACTGGGGTTGATTTAATCGACTTTCCCCTCCCTTTCAAATTGCTGGCCTTGTGCCTAAAATAGAAACAATTATTACAATTGTTTGCACAAAAGAAAAAGTATCTAGATGAAGACTTTAAACAAAAAAGCAAACAAATAAACTGCCTGGCATTAAATTCTCAAATGGAAACATGTATGAAAATTTAAAAGATTAATGAAAACAACGATTTGGATGGAAATTTCATCACACAAGTAACACAGTGTTGTCTCCTAGCAACCCAAATTTCATCACACAAATACAATCACCAGTGTTGGTTCCTAGCAACCTAAATTTCATCACACAAATACAATCACCACAGTGTTGGTCTCCTAGCAACCCAAATTTCAGCAAACAAGTACAATCATCATACTACAATGTTGGTCTCCTAGCAACCCAAATTTCATCACACAAATACAAACACCACAGTGTTGGTCTCCTAGCAACCCAAATTTCATCACACAAATACAAACACCACATCACAGTCGGTCTCCAAACAACCAAATGTACAATTCTGGTCATTCATTTCACAACACATCTGAATAAACTTCTGTCAGTTTCGGCAAGTGTTCCAGTTGTTCGATCAATGGGATAGCTAATTCCTGAAATTAATGTGTAAGAGGGTGAGTATTTGACAGACATGTGCACCCTCAGGGAGATTTAGCATGATACAGTGCGTGACAAGGCTGGCCCTCTGAATTACAAGTACAGTCCATCCAACAAGCTTTCAAAAAAGTTTTCAGCTACCCAATTTCACTCATATAATGAAGTACTAAAGTGTCAAAATCTAAGACAAGTTCATTAGACCCTATCAAAGAGAGAAAACTAAAATATTTTTGGACATATAATCAGAATAAAATGGTTTATAGAGACTTACTCCTTTAGCATTTAAACTGGACATAGCCGGCCAGAATTCTCTCACCTCTTTCTGTTCAAACCGGTCATAACCGGCTGCTCGTATGTATTGTTAATAGGTATTGTTTTCAAAATAAATAACATCAAAATCTCGTAGAATCAATTTCATGAGATAATTATCTAAGATAAAGCCTTTACCACAGAAATACAATAGTATATATAGAGTAATGTAAATGCTAAAGGGTTAATACAAAACAAAAGAAGCAGGGAGTGTGGAAAAGCAAAGTCAAGAATTATGTGGATCAATAATATTGAGAATTAGACACTTAAAACACAGTGAATGTATAAGGACAGCACAAGAATGATGCTCTGCTCAGAGCAGATGATACATGATGATGATGATGATAATGAATCTACAAGAAATCACACCATTGTATTTTACGGGAGTCAGTAAAATCACTAAGTTCATTCTCTTCTTAGCACACTGAATAGTATCAAGCAGTTAAAATGACAAGAAAAGACAAAAATGAATAAATAAATAAATAAAGCGTACTCTAAACAGTTGGGCCACAAGATGTCATAGCATGGAAAGTTACGATTATTAATAAGAATTTGTTTTTCTCAAAGAAGGTTTCAATGGGTGTAATTTGTATCTAACTTGAACTGAGGTGAAAATCTAATATGAAACCCAAAGATATCAAACTTTCACTACCAAAGTAGTATGATATGACATGCAGTCTCCAATTGGCAGGGGCATAACATCCATGAACTCAGCTGGTCTCACTTGAGGATCTGGCCAGATTAATTAGGGATGGTTGCTTCAGGCAGGACCTGCTGGAAGGAGTGCTTGAGGACTCTGCCCCACTACCCTCCCAAGGAGAAGAGGAGAAAGAAAATAAAATTAAATAGTTACTATTTAACTTTACCCCTACACAGACATAAGGAAGTGTTCCACTATCACTCCATAATAACTTTTATGTAGCTAGGTTGTATTACCTACATTTGTTAACCTTTGATGCAATAGTAACAATGATATTATAAAAGGCTTGGTGTATAATATTTTTAAGTTTCTGCTTCACAGGCTTAAATAAACATTTTAAGGACTATCCAAAGCCTGTTAATGCAATTCAATGCACTTTTTAAAAGACCTGATCTTTATTTAGTACAGAGTACCCATGTATTTACATATCTTAGATTATTTTTACATGGAGGGATATAAATTGACTGAGACATTGCAATGCTGACTAACTGACTGACAAGTCTATAGTTCAGTCACATCACCAACATTGTACTGGATCCCATAAAAAGAAGCAACATTCAATGACCTAGTCAACTTAACTGAAAAGGAACCGACTGCTGCCAAGAATAGCACATTATATAAGTAACAAGTACTCAAGCTTTCAATCCAAACTCAATTCTCCCAATGGGTAAAGCCTATAATATTCAACAGGGTGACCACAAAAACATTCCTTGATTTCAAATACTTATAATATGAAAACTTAAATGAATATTCTTACAATATTGGTGGCTACCGTTGCATAAACTAACAAAGTTTCATGTTGTATAGGTTAGTGTCATAGACACTTGATGTGTGCCCCTTTTGTTGCTCGGCAAACATCAATGTGATAATCAAGCTCAGTCCAGACTCTGATATTATAAGTATTTGAAATCAAGGAGTGTTTTTGTGGTGACCCTGTATTTGGGAAAGGGGGATGTTTCACTACTGTTCAACACAGATATGAGGGTCAACAGAAAAATTCATAGGTTGATCAAGATACTCTCATGGAATGACCCAATGAGGTATATTTTTCAGCATAGTCCCTGGAAAGAAACAATGCAATTATTAATAAGAAGAGTTGAAATTAATGCATGCTAGATTTCATAGCTTTAGCATCATTCCTTCATAGTCAGCCTATGATCTTTTCAGCTGACACCTCATAAGTGCCATCAAACCTAAAACTCATATTTGGTTGAGGCAGTTGACACCTACCAATATTTCATAATCCAACACAAAAATACTTCATCTATATAAACTATAATATTTATCTAGACATTAACGGGTTATTGCAGGAATATGACAGAAGTTAATCCAAAGACCAAGTACGTGTGAATGGACCCTTAACAGTTGATTTCTTCCAGAGTGTGGGTGCTTGTGGATACAGACTGCCTGTGAAAACCCTATATTCAATGAAACCCCATCATGCATCCATCTAATACAAATAATTGTTTCTGATTCAAGCGCAAGGCCAACTGTTTGGGGGGAGAGGAAAGTCAATTAAATCAACCACAGTGCATTACTGGTACTTTATTTTAACAAAACCGTAAGGATGAAAGGCAAAGCTAACCTTGGTGGGATTTGAACCCAGAACGGAAAAGGCCGAAACTATATGCTGCAAAATATGTTGTCCAACAAAAAATGTTACAAGATCCACAGGAGCTAACATTGCTTGTTCTCCCAGACAAGTGAGTGATATTTAATCAGTGGAATGCTGTTGTCTAGTAAATAAACAACATATTTACTATAAACATATCAGGTTTTTAATGTCAGCTTTGATGTTTATGAAAGTTTACATACACAATATCTAAAGTAAAAGTCATGATGGTCATGGCTGGAATGCTATTGATCATATGTCTGTTTGATCAGAACTGATTGGGTGTTAAACAACAACAGTTAAAACATATTTTGATAAACTGCCTGCCTTCGTTTCCTCAATCCCTTGGCGCTGCAGCTTTGGTACTACATCTCTCTCACATGTATATATATATATATATATATATATATACACACACACACACACATATATATATATATGTAAATATTTAAACCTTTCATTACTGTATTTCTAATGAAGTACATAGTAATATTTATGACAGGATTTATCACTACACTACTTATGATTTTCAATTAAATTTGAAAATAATCAAGATTCTTGAGAGATTTAGTATAATAAAATAACTTTGTAATTTTTAATCAGGTGTTTGAAACATAAAAAAATGTTCTTACATAACATTATAAATGGAAGGTTAAAATTTAAATATAATCATTTTAAAGCACAGCTTGATCTAATAGAACCAGGGGCAGTTTCAAAGTTAAAATTATTTTTACATGTGGCCTGTACATTTCTTGATTAAGGCAACATAACCTTGGGTGTTTTGTGAGTTGTGTATTTCTATTTGGGTTGATGTTATAGATCTATAGAGCTAACAACTTTCAATTATAATTATAGATTCAGCCATATAATTACATACTATGAGATGTTTGGCTGTTGAGTAGATAAAACATTGACACTTCTTAAATGGACAGCCTGCAGTGTTTCCACATTCATTACACGCTACAAAAGCTAACCGTTCATCAATAACAGACCACACACACGGTTCACAGGTGATGTTAGGTCACAGGTCATATACAGGTCAGCTATAATGTATATATTACATTCAAGTCACCCACTTTCTCTCTCTTTCCATAAATAAGTACATTTTATGAAGAGCGTACATAAATTTAAATAAACAAGTAAAATTCTCTATTAATGAATATGCATATGTATGTTAAACGATGATGATGATGTATGTACATCTTTATGAAATTATCCACACCATACACATAGTAAAATACACATAGCCAAACTCAGACACATATATACACACACATATCAAAATAAAAACAAACTCACACACGCAAGCATATACAGATACACACACGCATATAGACACACTTATACAGACATATATTTCAGACAACTATACATACAAGTGCTAATGATATCCAAGAGTCTGAAGAAGGTACTAATTGTGTTCTATAGAAACATTACAAAAATCTAGAAGCAAGCTAAGTTGTTCTTACAAGATCATGTTAACCCACTGAGAAGACTAGGAGACCAGTTATGAAAGATATTAGATAAAGAAGATTTAAACTATCTATCAGTCAATATTGATCAAGTGATCAAGCAGTGTAATTTAATCAAAACACTGTAGACTCTGAACATATCTTACAATCCAATAGGTTTCCATAAAAAAAGTAATGCTTTTCCAAATCATCATCATTTTACATCTGCTTTTCTATGCTTGCATGGTTTAGACATATTTTCCAGCACCACAACCATCCATTCTTTTAACATAATCAAACAGTTATTATTATTAAAATTAGAGCATCCCAAATGCTTTATTTAAAATGAATTAAACATTCTGTTAATTAGAATCAAAGATCTCACTACTGTTATATCCTCAGCTTAATGTTATCAGCCAGATATTCTTATTGAAAATGTTTCATCTCAAACTGGTGTCAATAAAGTGACTGCTATTATATTTAAGAATCAATGTTGTTTATATTATTATTATTATTATTAGGGTGCTGGGTAAATAGAAATGAGAGAGAGCCAGACTTGAGAACAGATTGGCGAGTCTAGCACTACGAGGTCTGACCTTAGACTGGGAAAGAAAATTAGGTGGGGTTTGATTGCTAATTAAAGTAGGCCCCTTGTGCATCCATACAGCCTAGTGATTCTTCTACTGTTCGAAGCATGTCAGTAATGCTTATTCCATAATGGCTCACTGCTCCACTGTCATTGTCTGCCTCATGTCCTTCCAGCTCCCAAACAGGAAGCCTTTCAGCGGCATCTTTATGTTGGGAAACAACCAGAAGTTAGAAACCATGTCTGGAGAGTAGGGAACCTGGCAAATGAGCAAAATGTCTTGCTTTGTCAAGAAACCTTCAATTAGCAATGATGAATGAGTCAGGGTGTGTTGTCATGATGCAGTTGCCAGTTTTGTGAGACCCACCAATCCAGTCTCTTGCACCTTAGTGCATCACAGACACCAGATGACTTCCTGATAGTACACACTGCTTCTCCTGGTGCATATTTGTGATGCACAACACTTTGGTAGTTGAAGAAAACAGTCAGTATCTTCATGATTTTGTTCCTCACTTGATGTGCTTTTTGGAGCCTTGGTGATGTCGGATGTTTACCAGCATCTCACCTCCAGTTATCACAGGGCTCAGGAACTCAGGAGCCTTGTTGGCAGTATCGAGTAAAATGAAAATCTGACAAGTAAGTAGTACAGCGCCCATGACAGGAATTGACACATCCAGCAAGCTTTTAAAAAAACTATACATGCACATAAATGTATTCTCTCGTACGTCATTACTTCCTATGGGGAAAAAAAAAATGATGCTGGTTAGTTTTTTCACAGATCTTGTATTTAGTTATGCCCCTTTATTTTCTAGGATTAAATCCTACTGAAATGAATTTTGAATTTCTTATATTTATTTATTTTTGCACATCACGTTGTTGTAAACAATAGTATCATTGTTTACGTGTCTCTAATGAGCTAATTACTAGTGCATACATTTACAATGGAATTATTTTTGAAAGCAGTTTTAATAGTTTTCTCACCAATACATACACATCATCATCATCATCTTCGTTTAACGTCCATCTTCCACACTAACATGGGTGTGTGTATATATATATATATATATATATATATATATATATATATATATATATATATATACACACACACACACATATATATATATATATATAGAGAGAGAGAGAGACATATATGTATGTCACTGAAAGACACACACATGCACATATATCAAATGTCTTTATTAATTCCATTAATAAAGACATTCAATATCTATACTAAGCTGGTTTATTAATGATTCCACATATTTATGTGTTACAAGTTCTATTTGCATACTGGTGTGCTTTGAAAAGTGTGTGCAGGTGTGTGTATTATTCATCACATATAAGCTCATTAGTTAAGTAATGGTCTCATTAGTCATTTCACTAGTAACATCTTATACATATAATCATTGTCATTTTAACGTCTGCTTTCCATGTTAACAATGGTGGGACATTATATATATATATATATATATAGTCTACCTCAAATCGATCCAATAGAAGGACCAGCGGTGCAAGTTAAAGGTAGTATAATAAGTAAGGCAATCAAAGATATGAAGACAGGCAAGGCAGCTGGGCCTTCGGAGATAGTTGCTGAGATGTTGAAGGCATCTGGAACGGTGGGACATACTATGGTCACCCGTATAGTTAACCAAGTAATACAGAATGGGGTCATACCCGTATAGTTAACCAAGTAATACAGAATGGGGTCATACCAAAAGACTGGCGTAGCAGCATCATCATTAACTGCTACAAGGGTAAAGGGGATGCTCTAGATAGGGGAAACTATAGAGGCATTAAGTTAGTTGACCAGGTCATGAAGGTCACAGAGAGTTATAGCGCAACTAATCAGAGAGCCAATTGATCTAGATGAAATGCAGTTTGGGTTTGTGACAGGTAAAAGTACCACAGACGCTCTTTTCCTTGTATGACAACTACACGAGAAGTACCTAGCTAAAAGTAAACCCCTCTACTTAGCTTTTGTAGACCTGGAGAAAGCCTTTGACAGAGTCCCCCGCTCCATTATCTGGTGGGCTCTTAGAAAACTAGGTGTAGATTTATGGCTTGTGAGAGCTATACAAGCTATGTATAAAGAAACAGTCAGTAAAGTTAGAATTAACAATGAATATTGTGAACAATTTAGTGCAAACTTTGGTGTTCATCAAGGCTGTCCTTAGCCCTCTCCTATTTATTATTGCCCTTCAGGCTATAACAGGAGTTCAAAACCGGCTGCCCATGGTAACTCCTATACGCAGATGATCTAACGCTCATAGCTGAATCAATGGCTGAACTAGAGAAGAAATTCCAAACATGGAAGCATGGCCTAGAATCAAAATCCTTAAAGTTAACTTGTCTAAGACTAAAGTTCTAGTTTGTAGAAAGGAAAATAGGGCACAGGTGCCCTCAGGGAAATGGCCATGCTCAGTGTGTAGGAAAGGAGTAGGCAGAAATTCCATTTTATGTCCCAAATGCAAAATATGGGTACATAAAAGATGTAGCGGGATCACAGGTAAATTATCTAAGAACGTAGACTTTATATGTGGCCGATGCTCAGGTGCAATAAGTAGCAAGTGTCCACAGGATACTAGCTCCTTCTATTGCCCAGATGGTTCTATAGAAATAGTGGACACTTTCCATTACCTGGGTGACGAAATCAGCAGTGGTGGAGGGTGTTCTGAAAGTACAGTAGCCAGAGTCAGAACAGGATGGAAAAAGTTCAGAGAGCTTATACCGATGTTGGCGACAAAAGGTTTCTCTCTAAAAATGAAAGGCAGATTGTATGATGCCTGTATATGAACAGCAATGCTACATGGTAGTGAGACATGGGCATTACGTGCAGAGGACCTGCGCAGACTGGAAAGGAACGAAGTATGCATGCTCCGTTGGATGTGTAATAGTAATACACGTGAATAGCAAAGCATAAATGAACTAAGTGAGATCAGATGCTGTTTACTTGAGAGAAGACCACGTGATGTGCATGAAAGACAACAGCTGTATAAAAAAGTGCAGAGCGATCAAATTTGATGGTAGTTACAGAGTAGGTAGACCCAGAAAAACCTGGGACAATCTGATAAATTCCAACCTTACACACTTGCACCTCTCTAAGACAATCTCACTGGACCGAGATCTTTCGTGCTACGCAGTAATACAAAGCGAAACCTAGTTATTAGGCACCTCCTAACCAAATATACACCCCAATCCACTACCCCATCCTCCCACCAACCTCTCTCTGTAAAGTTGGTACCACAACATCCAGTCCAAATAAATGAGATAATGAGATCGAGATTGTGTAGGTGTCACGACAAAAAAAAAAAAAAACAGTCCACGCTGTAATGTGGCCGTGTAGGTAACACGGTAAAAAGTTCCCAGTTACACACTGTAAATGTGGTTGGTGTTAGGAAGGGCATCCAGCCCTAGAAAACCTGCCAGATAGTCCTATATGAGCGAGACACGGTCACCCGACCAACCTTGCCTGAAGTGGGACAACTCCCGTCTAACCCATGCTAGCGTGGAAGATGGACGTTAAATGAAGATGATGATGATATATATATATATACACACACACATACATATATCACTGTTTTACATGTTTTTCATGCTGGCATGGGTTGGATCAGTCAGGTTGTCACATTCTGAAATTAGACAGGTCAGATACCCATATCCTGCTTATACATTCCAGTTTGACATGGTTTCTATGGCTGAATGCTCTCCCTAATGCCAACTCCTTTACAGCATGTACTGGGTGAATTTTATCATGGCACCAGCTCTATCACTTTATAGCCTGCACTGGTGCATTCCACTATGGTATTATCCCTAGGGTGATTGTATCCTCACACAGGCAGAGAGAGATGGTGAGAGGAGTGAGGATTTTGCAAGCATGATAGAAATGGTATTGTTGGAACAATAGCAGTTACATGTTGCTTGTTCTGAGAGCCATCACCACAGGATGAGTATGTGACAACCTCTCTACTGCTAATGCCATAAAAAATGCATCCAGTACACTCTGTTAAGTAGTAGTGGTGTTGCCATGAAAAAATGCGCCTAGTACAGCCTGTAAAGTGGATAGCATTAGGAAGGGTATCCAGCCATGGAATGGAGTGTATCCAGTCAAACATGGAGTGTATGAAAAAGATGAGTTGATCCAACCCATCTAGTCATAGACTGTGACAACTCGTGCTATCCATGCCAGCAGAGAAAGAAGACATATAATGATAATGATGAATAGAACACTGAAGTAAATCCATTACAAATATGGAGCTGTATTTCTCTATGTTCACACCATGGCCTTAACTGATCAATAAAAGAGACCAATAAAATTAACAATCATTGATATAATCCTCCAAGTATTATTCTATATGGCATTGTACCAAAGTGTAAGATATCACATACTATCTATCTATAAATATATATCACCATCATCATCATCATTGTTTAATGGTCACTTTCCAGTTGATGATGATATATATTTATATATAGATAGTGTGTATATGCTGTAATAATATATATATATATATATATATATACCCCATCCACACCACCCCTTTCAATGTAAAGTTATGTTGGTACCACAACATCCAGCCCAAAACAAACGAGGTTGTGTAGGTGTCACGACAAAAAAACACAGTCCACGCTGTAATGTGGCCGTGTAGCTAACACGGTAAAAACCTCCCATTTCCACATTGTAAATGTGGTTGGTGTTAGGAAGGGCATCCAGCCGTAGAAAACCCGCCAGACAGTCCTATGCGAGCAAGACAACCACTCTTGCCTCAAGTGGGAAAACTCCCGTCCAAACCCATGCAAGCGTGGAATATGGACGTTAAACGATGATGATGATGATGATATATATATATATATATATATATATATATAGCAAGTGTTGCATTGATCTGTAATGGTGATAGGTAATCTTGAAATTGATCCATGTTTTAACAGACAAGCAATATTAGTATTTCACACACACACACACACACACACACACACACACGCACAACATCATAAAAGGTTATAGAGGTCAAATAGTTGGGAGGTGGGTATACTATGTGTTTGACAAGAATAAGAGAGATGAATGTTGAGCTGGCTTGGCTAGTGGTTATATGTAACTAGCTGGCTTTGGTGGTGGTTTTATATAACTATCAGGCTTTGATCTGGCTTTGGCAAAGGTTTTATATAACTAGCAGGCTTTGAGCTGGCTTGACTAGAGGTTATATGTAACTAGGTGGCTTTGATGGAAGTTTTATATAATTAACCAGTTTTGAGGGGAGGTTTTATATAACTAGCAGGCTTTGAGCTGGCTTGACTAGAGGTTATATGTAACTAGCTAACTTGAGTGGATCTTCTGTTGGTTTCAACAATGAGCATTTGGTTGTTCAATCAGCAGTATATCCAAGTCACTACAATAATGTGTAGGCAGTTGAGTATTCCATAGACACATGTACTCTTAACATAATTCCCAAGCCAAATCAGCATGATATATGTGACAAGACTGGACCTTTAAGTTACAAGTACAATCCATCTGATGGGCTTCCAAACAGTTTCAGTCTAACTAGTTTTAATAACTTCATATATATGTCATTAATAATCTAGAATATTGAATAACATTCAGTGGTAGTTCTCAGCAGCACTGTAGTTCATAAGAGAAGCATTAGCTTATAATGTTCATCATCATTTAACATCATTTTCCATGTTTGCATGGATTAGATGGGTCACCCATGTCACGAGACAAATCTGGCCAGTTGACCATGCCGTACATTGCTCGGACGGAACTAAATATAGCTGAGATTTTTACAACTGGATGTCCTTCCTAACACCAACCACTGAACAAAATCTTTTGACAAGCTAAAAATATTTCCTATCTAAAAAGAGAGATATCAATTCATCCACTTAAAAACATGACAGCAGCAACACACTCGAATGATATTTACCTGTAGTACAGGACAACTCAAAATACCTCAAAATGTGGCACATTAAATGGAATCTATATTGCCTTCAAGTATTACAGATTCACCATATTCATGACAAGACTGGGACCTGTATCATTAAAACACCCAAGTGAGCTCCTATGAGAAGCAGCCTCATGTGAGGCCAGTGAAACATGCACAGGAATGAGCTGCAACAGAAACAACAATATTTACTCTCTTCTATCAATATTAAAGAGAAAATCAGTCACAAGCCAATGGGGAAGCATCTATGTGGTAGCTTGATCTGCTAGAAATAGCACCCAAGTACCTCAGAAATGTCAGTCTTCAAAAAAAGAGGCTTACTCTTGATAATGTACATCTCTAGAAAACATTACGTCTGGAAGACAGAGACAGGATATTCATGACTGAAACACCTGTGATCATTGGTTTGTTCAGTCAGAGATGAATTAGGGCTAGGTAACAACACAAAATCAGTGAAACTATATATTAAAGGACAAACAAGAAATAAGTAAACCCAAGAGATAATCAAGAGGTGTAAGTTGCAACTTACTAACGTATTTTTCATGAAAAACCATGTCAAGGTGCTTGTATTAGTATATACGTGTATATTGAAGTGTAAGCATGTATATACACAACATATAACTAGACATATACATAGAAATATGTGAAAATACATATTACATAGAAATGCGAGTATACATATACATACAAATGTGTAAATATATATATATATATACACATATATGTATGGTCCTGTAACTCCTGATAGTGTCGTAGGGGCACTGTATTGACATACTGCGTTTCTTGGGTATTTTAAGCCTGGCGGAGTTCATCCCTCTCCAGGCCTGAGTACAGCAGATTTCTCCCAGAGTAAGATAGAAAGTGAGAGAGAGGAAAATGAGAAAGAGATATAGAGGAAGAATTGACCCCAATATCTAGACTGGTACTTTTTTATCGACCTTGAAAGAACGAAAGAAAGTTGACCTCGGCGGGATTTAAACTCGGAAAGCAGAGAGCCGGAACAAATACCATAAAGCATTCTATCCAATGTTCTAATGCCTCTGCCAATTCACTGCCTGATATATACATACGTGTGAGTATACAAATACATACATGTGAGTATACATGTACATACAAATGTATGTGTGTGTATACATAACATAGATAAAAATGTGCACATATACCTGAGTATGTATATATGTGTGTATGCATACATATTACAATAGCATAGTGTTGCTTGCAGAATTTCCTGTCACGTATAATTGACATCTGGTTTTCCTATAGGCAGTTGATTATGTAGACATTTCTAGCACAAATCACAATGATTTTTCTGTATGTGTTGGGGTGGGAGAGATTTCACAGGTGGACACCTCTTTTTTAGATTCATCTTTCATTATTCTTTACTTCATGTTCGTATTGATATTCACAAGCAGATGTGCACATGTTCTACCTAACTTCTCGACTCTACTCCATCTGCTTTCTTCTAACTTCCCTACTCCAACTCCACCTTCTATATAATTCAGTAAAATATTCACATCTGACATTTTTAATATGACAGAGTACACCTAGAGCAGTCAAGTACATGGTTAAATACTGTGCAATATTTAGTATGTAGGGAGCTCAAACCCTACTAGATATAACTTTGCTTTCAACTCTTCGGGATCAATGAGAGAAATAATTAAATGTATTGGCAATTATCCTAATTGCTTTGACTATTTAGCTCTGAATTGAGAGACTACAGCTCTGATATTACAGACGTGTGGTTAGAATGTCTCAGGAAAAAAAAAACACTGGAAATATTTTACGAGCAAAACCAACTGGTAGGAAACTAGGGGTAGACCCCAAGCAAGAAGCTTGGATAACATCCATGAACTCAGCTGGATCCAGCTAGATCAACTGGAAATGGTTGCTTCTGACAGGACCAGCTGGAAGGAGTACTTGGACTCTGCCCCCATGACCCTCCCAGGAATAAGTGGTGAGGAGGAGGGGTAGAAGAAGATCCTCTATAAAAATGATCCCAAATGTCTAGTAAACAGTGGATATAAATAAACCAGCAAAATTATTTATTACACTTCAATGAGTTAAAACACATACACACAATTACGGGGAATGCAATATTTTAAAAGATCAGAACACAAACCCAAGCACTGTCACCCATAATGTGGAAGACATCCAAATACTAGGGCATGATTGGCTATTTCTTTTTCATGTCAGTCAAGACCTTCAATATACTCAGTCCTGGACTAATGTTTTATTCTTCAAAACTGGGAGGAATGCATCTCACCTAATGAAGGAACACCATGAGGTAGAATGGCTGATACAATGGGTGTTGCTGGCTGTTTTCCATGGCAATGCTTTTGCCATCTTGTCCACAGGGTGCAGCTGAGATATACCACCCACTATGGATATAGAGTTTGTCCTTCCCTTCCCCATTTTATTTTCTCCAACATTTCTTCTCTCTTTATTATTTTAATTCAATTTTTTTTCAAATACTTTCAACAATACATTACAGAAAAATAATCACTGCGATGTGAAGGTAGTCAGCAACTGAGAACAAAGGAGTTCAAAACTTGCTAAAACCACTAAGATTCATTTCTAGCTAAGTTATACTAATCTTTCTAGCAGAAAATTGGTATATTTTTAGGAATGAATAGTTAGTTGCATAAGTGGCCTATATCTAGCTAGAAAAATGTTGGCTCCCAAAATGTTTATACAAATATTTAAACTTGTAAAATCTCTCTCACATGTGCTAGCTTGGTAGATAAAATGAATGATAATCAATTTATAAAATCAAAATGGCTGAGATGATGAGACTTAACAACCAACATACTAATTTGTGATTTCAAATCAGTTACAGTTACTGTGTTATGTCTGTGAACATGACACGTTATTTTGGTGACCTCTTCATCTCTTCAGGAATTGCAATGGTAGGAGCACATGTGTGTTAAGAAAAATAATAAATCCTTAATTCTCCAAATCCTGAGATATGCAACTTATAAATTGTTTCGGTCTTATCCCTTTTGTTACCCTATTTCTAATGAATAAACACTCCCTATACATTTCAAATGATTTTAAGAATAACCAAGATATTGGAGGGATTAAGTAAAATAACTGATTGAATTGATCTCTGTATAATATTATTGGCATTTATTTTATAGAAGCTGGAAATGGGGAAATACAAAGTTCTTAGTCTACGTCAGTGAAATATATACATATACACCAGGTCTGAACACAAAGGATCCAAACTCCCATTGTCACTGCCTCGCCAGTTTTGCCAATCTCTCACTATTATGAGCAAATGGGGGGGCGCCTACACGGTGGCTGCCCCATGGCCCCGGCGGACAGAATAGAGAAAGTGTTTCCCCCGAGGATGGTGAGCGACATGCTGGAAGAACCATTCCAGCTCGTGAAACAAACTTTGACATTATATTAAGTTGGTGTTTGAAAAATATTTTAATAAAGGTTTTTAGATAAAACTAAGATGGAAGATTTTTAGATAAATATAAACAAATGAAAATGATTTGTATCAAAGAATCATGAGCGCTTTCAGGAGGTTTGGTATTAAAAGTATTTCATATAACTTTCTCAGTGGGTGGTTTCAAATTTGCATGCAGGTGAAATTTTATCTTTATGTGAAGAGTTTCCTCACCCAGTCTTATTGTATCATCTGATAGCTCATTGAACTGAAGGATAGAGATTTCAGTGTGCAGCTCAGATAGATATACGAGACATCTACAATGAATATTAACTCAGGACCTTAAATACCATATCCACTTATTTATTTACCTTAGACCAGGCCTTCCCAAACTTTGGAAATCATAACCATCTTTTTAAAAAGAAATGGCACCAAACTCCTGCTTCCTTTCGGTAAAATACATTTATTGTGTCATCACTTTAACAGAATTTTTCCACATGGTTATTAATTTTTTACAATTTGGGGGTTTGATTTTTGAATGTACAATGGCAAAGTTTTATTTTTTGCTGAAATTATTCAATAACTAACAAATAATTATCCTATAGCTCAAATATAGAATAAAAACAAATTTCTCAATTGCACTCATGACTCCCACGATGGGAAGGGGTGTCAGTGGAATGTATGTCATTGTAAATATTATCAGAAAAGACAGAGAGGTGACACAGTTTGATAGTGGTTCTGTAGTTGGTCATTTTGTCTGGGTGAAGGTGACTAGTCTATCTTGCAGATGGACCATTATAACTCTTCAGCTGTTATGAAGCCCACATTTTACCTTCTCATTTTACTATACTAACCAGACAATCTTTTCAAAAAACACACCTGACATACACAACCAAACATACACTTTCTCTTTCTCTCTCAACACACGGAAACACAAACTCCAAGAAACTGAAGCTATATCACATTACACACACATTGTTAAACAATGAAAAAATACGAAAACAAAAGGTAGTAATGCATACATGCATGCATAAACACACACACCCATACATACATACATACATACATACATACATACATACATACATACGGAGGGAGGGGAGGGGTATCTACATATTAGGTTCAATAAAACATCAGAAAACCTATAATGATAGAAAGATTAACTGGGGTAATTTAATGAGCAATTCAGCCTTGACTGTTTTCTCTTTTTCCATTGAAGTTGTTTGTGATAAAAAGCCAGAATTTTGAACAATCATACAATAGACAGTTAGGATTTCCTATCTCATTGTCATAAAACTAATGAAGACAATAAACACCTGTAACAACACACGCCCACACATACATACATAGAGCTTCAGCTGGATGTTTAGCCCCAGGTCAGGTCTGGTCAAGCAGACAAATGATTAAACGAGTGTCAAAGTAAAGTACAAGTATAGTATTGGGATTTATATAATTGACTCCCTTCCTCTAAATTGCTGGCCTTGTGCTGAAATTAGAAATCATTATTCTTATTGTTATTGGATGGATTATGTGAAGGCACGTGGCTTAGTGGTTAGAGAGTTGGATTCACAATCATGAGGTTGTGAGTTCAATTCTTGGATCGGGTGATGTGCTGTCTCCTTCAGCAAGACACTTTATTTCATGTTTCTCCTTCTGCCAGGAGTTGCGACCAGTAGATAGTATCAGCAATGGAAAGACTAATGGAAACATTGTTTCCTTGGTCTGATTTGATGAGATCCACCCCACTCGGCAAGCGAATAAGGTCTGGAATCTTGACGATCGATCAGAGCAAGGATTGACAGAATCATTAGAGCATTTGACAGAATCATTAGAGAATTGGACAAAATGCATTGCAGGATTTATTAATGACATTTCATGTTCTAGTTTCAAATACTTTTGAGGTCAACTTTGCGTTTCATCCTCCTGTGTTTGATCAAATAATGTACCAGTCAAGAACTGGGATCAGTATAACCAACATATCTCTTCCTCGCAAAATGGAAACCATTATCTTGGTAAAGTAATATCTAGTGAAAATAAGGAATACATGGGGATCATAAAGACTACAAATGCCACTGTACACACATAGCTATACATAAAACAGCAACACTTTTCATCACATAGGCCAGTAAAACATAAGTTTATCTTAGGACTAATATGAACATGCTATCTAATAGATAGCATATTTGTCTTGTTACATAGGTGTACCTATACAGAGGCCTGCTATGTTTTGTTTTTTTTCTTAATTACAAGGGGCATTAGATACCTTTCTCAGTCTGTCATGGCTTACCAGCTCTACACAGACACTTGAATTCATAAAATAAATAATATATAGAAGAGAGACTAACACACACACATACATTACATTCTATGTGTGTGTGTGTGTGCATGTCTATAGTGGACACTGTATGAAGGTTGTAGTGTACATAGGACCATGACTTTATTTGAGAGGTATTCTGTATATACATACATGTGTTTGTGTATACACATACATATGTGAATGTATATATGCATTTTTGTGGGCATATATATATATATGTGTGTGTATATGTAACCCATGCGTTGAGCAAGGCACTTTATTTTACGTTACTCCAGTTCATTCAGCTGTAGAAATGACTTGCAACGTCACTGGTGCCAAGCTGTATCGGTCCATTCCCTTTCCCTTGGACAACATCGGTGGCATGGAGAGGGGAGACTGATATGCATGGGTGACTGCTGGTCTTCCACAAGACAAACCTTGCCCAGGCTTGTGCCTCAGAGGGAAACTCTAGGTGCAAAACCATGGTCATTTGTGACCGAGTGGGGCTTTCATATGTAACCCAACAAAAGAAGGAGAGAGAGAGAGAGAGAATTTTCATTTTATATCTACTTTTCCATTCAGATATAGGTTGATATAGACAGATAAAAAGGATGTGTGGTTCTGCTCTCTTACCATTGTGCATGTTTATCCGGAAGCTTTGAGGCTTCGGGCAAAGAGAATTCCTTTTATATATAGAGATATATATGGTCACTGAAACTGAATAAACATGTTAACACGCATACAGCAACAATAACACAACAACTATACACTCAGTCATGAATGTCTAGAAAATAAATGCTATGAAAATGTCAATCATGTTCTTCTGATTAAGAGAAAAACATTTATTAACAACAACCTCTTCTTTCGGCACACAAAACGCCTGCTATACACAACACACCAGCTTCTCTATTACACTGATTAATAGAAGTAGAATACAACTGTAAACATATGTGCACTAAAAACAGAAGTGTCAATCATAGAACCTGTTAAAACTTGCACCAGAGTTGCAAAACTATGCAATCTGCAAAACAGAAATATAACACCTGCTGCAGCAGCTGTATGAGATTCTTTACAAAATGTAAGAATTGCTTCACAAATGTTAACATAATATTTATTTCTCAAAACCTTAACCAAAATGGTAAAATGTCAACAAGTCGACCATGACAGTGCATCATCATCATCATCATCGTTTTTTGTTTGTTTGTATTTTTCATTGACTTCTCCATGCTGGATTGAGTTAGATTGGATTTTTTGAGGCCATGTTTTTCCAATCAGATACCCTTCCTGTCATCAACCCTTTTAGTTGCTTCTATCTTGTAATAACCACCAATCAGAGACATAAACATGATATTAACAGTGGCAGGATATCTTGTAATAACCACCAATCAGAAAGGTTTACATGACAATGGCAGGCCATCTTGTAATAAACACCAATCAGAAAGGTTTACATGACAATGGCAGGCCATCTTGTAATAAACACCAATCAGAAAGGTTAACATGACAATGGCAGGCCATCTTGTAATAAACACCAATCAGAAAGGTTAACATGACAATGGCAGGACATCTTGTAATAAACACCAATCAGAAAGGTTAACATGACAATGGCAGGACATCTTGTAATAAACACCAATCAGAAAGGTTAACATGACAATGGCAGGACATCTTGTAATAAACACCAATCAGAAAGGTTAACATGACAATGGCAGGACATCTTGTAATAAACACCAATCAGAAAGGTTTACATGACAATGGCAGGCCATCTTGTAATAACCACCAATCAGAAAGGTTAACATGACAATGGCAGGACATCTTGTAATAACCACCAATCAGAAAGGTTAACATGACAATGGCAGGACATGTTGTAATAACCACCAATCAGAAAGGTTAACATGACAATGGCAGGACATCTTGTAATAAACACCAATCAGAAAGGTTTACATGACAATGGCAGGACATCTTGTAATAACCACCAATCAGAAAGGTTAACATGACAATGGCAGGCCATCTTGTAATAACCACCAATCAGAAAGGTTAACATGACAATGGCAGGACATCTTGTAATAACCACCAATCAGAAAGGTTAACATGACAATGGCAGGACATCTTGTAATAACCACCAATCAGAAAGGTTAACATGACAATGGCAGGACATCTTGTAATAACCACCAATCAGAAAGGTTAACATGACAATGGCAGGACATCTTGTAATAACCACCAATCAGAAAGGTTTACATGACAATGACAGGACATCTTGTAATAACCACCAATCAAAGGTTTAGATGACAATGGCAGGACGTCTTGTAATAACCACCAATCAGAGAAATAAACATGATAGTGACAGGACATCTTGTAATAACCACCAATCAGAGAGGTTAAAATAATAATAATGGCAGGATATCCTGTAATAACCACCAATCAGAGAGGTTTACATGACAATGACAGGACTTCTTGTAATAACCACCAATCAGAAAGGTTTACATGACAATGACAGGACGTCTTGTTTATAACCACCAATCAGAGAAGCAAACAATACCAAGACCCAAGTCTCTAACAGATTTTTTTATTTTGTTCAAATGAAAGAAAGAATTACAATAATGCCATGAACTAATTATCATATATATGGATTATAAGCCGAACCCACTCCCTTGTTTTATGTCCAAAAAATGAGAAACATGAGAATAAGTGAAGGCGGTTTATCAACACTATATTTAGATGGCATGGTTTTATAAATTCCCATGAGTGGAGAATATTTTTATGAAATTTTGATATTAAATGTTTCAAGTGTTTACATTATAGTTTATTTTTGTTTCACAACTCCATTACATAATGATTTTTTACCATTTCATCAATTTTATAAGATTTCAACCGGTTTCTCAAATTTTTATTTACTCCCTCTTAGTATACAAGAATATCACCATCTTCTGAATGTTAACATTCAAATTGAATGAAATGTGTTTGTATACAATAATGAAATAAAGATGAGAGAGAGAGAGAGAGAGAGAGAGAGAGAGAGAGAGAGAGAGAGAGAGAGAGAGAGAAAGAGAGAGAGAGAGAGAGAGAGAGAGAGAGAGAGAGAGAGAGAGAGAGAGAGAGAAAGAGTTTATGTTTATGTGGTTATAAGTGTATGAATGTTCCTGTCTATACATGATTATAAATTTGATGTGTCCATGTGTGTCAATATTTTAGTATAGTCATAAAAGTATGTTTGTATATATATTTATCATAACTGTTACAACAGACAAGATACATATACATATCTACATGACTATAATATACTGCTCCCACCTCAAGTGTTTTCCCCACAACTTCTGTAAAATTGTATATTTTGCAGATATATTTTCCAAATGTGTGCATTACGAATATGATAACATTTTTTTTTAAAATTGTCATTTTCACACACGGAAATTACTGGAAGCATCAGTATGTATCACACCAGATGTTTTGGTGCCTTTTTACATAGATGTTGAAGTTGGTGAAAATTAGTGCAAAATATTGACTTTGAATATAAATTGACACCCCTGCCCATTTATCATTACATTTTTTTTTGTCACATATTTCTCGGTTTATACAGGAGTATATATCAAAACTGCAGGTATTTGACACAACAAAGATCTCAAACTTTGGAGAAAGTCAAAACACAAACACCACAAAGAAAGAAATACAACTTATACAACTTTAGCTCACAGATATGATGATGATGACAATGGTGATGATGACAATGGTGATGACAATGGTGATGATGACAATGGTGATGATGACAACAATGGTGATGACGACAATGGTGATGACAATGGTGATGACGACAACGACAATGACAATAACGATGATGATGACAATGACAATGATGATGATAATGACAATGATGATGATAATGACAATGATGACGATGACAATGATGACGGTGATAATGGCAATGACGGTGATAATGACAATGACGGTGATAATGACAATGACGGCGATAATGATGACGATGATGATGATGATGACGATGATGACAATGATGACAATGACGATGACGACAATGATGACAATGACGATGATGACAATGACGATGACAATGATGACGATGACGACGATGACAATGATGACAATGACGATGATGACAATGACGATGACAATGATGACGATGACGACGATGACAATGATGACAATGACGATGACAATGACGACAATGACGACAATGACGACGATGATGACTATGACAATGACGACAATGACGACGATGACGACGATGATGATGATAATGACAATGATAATGACAATGATGATGACAATGATGATGATGACAATGATGATGATGACAATGATGATGATGATAATGACAATGACGATGATGATGACAATGACAATGATGATGACAATGACAATGATGATGACAATGACAATGATGATGACAATGATGATGATGACAATGATGATGATGACAATAATGATGATGACAATGATGATGACAATGATGATGACGATGTTGACAATGATGATGACAATGATGATAATGATGATGACAATGATGATGACAATGATGATGACAATGATGACAATGATGATGACAATGGTGATGATGGCATTGATTATGATGGCATTGATGATGATGGCAATGATGATGGCAATGATGATGACAATGATGACAATGATGATGATGACAATGATGATGACAATGAAGATGACAATGATGATGACAATGATGATGACAATGATGATGATCACAGTAATGTTGTAAACAATTCAATTGACATAAAATACAATTAAAATGTTCTTTCAGTACATTCTGGAAACTAATATCAATGTTTCCTAAGATACTGCCAGTGTTAAAAACCTAATGTTAATAACAAAACAGCTAAATGTCGACTATCTCCTGAATTGGAACTGATTGTGTGTAGCTTCATTTAGCTCTAATCAAATCGACTGTGTTGCAGATTTAATAGAGATAAAGAGTCTGACCACTTATAACATCATAAATACTTTTACTTGTTTAAATCTTAAATGGTCAAAGACAAAATCAATATAATTATTGAAACAAAATTACAATAAAGAACATAAAGCTTCATGACAAAACACATAACAAAATTTACAACAGTACACTAAACAAAAATAAATATTTTCCTCCTCTACATTTTCATGATAGAATTTGTTGCATAAGCTTCAATTGTTGAAAAAATTTATTTTAAATAAATGTCACATGTCATATTACTGGATGTTCAATCAATGAGAATTAAGTTAAAGAATGGAATGTGCCCCCTACCCCACCCCATCATGTAATGACATTAGTTAACTCAATGTCCTACACCAAATGATACCATATTAGCAAGACATTCTTGAATAGTACTATGGTTGCATCAGATTAAAAATTAAAAATTAAAATGTCATCAGATTAAAAATTCAAGTCCTCCCATGTTGGATATTTTTCGTCTAAGGAGGAACATTTTGTGGGACATTGTTACAGGAAAAAAAAACGAGTGTCAGCTGTGTTTTTTTATGAAAGCCTACACAGGATCATAGAAGTAGAGGTCATCCTGCAACAAAGTATTTGGATATGCTATATGCTGGCATGGGAGTAAATTTAACAGATCTTGGAGTGATAATGTTAGATCAAGACAAACGGAAAGAGTTCTGTTCATTGATTTGAGGAAACTCAACTCATGAGTGAGTGAGTAATGTCTTGGAAGCCTCCACAATACAAGTGGGGTTGTGGGGTTGTAAATATTGAGGTAACAAAATAAAATACAGAATGGAGAAGAAAAACAAGAATCGGAGATTATGTTACCTTGGTATTATTTATTAATCCCAATATATTTCAGATGTACTATCCCTTACTAAGGTAATCTGTTGGGAACTTCAGAGAAGCCACTGTTTGGCTCACCTTTTTCATTCCTTATCTGATTTGTTGTTACCTCAATATTTACAACACCACCTGTATTGTAGCGGCTTTCAAGGTATAACCACTTTTCATATTCCCCACTGCTTCAAGCAAACTACAGCACTCTTAAAATCTTTAGTTTAATGCAATTTTTAACAAGTTTTCTACAAAGTGGTTGGTAAAAGGAAGAGCACCAAGCCATAGAAAACCTGCCAAATAAAGGTTTGAGAATAGGCACTTCAGCTATCAAAGACATAACAACCTCACTAGTGCTATAGCCATAAAATGCACCTGGTGCACTCTGTAGAGTGTAGGGATATATGTGAGAAGCAGAGTCCCCAGCCTATATGAGAATCAATAGCTTTGATTAAGTATTGACTTGGCTTGTGATGAATGTCCAGATTTTGCTAGCAAGGAAAATAGATGTTAAATAATGCCTGATAGCTGGGTAATATGCAGGAAACACTCCAAAGTAACAGGCCACTGACTATGTCTTAATAAACTATTAATCCCTACCATGGTATTGAATACTCATTCTCACATTCATCAAAACTAAACTGATTTTATATGATACATACATACTTATATACACATACATACATTATATATATATACATGTGTGTGTGTGTGTACATTATATATATATATATATATATATATATATATATCATCATCATCATCATCATCATCATCAACGTTTAACGTCCGTGTTCCATGCTTGCATGGGTTTGGACGGAGGTAGTCCCACTTGAGGCAAGAGTGATTGTCTTGCTCGCATAGGACTGTCTGGCAGGTTTTCTACAGTTGGATGCCCTTCCTAACACCAACCACATTTACAGTGTGGGTCTGGGAGGTTTTTACCGTGTTGCCTACACGGCCACATTACAGCGTGGACTGTGTGTTTTTTTGTCGTGACACCTACACGATCTCATTTGTTTCGGCCTGGATGGCGCGGCACCAACATAACTTTACATATATAATAATATTAGTGTTTTAGCTACTGAGAAGGGGGATTTTAGCCGCGATCAATGAAAAGCTAAGAAACACCAGTCAATTATATAGTGCCCTCAGTGTAACATCCCCACAACCCTCACACCATGGAACCAGTTCAGAGCCAAGTGCTCTCTGGACATGGAATAATTGAGTATATTTGCCAGATATACTTTACAGTGCTACTAGTGATAAAATAATAGACCTTCATTCTTCAGCTAGTACAACCACACTCTCTGATAACTTGGTTAACTGAAAACTGTCCAGTGATATAAATAAATAAATAAAGAAAGAAAAAGTAATCTCTTTATGGATATAATTGCTTTCGAGCATAAAATAGAAATGGCAAATTGAGTTCATTTGGAAAGGATTTTGGTCTGTCTGTTAAAAGATTGGCCAAGTTTAAAACAAGATAATCTCTACATAACAGGACACTGCATGTTAAGAATAATCATATGACTGGGACTATATTTATTATATTATTTAGTTAATTAAATCTTGTTGCACATTATGAGCAGGTTGGAAGATGGAAGAACATTATGAGTGTGAAGAGTGGTTCGACATACTATAAAATCACTCACTCTCGTGTGTGTGTGGGGGGGGGGAGCGTGTGCGCGTGCGTGTGCGTGTGCGTGCGTGCGTACGCGCATGATAGTGTACATGCATGTGTGTGTACCTTACATTATATTTATAAATTATTTCTCCAGAGTTAAAATTTACACACCACTGTCAGTAACCAAGTCACAGTGTTACAAAAATTATAATAGACTTTCTCTTTCCCCCACTTTCTCTTTCCCCCAAAATTATTGCAGGCCTTGTATGTATGTATGTATGTATGTATGTATGTATGTATGTATGTATGTATGTATGTATGTATGTATGTATGTATGTATGTATGTATGTATGTATGTATGTATGTATGTATGTATGTATGTATGTATGTATGTATGTATGTATGTATGTATGTATGTATGTATGTATGTATGTATGTATGTATGTATGTATGTATGTATGTATGTATGTATGTATGTATGTATGTATGTATGTATGTATGTATGTATGTATGTATGTATGTATGTATGTATGTATGTATGTATGTATGTATGTATGTATGTATGTATGTATGTATGTATGTATGTATGTATGTATGTATGTATGTATGTATGTATGTATGTATGTATGTATGTATGTATGTATGTATGTATGTATGTATGTATGTATGTATGTATGTATGTATGTATGTATGTATGTATGTATGTATGTATGTATGTATGTATGTATGTATGTATGTATGTATGTATGTATATATGTATGTATGTATATATATATATATATATATATATATATATATATATATATATATATATATATATATATATATATATATATATATATATATATATATATATATATAGTAAGGTGTATTATTGGTTGTGTAAAACAGTCCAATAAATTTATGTTAGCAATATTAAGTTCTCCACGCTTTTGTATATCTCCAATTCCATTCAAGGGAACAGCTAGATGATGTAAAACAGAGTATAAGTATCAAAATGAAAATCTGAAGGCAAGGTAAAATTCCAATCATTTAATCACGACACATGTTTCAATAAGAGATAGATCGATCGTAAAGCCATGATCAATTATCACTGATCTCATCAGGTGAAAATGAATTGTCTTCAAATTCTTGAGATGAGGGAGAAAATTAGCAATGTTCACTCACAGAGTTTATTCCCTTATATGAAGATCCAGTAGTCATAAATACAGTGACTGCTATCAGCTTCAGTTAGGGTCATAAAACTGTCAAATCTCCATAGCTGCAAAGGATGCTGAAGATAGATAATTTTCTAGATGTTACACTTAACCTCAATTCAGGACTTTTCCAACCCTACCACAAACCCAACGAGAATCTGAACTATGTCAACGCAAAATCAAACCACCCTAGAATAGTTACTAACGGTATTAGCAGAATTTCAGGACTATCTTCCAATGAAGATACCTTTAATAAGATCTCGAATTACTATAATAGTGCCCTGGAACGGGCGGGGCATAGCGAGGGAATCTCATTCTAACGTCCATTAAATAGTAGTAGCAACACTGCCTGCGATAGCTTAGGCCAAGATAGTGACACTTTAGTTAACAGCAGGTGGGATACGAGGAAGGATTTATATAGACTTCATGTTGTATTGCCTCCTAGTCCCAATGTTGATGGTACCAACGGAAACAACCACCCAGGTACTAACACGGGGTCTGAGTACCGTAACGCCAGCGGAAACTCTAATTGTAACCTTAATGGTAAAACAACCGTTGAACGTAATATGGAACGAGGGTCGAGTAAAGGGAATAGGGATAGGTGTAGCAGACGCATAGTGGATTTAATCTCGGCTATCGAGGGTAATCCCAATGGCTGCACGGGGGGGGGGGGTACACCGCCCCGGAGACTTGGGACGATTCAGAACACAATCGTGACACCCCAGGACACCATCGACCCACAGGCATTTTCCAGTTATAATAGACCAGTAGCTACTAAGGAGACAGGTATCACTAATATAGTTAGTAAGAACAAGAGGCATCGGACCAGAAAAATCCTGTGGTATAACCCCCCCCCCCCCCCTTACTCCACTGGCCTGACCACTAGTATAGCTAAGCTTTTCTTTAGGGCCTTAGACAAATGCTTCCCTATATGTATATATATATATATGTATATATGATATATATATATATATGTATATATATATATATATGTATATATATATGTACCCACTCTACTACCCTAAGTATTCAGTACTTTGGTGCGTTTTGGCCCACCTGGTTCCTTACCACATAATGGCAGCTCTATGGAGGAATGGACTCATACACGTGAGGCGAGTCGGGTCTCCCCAACCCCAGGGAACATACCCATAGAGCAGACAGGAATTGAGACCCGACTCCAAAGGTACCGTGGTTCATCTGGAACTATCCAGGTTGATAACAAAAAATGTAACTGCAGGAGCACCGCCACCTGCCCCATGGCTGGGAAATGCCTCACCAAAAACAGTCTACGACTGTAAGGTCTCCACTCCTGATAGAACCTTCAGGTATGTTGGGGAAACTGCCACTGAATTTAAGGATGGATGGTATAATCACCGCCATACCTTTAATAGATTAGATTAAAAAAATAGCACAGCGCTTTCTGAATTAGTCTGGAAGCTTAAACATCAGAATATAGAGCACTCCTTATCCTGGTCCATAATTTGCTCAGCCCAACCTTATAACGGCAGCACTGGCGTTTGCAATTTATGTGTAGCTGAAACCTTTAATATTATTAGAGGCGGCCCCTATTAATTAATAGGAGAGCTGATTTTTTTTAGCAATTGCCAACATAGAACCTTGAAAACCTTCCGCAGGATTTTTGGAAAGTAACCTACCACTAACTCCCTCTCTACGTTAACCATAGAATTCTCTCAATAAACAGACAGCCTTCTAACTACCTGAGTGTGCGACTAAGATTTTTTCACACTTACAAACGGTACCTGACTTGTTTCCACAGAGTTCTCACGGCTGAGTGCACTTTTAGAATACCTAGCTAGTAAATAGTTAGAATTGATTACACACTCAGGCAAGACCGATTACGCACATCTACCTTTACTTGAAGATACCCTAACCATTGAGTTCTCTCGGTTGGGATATAGCTAGTCGTATTGCACACTCAGTTGGGACCAATTACGCTCTCTATACATAACTCTACACACAGTACCCGTTTTCTTTAGACATTGAGTTCCCACAGTTGCGACTGGTCACGTTCCTACCGATTGAACACCACACTAGGTTTTGATCCGTGATCATCTAACCACAGAGTGCTCAGTTACGGATTGAACAATAATACTTACACACCATTAAGGGCCTACACACATCCACTGGGTTTTGCTATCCTTTGTTATTTACTTTACCTTTTGTGTTGGATAACACACCTCCACCACTCAAACACCTATCTTAAAAGCCCAAGGGCCCATTTGACCGGAAATCGCACTTACTGACACATTAACCCAAATACCCAACCCTACACGGAGCCCCTTGCTGGCCTACAATGCAGTTGCTTGCACGCACGGTTTTGGCGATTCAGACTCTCAATGGGACAGCGGTACATACTGAGTTCGATATGAGCTGATTGCTTGCTCTTCACATGGATGTGTATATACTTGACATACACTTTTTCGGACGATACGGATGTGTATATACCATAACATACACTTGAAGATACGGATGTTACAATTCAATCTATACATGTATAATAGAACACTGAACTGAACGGAACGTACGTAAGTTCAGTTCAGTGTTCTATTATACATGTATAGATTGAATTGTAACATCCGTATCTTCAAGTGTCACAATTAGTGTGAGTGGGTACACACACACACACACACACTCACACACACACCGAAGCGATGTCATAGAAAAAAACACCAAATATAAGAATAAGAATATACCAACACAGCATTCACCGAAAGTTCGTTTACAAAACAACAAATGCTACATTGGTCAAATCTCAATTTGACGATGTATGTGTATATGTATGGGGCTGTGGTTAACCCAATATTTCCAATTTACATCGTCAAATTGAGATTTGACCAATGTAGCATTTGTTGTTTTGTCAACGAACTTTCGGTGAATGCTGTGTTGGTATATTTCGGTGAATGCTGTGTTCTTATTCTTATATTTGTTGTTTTTTTCTATGACATCGCTTCGGTGTGTGTGAGAGTGTGTGTGTACCCACTCACACTAATTGTGACCTTCTATGGTTCTACAGGTTTGATGCTGTGTTGATATGTGTGTATATATATATATATTTTTTTTTTTCTTTGACCTCGAGCCAGTGTGTATAGGTGTTGAGTGTGTGTGTGTACCCACTCACATTAACTGTGACCAACTGTATTTCTACAGATCTGATTAGTGTCCAGTGTCCTTTGCAGTTATGGAGATTTGACAGTTTTATGACCCTAACTGAAGCTGATAGCAGTCACTGTATTTATGACTACTGGATCTTCATATGAGGGAATAAACTCTGTGAGTGAACATTGCTAATTTTCTCCCTCATATCAAGAATTTGAAGACAATTCATTTTCACCTGATAAGATCAGTGATAATTGATCATGGTTTTATGATCGATCTATCTCTTATTGAAACATGTGTCGTGATTAAATGATTGGAATTTTATCTTGCCTTCAGATTTTCATTTTGATATATATATATATATATATATATATATTTATATTTTTTTTTGTAAGTTGTACATAAGTTGATATATATACATATATATATATATTTATATTTTTTTTTATAAGTTTTTATTATAATACTTTTGAACATTGGCATGAGGTCTGCAATTTGGAGGAAGGAGAAATTCTATTATATGACTTCAGGACTTATCTGGTACTTTATTTTATCTACCCTGGTAGTATGAAAAGCAAAGTTGACTTTGGCAGGATTTGAAATCAGAACATAGAGAGTTGTAACTAAATACTACAAAACATTTCGTCCAATGCCCTATCCACATCTACCAACCCACGACCCTTGTATTGTTTTTGATAATGAGCAACATAAAATATAAAGACATCTTTCTCAATCAAAATTAATGTTTGAAGTTTAAACAAGCCAAGATGAAAGCCAATATTAATGAAGCTTCAATTTCCTAAAGGTTTTGCTGACAGACTGCAGAGTTAGGTATTTATGGGGTATTTATAGAGGCAGCAGTAGTAACAACAGTAGCAGGTAGTAATTGCAGCCTTCCATGAAGATACAACTATTTCTTTTGTTATATTATTATTTAATACAGCAGTATTGACATAAAATTATTGTCATTCAATAGCAGAATTGGACTAAAATGCTTCCTTCTGGGATCAATAAAATAAAGTACCAGTAACGTACTAGAGTTGGTCTAATCAACTTCCTGTCACTTAAAATTTCTGGCACTCTGCCATATCAAAGAATAAAACATCTGATCATCATAAATGAAGTTAAAATCATGTAGATTTACCTCTTAATATCCTCTAACAATTTAGCAGAAAGTATCTAAAAATAGGTTTGTTAATTCAAATGCTTATAATATCTTTACTATTGAACAGATCACTGACAATTTGCAGTATTAAATCAAAAACTTATAGTGCTGCTTTGTACACTGCAAGAATACCTTGCTAATGTGGTTTCATGCAGTACAGATTGTTAAGTTAAATATGAAAAAGAGTTTTTTTGGTGGTACACTTAAAAGGTCACCCACTTTAACAACACCACTTAACCTTTTGGCTTCCTTTAGCAGAGTCTAGTCTGTTGCTGTCATTTGAACCAGGGCACCAGTTTGGAGGTAGCCCTTAACCAGCCAGAACTCTTTCACCTCTTTCTATTCAAATAGGCTGTAACTGGCCACTCATACCTACGTTAAGGTATTGTTCTCAAAATAAATAACATCAAAATCTCGTAGATTCGACATTATATGAAATAATTATGCAAGATAAAGCCTTTACTGCGAAAATACAATAGTAAATATAGAATAATGTAACGGGTTAAGTTGCAGTTTATTCCTCGCTTTTTACCACCAGCACCAGTTTTGGAAACTCTTCAATAACAACATGGGAACAGTTTTTCTTCTTCTGACTAAGCCATTTAAAGAAGTATTTTTTAAATCCTTCTAGCATTGATGAAGTAATACACAAAGCCAATTAATCAATGAAATTAGGCACTATACCTGATTAGAAAGGAAATTGATAAAAATAAAATGTAAAAAATTCAATTTCACTTTTAAAAGAAAATATTAATCCACCATCATTATTTTACATCTATTTATCATGCTGGCATTGATTGGACAGGTCATCACAATTGAAATCAGTTCTTATTTGGAGCTATTGCTCTTTTAAACAGTTTAGGAGATAGATAACATGTCATTCATACATTTCCTTTTGGCATTATTCTACAGTGAAAACATGTGGCCTAATGGTTACAGTGTTGCATTTATGATCATAATGTCATGGGTTTCATTTCCCAGGACAATGCAACATGTTTTGTTCTTGAACAAAATACAGTATTTTCACATTGCTCCTTTTGTCACGAGTTGCAACCAGCAGATAGAATCTGCAATGAATAGACTAATGGAAAAAACAAAACTAAAGAATCCTTTCTTTCCTAGTTCTTTCCTCTTTATTTGTTCATGAACCACTTTACAGAGTTAACTACCGCATTTGCCAGCGTACAGGTTGATCTTGTGCATAGGTCAACCCCTACAATTCTGAGGGGTAATTCAGGTTTAAGCCTATATTCGCCAGATAAGACGACCCCAAAAAAATATGGCAGTACCATCTCCCCAGCCCTAGATGTGCTTGCCATGAAACACTTCAGTCGCAAGTGAGTTCTAACTCACTGAGTAAACCAGCCTAGCCTAACCTTAAACTTATGGTAACCTTCTCTATGAGCTACTGCAAGTTATTGATATTATTATAATCTCTATCGGTAGAGTGTCGAACACCATGCTTTGACGCATAGAGTTACGGCCCTTGCTATTCTGAGTTCAAATCCCGCCGATTTTAACTTTGCCTTTCATCCTTACGGGGTCGATAAAATAAAGTACCAGTAATGCACTGGGGTAATTGCTGGCCTTGTGCCAAAAGTAGAAACAATTATTATAGTCTCTACGTTAAATAGACTTAACAAATATGAGATGCAGTAGGAAATAATTGTCGTGGGCTGTTAGAGTTGTGGTAAGTGATGTACAATGAGTGTTAGGCAGGCAGTTTCACTGTTTACCCCTCAGTGGTAAAGGTTCACATTTTATATTCTGCAGCTAAGTTGACCTCTGGTTTAGGAGAGATATTTTTAGGCTCCAAATGTTGACTTGTACACCAGCAGCTGGCATATATGTAGTTGCATTTTATTAAAAACCAAAAAAGAATGATAATGTTTCATATTTTTCATCTTTGTAAAGCTTTCATGTTAACTGGTTAGAATCATTACTGGTATATATAATACAAGACCAGGAAGTTTGGTTCTACTTAACACTTGACAGTGAAAGTTGACAACTGACAGATCCAAACATGATAGCTTGTAATGAACTTCATGTATATCTGCAGCATGTGTGAGTGTATGACGTGTGTGTGTGTGTGTTTGTGTGAGAGAGTGAGAGCATGACATGTATGTATGTGTGAGAGCGCGACATGCATGTGTATGTGTGAGCATGACATGTTTGTGTGTATGTGTGAGTGCATGATGTGCATGTGTGAGTGTGCCATGAATGTATATGCGAGTGTATAACATGTATATGTGAGAGAATTAAGTGAATCTGAGTGTGACATGAATGTATGTGTGAGAGCATGACATGTATGTGTGTGTGAGAGCATGACATGTATGTGTGTGTGAGAGCATGACATGTATGTGTGTGTGAGAGCATGACATGTATGTGTGTGTGAGAGCATGACATGTATGTGTGTGTGAGAGCATGACATGTATGTGTGTGTGAGAGCATAACATGTATGTGTGTGTGAGAGCATGACCTGTATGTGTGCGTGAGAGCATGACATGTCTGTGTGAGAGCATGACATGTATGTATGTATGCGTGAGAGCATGACCTGTATGTGTGCGTGAGAGCAACACATGTCTGTGTGAGAGCATGACATGTATGTATGCGTGAGAGCATGAGATGTATATGTGAGAGTATGACATGTATGTCTAAAAACGTGACAATGTGTGAGTGTATGACATATATATATGTGTATGTGAGAGCATGATATGTATGTGTGAGTGTATGACATAAATGCATGTGAGTGTATGACATGTATCTATGTATGTAAGTATATGACATGAATGTGTATAACATGTATGTATGTGAGTATGACGTGTGTGAGTGTATGGCATGTATGTATGTGTGTATGACATGTATGTGTGTGAATGTATAACATGTATGTGTATGAGAGCATGACTTGTATGTGTGAGTGTATGACATGTTTACATGTATGTGTGTGTGTGAGATCATGACATATATATGTATGTGTATGATGTGCATGTGTGAGAGCATGTGTGTATGAGTGAGTGTACGATATGCATGTGTGAGAGCATGAGTGAAAAACTAGAACTCCATCTATATTTTAACAATTGGACATCAATCAACAAGTCCAAACTTTCAAACTGTGTATAAAATGAATCCTTCACTGGACTCATTCAATGAAAACATTTGGTACACAAGTTAAGCAAAAAAGCTACTACCACTATTATTTATGGTGATTGGGAGGAGACAGAGAGGGGTGATTGACCCCAGTACTAGACTGGTACTTTATTTATTGACCTTGAAATGATGAAAGGCAAAGTTGACCATGGCAGGATTTGAACTCAAAGCATTCTATCTAACATCCTAACAACTGTCAATCTGCCATCTTACCAAGGTTGAATGACCTCCATAGAAGTAAACTTCATCTCCAATGCAAAATATACAATATTTGTATCAGTTTTGAATTCAAAACCTCTTTTGTCTACCTGAATTTTTAACTCCCCAGATATATCTTTCAAGTGTGCCAACAGTAATTTCATCTGGTCAGTAATATTTCCATAGACAGTTGACAGAAGGGTTGTCCAACACTAACATTAAATCACACAGTTGACATAAGGAGTGTCCAACACTAACCTTACATCAAACAGTTGACAGAACAGATGCCCAACATTAATCCACACTGCACATTTGACAGAAGGGGTTTGTCCAACACTAACCTACATCTCTAGACTACAATGTGATCTATTCTAAAATCTACAGTCCCAAATAACCACGCCTAAAAACAGAGATTATAAACAAAGGAGATTTTCTTTAGGAAGTAAATAATTTACTCCAATGCATTTCAAATAATTATACAACTTAACATTGGGGTGTTGAACTCTTAACATCCTGTAATGATTTAGCTAAAAATATTTATAAATGGGTTTGGTAATTCAAATGATTATAGTATCTTTAACACTGCAAATGTTCACAATGATTTGTCCAGAGTAAAGATTATTATTCTTAATGTGATGCAATATCTTACTAATGTGGTACAGGGAATTAAGAGTTAAATAAAATATACCCCAAATAGTCTTTTCGTAACAATTCACCGTTTTAAATTGCATTATTTATCTGTGAAAAATGAGAGCACTTAGGTATTTAAGTACATCGGTAACACAGCCTATTCATCAGCTTAGATATCACTTCTTTGTGTATTTAGTAAGTTTAGTATTTGTCCTGGTAAGTAGAAAACTTACCAGAACAAAACTCTGCAACACTCTGATGGCAGGGTAAACAAATAATGAATTAAGGTCTATTTCCAAAATGCCTTATGTTTAAAAATACAGAATCTACATAACAAAAGATTTCAACTAAATGTAAATATAATATTCTTATGGTCATCTATAAATTATTAAAGATATGATAAAAGTTACAGGATATTTAACTAATCGTGTTTGTCAACTCCAAATCTTTGTTCCTTTATACTTTTATGGGGAAATAAAAAACCGTTGATCCTGATTTATTAGTTGCTATACTGAAAGAAGAGATAAAAAATACAGAATGCTCAACAGGTTTTCAATAATTAATCAGACAAGAGAACAGGTGTGAGGGACACTTATTACCTTTATAGGCACTCCCAGATTGGTGCGATCAATGTTTGAACTTCTACAGGTCAATGATCATAATCATCATCATCTAATGTTCATTTTCTCTATTATGGGCTGGGGGACCTGCATTTCACTTATATATGATCCTGCACTTTACTGAGACCGTTTTATCATGAGATGAGCACTGATGGTGCGTGGTTTTGTGGTAAGAGTATTCGGTTCATGATCATAAATAAGGTCATGGGTTCGAAGCCTGGTGGCGCGCTGTCTTTGAACAAGACTTTATTTCACATTGCTCCAGTCCACTCAGCTAGCAAAAGTGAGTTGTACCAGTAATTCGAAGGACCAGCCTTGTCACATTCTGTACCATGCTGAATCTCCCTGATAACTACATTATGGGTGAGTGTGTTTGAGGAAAGATCAGCCACTTGCATATCGTATCAATTGAAACACTTATCGTTGTAAGTGATGGAGTTCCATCACAGCACTTGAGAGGTGTTATATCTTTGACACAGCTAAAGGGTCCTCCTGATACTTTGTTTGGCATATTTTCTATGGCTGGATTCTCTTCCTATCACCAACCACTTCACACTGTTGGAGGAAAAGCATGGATTAGACTGGAATTCCCAATGGTTGTAATTCTGGTATTATCTCCAGAACTACAATTACCGAGTAAGATGTTTTGTGTAAAATCTAGGAAGAACATCATAGTTGTTATTTAACCCCACGTTACTTATGATTGAGCAAACCTATGATCAAAGTCATTCCAATCATGACCACCGTGTTTGTGTGATTTCTTTTTCAGGCATAGAATATGTAGGACTACATTTCCAATGTATCCTTTCATCCTTTATTCTATTTTATTTATTCATTTATTTATGGAGACAGTAGGATGTGATTTAACTGAGATTTGGTTGTTATTTCTAACAGGTCAAGCAGGAAAGGATCCTTTATTGGTAGTGACACAATGGAAGTGGTGAGAGAAGGAGGAATAGAAAATTCATGGATTGGTGCCAAAGTGCAATGCAGTTTACAAGAAACATGTAATTAGTAACATTATTACTCAGCAAGTTATAGATACACGATTCAAGTCCCATCACTGGGTTTGTTCTTTTTCTCCCCTGAACTAGCAATTTACATACCACATATTAGACTATAAAACAGCTTGTAGATCATGAGTTACCTTCAAGTTAGCATGATTAGCAATAAGAAAAAAAGCATCAAGCTGTAAAAATATTTTCTCAAACAAGCTAACCAAATGGAATATTGCTCCCACGTCTAAGACAATGCTACAACTAAACATATAGACATCCAAGATTACATCAAAAGAAAAAAGAAAGCCATTTGTCTAATCACCATGAAATCACCAACCACTACACTCCAGTTTCTGGTCTAAAGATATGCCATCTCTTCATTCTGCTTTTTCTACTGCTATTACAGTAGCTTCTGCTATTTGGAGCTAACTCTTCTCATGGTCAACAAGACTGAGAAAGCTGTTCTCATAGCACCAGGACTAACGTATGCGTGTGCATGTGCGCACGCGCGTCATCAACAACATTTAATGTCTATCTTCCACGCTAGCATGGGTTTAGACGGGAATTGTCCCACTTGAGGCAAGGTTGGTCGTCTCGCTCGTATAGGACTGTCTGGCAGGTTTTCTACGGCTGGATGCCCTTCCTAACACCAACCACGTTTACAGTGTGGACTGGGAGGTTTTTACAGTGTTACCTACACGGCCACATTACAGCGTGGCCTGTGTTTTTTTTGTCGTGACACCTACATGACCTCTTATTTAGGACTGGATGTTGTGGTACCAACATAACATTACAGAGAAAGGGGTGGTGTTGATGGGGGTGGGGGTGAGGGAGTTGGGGTAGTGGGATGGGGTGTATATTTGATTAAGAGGTACCTACTGACTGTAGGTTTTGCTTTGTACTTAGGCAAGGCAGGTCTTCTGTATTACTGCGTAGCGCCAAAGATCTCGGTCCAGTGACAATGTCTTAGAGATGTAAGAGTGTAAGGTCAGAATTTATCAAATCATCCCAGGTTTTTCTGGGTCTGCCTACTCCGTAACTTCCATCAATTTTGATCGCCCTACCCATTTTTATACAGTTGTCTTTCATGCGCATCACGTGGTCATGCCAATGTAATCTTCTCGAGTAAACAGTATCTGATCCCTCTCATACCTAATTTCTCACTTAGTTCATTTATGCTTTGCTATTACACATCCAACGGAGCATGCATGCTTCGTTCCTCCCCAGTCTGCGCAGATCCTCTGCACACAATGCCCATGTCTCACTGCCATGTAACATTGCTGTTCGTATGCAGGCATCATAAAGTCTGCCTTTCATTTTTAGAGAGAAACCTTTAGTGGCCAATAATGGTATAAGCTCTCTGAACTTTTTCCATCCCGTTCTGACTGGCTTCTGTACTTTCAGAGCACCCTCCACCACTGCTGATTTTGTCACCCAGGTAACGGAAGGTGTCCACTATTTCTATAGAGCCATCTGGGCAATAGAAGGAGCTAGTGTCCTGTGGGCACTTGCTACTTATTGCACCTGAGCACTGGTCACATATAAAATCTACGTTCTTAGATAGCTTACCTGTGATCCTACTACATCTTTTATGCACCCATACTTTGCATTTGGGAGATAAAATGGAATTTCTGCCTACTCCTTTCCTACACACTGAGCATGGCCATTTCCCAGAGGGGACCTGTGCCCTATTTTCCTTCCTACATACTAGAAGTTTAGTCTTAGACAAGTTAACTTTAAGGCCTTTTAATTCTAGGAATGCTTCCATGTTTGGAATTTCTTCTCTAGTTCAGCCATCGATTCAGCTATGAGCGTTAGATTGTCTGCATAGAGAAGTTCCCATGGGCAGCCAGTCTTGAACTCCTCTGTTATGGCCTGAAGGGCAATAATAAATAGGAGGGGGCTAAGGACAGAGCCCTGATGGACACCAACTTTTACGCTAAATTCTTCACTATATACGTTGTTAATTCTAACCTTGCTGACCGTTTCTTTATATATGGCTTGTATGGCTCGCACAAGCCATTCATCAACCATTAGTTTTCTAAAGGGCCTACCAGATAATGGCGCAGGGGACTGTCAAAGGGTTTCTCCAAGTCAACAAAAGCTAAGTACAGGGGTTTACTTTTAGCTAGGTACTTCTCCTGTAGTTGTCGTACAAGGAAAAAGGTGTCTGTAGTACTTTTACCTGACACAAACCCAAACTGCATATCATCTAGATCAATTCGCTCTGATTAGTTGCGCTATTACTCTTTCTCTGACCTTCATGATCTGGTCAATTAATTTAATGCCTCTATAGTTTCCCCTATCTAGGGCATCTCCTTTACCCTTGTAGCAGTTAATGATGATGCTGCTACGCAAGTCATTTGGTATGACCCCATTCTGTATGACTTGATTTACTATCCGGGTGACCATAACGTGTCCCACCGTTGCAGATGCTTTCAGCATTTCAGCAACTATCTCCGAAGGCCCGGCTGCCTTGCCTGTCTTCATATCTTTGATTGCCTTACTTATACTACCTTCAACTTGCACTGCTGGTCCCTCTATTGGATCGATGTGGGGCAGACTATCTTTTTCCCATTTATTCTTCTCATTTAGTAGCCTCTTGTAGCTTCCTTCTTATCAGCATCAGTGATGGCAAGTACACCATCATTATTACAGACACACTTCTCGCCGACAATATCACGGTTTTCCTTGACACATTGCCTAGCAATCCTGAACACCTTACATTTTTGGTCCTGGCGTTGTAGAACATGCTTGAACTTTCTTTCCTCTGCTTCTCTTCTTGCAAAGTACACTTGTCTCCTAGCTTCCCTCCTGGCCACTTGATAGTGTTCTCCACTTCCCCCCATCCCGCCCAACTTTCCAAGCCTGCTTTTTGGCCTTGATTGACTCCTCCATCTTACTATTCCACCACCACGTTACTCTCCTCCTGCCTATAGGTCTGCTCTAGCCACAGATTTCATCTGTCACATTCAGCAGGTTAACTCTCAGGAATTCCCACTGTTCCTCTATATTGTACGTCTTTAATTGCTCTTCCTTACTGTCAAAAGCATCAGGTAATATGCTTTTAAATTTGTTACTGGCTGTAGGGTCCTTTAACTTCCATATTCTTCTCCTTAGGGTAGTCCTCCTCTGTTGTCGAGTACGTCTCGTCCTGACTATGAGGTCACTAACTATGAGGCTATGTTGGGAGGTGCATTCTTCACGGGAGGGAGGGATTTAGTGTTTACAACAGACACTGTGTCACATCTTCTGGTAAGGATATAATCTATTTGACTGGTGTGTTCCCTTGATCTATAGGTGATCAAGTGATTGTCTCGTTTTTTGAAGTTTGTGTTACAGATAGTTAAGTTATTAGCGTCACAGAATTCCAGGATTCTGAAGCCTTCCTCATTTCTAGTACCAAACCCATAGCCTCCATGGATTCCGTCATAGCCGTTACAGTGTTGTCCAACATGACCATTTAGGTCGCCAGCAATAATTATGTAGGCACTGTCGGTTATTTGGGAGGTAGTGAGCATTAGTGACTCATAGAATCTGACTTTTATAATGCCAGGCAGTCCAGATTGGGGTGCATACACGGATATTATTGTCACAGTAGTTCTATTTAGGACAAGTCTTATTTTAATAATCCTGTCGTTCACTCTATTTACGTCTATTACCTTATCTACCCATTTTTCTGTTAATATAATTTCTACTCCACCCAGCCCATTGTCATTTCCCACCCAGAAAAGTTTATAGCATCGTTTTCTACCCACAATGAATCTAGCAGACCCACCCCTCCAACTGGTCTCTTGAACACAGCAAACATCAACTTCCTTACATTCAAGCATCTCTACAAGCTCGTTAGAGCGACCTTTTAAAGTGCCTACATTCATAGTACCAACTCTGAAGTTTTGGATTGTGTTTGGTGGATGGGAAGGATGGGTTGCAGGCGCAGGGAGGGGTGAAGGAGATGTTAGCCGTCCACGGCCGAAATAAAGAGGAGTCCTTGCAACATGAGGTGAATTTATCTTTATCATTGGCATTGTCATTGAGTCTCCAAATTCTTCAGACGCTCCAGAATTCTATAGTCCATCTAGCATATCGAAAAGCAACCAAGTCTAAACTTAAGGAGTGATAGCCGAGGCGGTGTGTGTGGTGTGTGTGTATGTGTATATACAGGATGCGGACGATATTTGTTCGCAATTTTCAACTGCTAATTTTATGCAAATTTTTTTACTTTGGTTGTCACTCTTGTCTTCATAAAAACAGTGACTATATTTCCATTATTTATTTTCAGAATAATTGATTATGAATAATTTTGAACCTCCAAATTTGTGGAAGAGACACAGAGTTCTTCTTGGAATCCGCACCGGGAGGACAAATAAGACCAGAAGATCAACTCCCAGAACAACAGGTGGCTCGCTGTCTCATCCAAAGACGTGCCCAGAGTCATGCAGACAAAGTTTCCAGTGACAACATTGGTCTTAGGTGTCGTCAGCAGTGAAGGTGACGTCATGCCATCTCACTTCTCCCCTGAGGGCCTCAAGCTGAACACCAATGGCTACATCTGCGTTCTGAGTGAGGTAGTAAAGCCCTGGATCGACCAGGTAGCTGCAGGTAGGCCGTACATGTGGCAGCAAGACTCAGCGCCCTGCCATACCAGCCGAAAGACCCAAGCCTGGCTGTCAGAGAACTTCGTCAACCACACTTCACCTGACATCTGGCCTCCCAGCTCGCCTGACTGCAACTCCCTCGTCTTCTTTGTGTGGGGTGCAGTTGAACGAGACACCAACAGTTCTAGCTGCAATATGAAAGACGATCTGAAGGCCAGGATCACAAGTGCCTGTAGGGGCCTAAGTCGGAGGACAGTGACGAAGGCCTGTAGCCGGTTCCGAGGCTGCTTTGAGGCTGTCATTAAAGCCAATGGCAGGTTTATCGAGTGAGATCGAAAGAACAAGCCATGAAGACAAACTGTCAATTCCGTGCTGCTAAAAATAGCAGCCGTTCAAACAGCCAAAGGTTTCTCCACCATTGGGGAGAATAATAATAAAAGTATGTGTTCCTACATGTAATTAATACACACAGGAACACAAGTATAGTCCAACCGTATGCATATATATATATATATGTGATTTTCTTAGCGGTTAGAGCATTGGCCTTGCAATCGAAAGGTTGTGAGTTCAATTCTCAGACCAGGTGATGTGTTGTTTCTTTGAGCAAGACACTTTATTTCACATTGCTCCAGTTTATTCAGCTGTAGAAATGAGATGATAGGACTGGGGTCCCTATCATTCCACTGCAAAGTGGTCATGGAGGTGCCACGACAAAAAAAGCACCCAGCCCACACTGTAAAGTGTATGTGTAGGCGCCACGGAAAAAAAGCACCCAGCACTCACTGTAAATGAATTTGGTGTTAGGAAGGGCATCCAGCTGTAGAAATCAAGCCAGAATCCCCGTCCCACCCTTGCAAGCAGGGAAAAGCGGACGTAAAATGATGATGATGATGATGATGATGATAATGTGTGTGTGTGTATGTATATATATATGTATGTATATGTGTGTGTGTGTATATGTATATGTGTACATAGTGCAAAGTCATCAATGAAAAACAAAGAACAATTACAATGTGTGTTATTAGGTTCACACTTGTTTGAAATGGAAAAATAAGTGTCTTCAATGTATTAGATATTAGTCCTTCATCCAGTTTAACATATTTTATTTGTAATCATGCATAACAGGTATTGCCAATACTAGTTCAGAGCTTTAGTTTATTACAATCCGCTCAACTCTAGGATCAATTTCCTCATCAGAAGCAATGGAGATTAGAATCGGAATATGTTTGTCTCTGAATTATAATTGATTAAAGCTCTGAGTTGCTGGTCCTGTACATTCCCAGATTAAATACCTCCTGTCTCTGGTAAATTAGTGATATGATAGGGCTAGGGTCCCTATCATTAAATCAATGTCATTAAAACCCCAAAGAAACCTCCTACGAAATGCAACTTTATAGGAGTCCAATTAAACCATCACAGGTGTGAATGGTAACAACAAAAAAAGTAACCCTTTAGCATTTACATGACCGGATGCCCATGGGAACTCCTGTATGCTGATGACCTCGCACTTATAGCTGAATCTATGGTAGAACTAGAGAAGAAATTCCAAACTTGGAAGCAGGGACTAGAAAGAAAGGGTCTCAAAGTCAACATGACAAAGACTAAGGTCCTTGTAAGTAGTCGAGAAAACAGAACCCAGATCCCCTCAGGAAAATGGCCTTGCTCAGTATGTAGGAAAGGTGTAGGTAGGAACTCCATTCTCTGCTCCAAATGCAAACAATGGGTACACAAGAGATGTAGCAGGATCTCAGGAAGCTTAATTAAGAATGTAGGCTTCACATGCAGCAGCTGTGCTGGGACAGTAAGCAGCAAACAGCCACAGGAAACAAGTACCACCAATCTCTGGGAGGGCTCTGTAGAAACAGTAGACAGCTTCTGCTACCTAGGTGACCGAATTAGCAGCGAAGGTGGGTGTTCAGAAAGTACAATAACTAGGGTAAGAACGGGATGGAAGAAGTTCAGGGAACTACTGCCACTGCTAGCTGCAAAAGGCTTCTCCCACAAATTGAAAGGCAGACTGTATGATGTGTGTATCCGAACAGCAATGTTACATGGTAGTGAGACCTGGGCGCTGAAGGAGGAAGACTTTCGTAGATTAGAAAGAAACGAAGCCTGCATGCTCCGATGGATGTGTAATAGTAATATACACGAACGACAAAGCATAAATGAATTGAGAGAGAGACTGAGCATAAGAGGAATCAAATGCTGTGTGCAGGAGAGGCGGATGCATTGGTATGGACATGTGATGCGTATGAAGGATGACAGCTGCATAAAAAGGTGCAGATCACTAGAAGTCAATGGAAACCGGAGTGGAGAGACCCAAGAAGACCTGGGATGAGGTGATAAAAGCCGACCTTACCCAATTACACCTCTCAAAGGCGATGACACACGACCGTGACCTCTGGCGTCACGCAGTAATACAGAGTACCCGACCTCCCATGGGTACAAGCTGAAGCATATAGACAATATGCCCCCACACCCTCCCACTGCAAGGTGGTCGTGGAGGTGCCACGGCAAAAAAGCACCCAGCCCACACTGTAAAGTGGACGTGTAGGCGCCACGGAAAAAGCACCCAGCACTCACTGTAAATGAGGTTGGTGTTAGGAAGGGCATCCAGCTGTAGAAATCAAGCCAAATCAGTTCCCGTATGAGCAAGGCATGGTCAGCCGACCAGACACTGCCCACAACAGGACAACCCGTCTAACCCATGTTAGCATGGAAGAACGAACGTAAAATGATGATGATGATGATTACTCTAAATTTATTATTGTATTTTCATGGTAAACACTTTATCTCACATAATATTGAATCTATGAGATTTTGATATTTATTTTGAGAACAATACCTTATCAGTATGAGTGGCCAATTCCAGCCGGTTTGAGCAGAAAGAGATGAGAGAATTCTGGCTGGATATGGCTGGTTTAAATGTTAAAGGGTTAATCACACGAGTAGTATGGAAACCACTGACACAAAATATCTTAGGTTATTGTACCTTAAACATTTGATAAAAATCTTTAAGTATATTATTCATCTATCAAATATGTTGTTGAAACTATAGTTTTTGTGCTTTACAAAGTAGACGTCAATTCACAGAAATATCTTCGGCAGTGAATTAGAGCATTAAACATTAGCACTAGCACTTTATGCTCTGAATTCAAATCACGCCAAGATCACCTTCACTTTTCATACTTTGAGGATACCCTCCTCTCTTCCTCCCAACAGTCTTGGGGGCCCTAAAAAGAGTGAGAGTATTGGCCTTCCTGGCATCATTTGCATTGATAATATATAAATGTTGCTAAAACAAAAATTCACTTTTTAAGTAAGGTTATGAATGAAAATGGAGTTCTTTATTTTATATACACCAAAGTAAGTTTACAACTGACAGTGAAGTTCTGAAGTACTTTATAGGCACCAATAACTTAAATCTTATTGCTCAGTCTTTCTAGAACTCTACAAAATGTTCCAGACTTGAAAAAATGAGCTACAGTACAAAGACAAACAGGTAAAAAGACCAAAATATAAGTTGCTAGCAGAGCAATCTGGGGAGGAAATCGAAAGATGATACTAATACGACACCATAACTATATTACTTATAAATATATTTCATAAGTATAAAATATATAACACTACATATCATAAGTATATTACATAATATTATAATATATAAGACTATATCATAACTATATAACATACAGTGTTTTATATCATAGCTATATTACATATACTGCTATAAAATAACACTATATACCATAAATATATGTTATATAACACTATATCTACTATTTAACATACAGTGCTATATATCATAACTATATTATATATAATTGTTTCTACTTTTGGCACAAGGCCAGCAATTACCCAGTGCATTACTGGTACTTTATTTTATCGACCCCGTAAGGATGAAAGGCAAAGTTAACCTCGGCGGGATTTTAACTCAGAATGGCAAGGGCCGAAACTATGCGTCAAAGCATGGTGTCCGACCCTCTACCGATACTGCCAATTCACCGTTCCTTATAGCTATATTACATATAATGCTATATAATAACTGTATAATATATAACACTATATCATAACTACATTACATACAGAGCTATATATCATAGCTATATAATATATAATTGTTTCTACTTTAGGCACAAGGCCAGCAATTTGAAGGGAAGGGGAAAGTCGAGTAAATCGTTCCTAGTTCATTACTGGTGCTTTATTTTATCGATCCTCTAAGGATAAAAGGCAAAGCTAACCTCAACAGGATTTGAACTCAGAACGTAAAGGGCTATAACTAAATAATGCAAACCATTTTATCCGACGATCTACCAATTCTGCCAATCCACCACCATTATATATAATATATAATACACTAATATAACTTTATTGTATATAGAAAGTGATATGAAATCAGTTATATAGCACCATTAAGTCTACTATAAAGTAATAGTTAAGATATTAACACAAATAATATTAGCCATTATAAACAGCAATTTGTGACACATACTGAAGGGAGTTAATAATCAATAGATATACAGTTCAAGTCCTGTTACTGGACATACTGCTCTTTTGTTTTCTGTCTGAAGTTGGTTAATGTCTAATAATATCACTGTGGGATTCATCACCATTTCTGTGACCTTATGCTGGATTATATCAATATAGATTATAATTCCCGTCGTCATCAGATGTAATTTAATTATTTAACAAGGAAAAAGCAACAAGAATCCTAATAATGTGTTCCAAGACTAATTTCACAAACCAAATTTTGATCTCAATAGACAGATTGAAGTTATAGCCGATAGTGATCTGACGTAAATGATGATGATGATGATGGTAGTAATAATGATGATATTAGTGATGATGGTGATGCTACTGCTGATGGAAGTGGTGGTGATTATATTAGCGATGATGGTGATGATGATAATTACATCTTCAATTTTACAACACTAGCCTCAGAGATGTAAGAAAACTTTATCAAGTTACAAGATAATCAATATATCTTAATTAATATTAGCCAATATATCCTAATTAACCCTAATTGATATTCTATATGGCTATCGATACACGGGTGTCTTTTCTGCTTTGGATGATACATTTTCCTAGGCTAAAGTCATATACTACTGTATCAGAATCAGTGTTGTGATGGTTGCAGCCTGCAGGAGAAATATTGTGAGCAGAGATCATTGTACATTGTCTTCATTAAGATTGAATGCCTTACCAGGCTACTCACATTGATCATATAATTCCATGAAAATATGCAAGGCATCATCCAGTAAAATGGCTTATCAGCAACCTTATTTCCATTTTTTTTAAATGGAGTGAAGCAAGGCTGTGTGCTCTAGCTTCCTTTACATTGAAAAGGCTCTCCAGTGACTCGTCAACTGCTTTGACCATGCATGTAACGACTTTGGCTTCACTATCAGTCTCAAGAAGACAAACATCATATGTCAGGACTTAAACAACATCCCAGATATCTGTATCTGAAATTAAACTTTAAAAGTTGTAGAAAACTTTACCTATCTTGGCTCCACAATCTCCAATAACTTATCGCTAGATGTCAAACAGAAATATCGTACTGATAAGGCAATAACAATGATGGCTTGACTCTACAGATGAATGTTGAAAAACAGCATGCTGACCATCAGCACAAAGATGAAAGTCTACCAGTTCAGTATTTTATTATAGGGAAGTGAATCATGGATACCAAACATATGCCATGATTGCTACCTGAGCCTTTCCATTTGCGTTGCTCAAGATGAACCATGGGCATTACACGGCAGGACCATGAGTGATTAAAAAATCAGCGGAAAAGTTGAAGGAGAAAAGAGATTGTAGATTACGGAAACTGACAGGAGGACCTACAAGTATACAACAGTGTCAATCAAGTATGGCTTTTTAATCAACACCAGTACAGCAGAAATTAAGCTACTGAACATCAGGAACCAGCCAGTTGCTATACTATCCAACATCATCTGTGGCATCATACTAAACATTACACATACTAAGAAAGTTACATCTCAAACAATGTGTCAGTAAATAAAGAAATAGATAAATTGCACAAAGCTAACTTGACTTACAGTTCTCTATGAATATGTATCTTCAACAATAAGGATCTCTTCTTTATCACCAAATTAGTTATATACAAAGCAAGAGTGATACCAACTATATACAAATCAGGGATGATGCCAGCTATATACAAATCAGGGGTGATAGCAACTATATACAAATCAGGGGTGATAGCAACTATATACAAATCAGGGGTGGTACCAACTATATACAAAGCAGGGGTAATGTCTGCTTTCACCTATTGCTGTTAAAGCTGGGAGACTCAAAACTTTGCACCAAAAAAGAGCACAGTACATACTAAGAAGAAAAATGCAGGACATAGTTACTAGGACGGAAGTATTGTTGCAAGCAAAAAGCACTAAAATTAACAGTATGATAAAGCTTTACTGAGACAAAGAGGACACCTTGTCTGCATACCTAATGACCAAATTTCTAATGCAGTCTTATATTTCAAAATGAAAATAGGAACCTCATGAAAGGGATGTGAAAAGAAGAGGTACAGTATACAGCTCGGGTACATTAGAGCAAGACACTCCAAACTCAATGGAAAAAAACTGTTAAAAATTAACACTGGCTGGTGTGCAACAGCAGCTAATGCTGCAAATGCCATCCAAGTATATCAACTGCAAGAAATAAACTGGCCTGTGCAGCCAAAGGCCAGTAATAAATATCATGCACCACAACTGCAATGAACATGTGCTTCACAAGTGGAAGAACATGTGAAATGTGAATCAGTTGGCACAAGCATGCACACTCATAGAAGACAGCATTGAAAGGGCCATCATTTACATGTGTATGCACTCATCTATGTATTTGTGTGTACATGTTTAAATGTCCATTGACCCATGGGTGTATGAATGTGCAAGTATTAGTTTGCTCATGTGCAAATATCAAAGGGTAAGTATTATATACATATATATACTTACAACCCATGCAAGAACAGAAAAATGGACGTTAAATGACGATAATGATGATACACTGTGTTAATGTGTGTGCATGCGCACATGTGTGTGTGTGTGTTAATGTATGTCTTTCTTTCTCTGACTAAACTTTCACATGCAATTAAATTTAACAGAGGAGTAGCATTGCTTGCAGCTATAATTGCTGCAAACATGCACAGATGTCAGCAGATAAAGTAATCAGTATTCCAGTAGACTATCAAGTAGATAGTTTACATTATATTGTCATTCTGTTATTAAGAGCTTCGGGGGAGAGGAAAAGGAGGTAGACTGCTGGTCACAAGATCAGTAGTTCTATCATTGCTAGCATCTATACAATTTTGTCCCCTAAACAAACTAAATTATTCTGCTTCCTAGTCTGTCTAGCAATGAACAAGTGCCATTCACACTTCAATACTGAAACAGGAAAAACTCAGAAGAGAAGACAACTGTAATAATAAAAAAAATATATATATAATTGTTACAACTCCAGCCTGACCTGCTAGAAATAGTAGCCAAATTTATCACGGATCACGCTATGTTAAAAAGAAACATTGACAAAACAGTCAGAGATACACAAAATTGCTGGACGGTCTCAGTTGGAACACCTAATCTTAGGTCTGCTTGTCAGGGACTGACTTTGGTCTAAACAAAAATAAGGAATAATGACTGCCAGGCTTAAAATGCCCAAGAAATGCTGTTTGTCAATATGGCGCCCCTACAACTCTATCAGGAGTTACAGGACCACACCATACCATACTAAAGTAATCTTAGATACACTATGTCTGAATAATAGGTGGGATACTCAGACTTAGAAACATCTTTTTTTATAGATCTGCTTTAGTAAAAGGCGAAAGATTTATCTGAACAGGGTGAGGAGAAACCAAAGTTCTGAGTTCAAATCCCGCCGAAGTTAGCTTTGCCTTTCATCCTTACGAGGTCGATAAATAAAATACCAGTGATGCACTGGGGTCAATTTAATCGACTTTCCCCTCCCCTTCAAATTGCAGGCCTTGTGCCTAAAGTAGAAATAATTATAGATCTGCTTGATGAAAGGTTGACTCGGAGCTGAACAACAAAAACAACATGTAAATATCAAAAGAGAGAGGGATCAACAGAGACAGATTAGGCAAAAAGAAAAAAAAACTATATAAAGGAGTAGCTGCAATGACTAAGATGAATAAACTGAAAACTTTTATGCTCATCTTATGAATTGATACTGTTGAGTCTTTTGGTAACAACACTTTCAACATATACTGTACTTTTCTGAAACTTTCTGGCAATTTGATGGGTCCCAAACATGTTGAAATGGAAGCAATTACATCGTGAATGAGCCATTTTAGTTATCTAAAAACGACACGGTTTGTTGAAATTGGAGTAATTACATCGTATAAGAGTTATTTCAGTTATCTAAAAACCACACAAAAATTGCTAGTCTCTTTAATTTTGTGAGCTACCAAAAATTTTCATTTCACTTCACTGACCTGGTCACTGACATAATTTATCTCACTTCACTGACCTGATTACTGACAATTCCAGCTCCATTGGTCGCTTCACTGACCTAGTCAGTGACAAAATTCAAGCTGTATTGGTCACTTCACTGACCTGGTCACTGACAATTCAAGCTGTATTGGTCACTTTACTGACCTGGTCACTGACAATTCAAGCTGTATTGGTCACTTTACTGACCTGGTCACTGACAATTCAAGCTGTATTGGTCACTTTACTGACCTGGTCACTGACAATTCAAGCTGTATTGGTCACTTCACTGACCTGCTCACCAACAATTTATCTCACTTCATTGACCTGGTCACTGACAATTTATCTCACTTCACTGACCTGGTCACTGACAATTTTTCTCTCTTCACTGACCTGGTCACTGAAATAATTTCTCTCTCTTCACTGACCTGGTCACTGACATAATTTCTCTCACTTCACTGACCTGGTCACTGACATATAATTCCCACTATATTGGAATAATGTCAGTGATAATACTTTTGACATATCAAGAAATAACAAAAATCTCAATCTAACAGATTTTGTGTTTGCTGAACTTGCTGAAATGGCTCTTCCATGAGATAATTGCTTATATTGTACCATTTACTATGTAGCAGCTTTGTAGGTAAAAATAAACCGAGAATAATTCAGTATAAGTACAGTAAACTCATTAGTACTTTGTCAATTAACTTCTTGTTTTACTGAATGGGAATCTTGGTGCGTATTATGAGAATTCAAACAGAAGAATGCTGAACATGTATAACAAGGTTTTATGAAAATACATTACTTTTTGGTTGAAAGTGTACTATTCGATATCTTTAACTGGTTGAACAAATATGAAAGAGATAAAGAGAACAAGAAAATGTATTTAAAAACACCTTGAATAAACCTTGTCACTTTACATGTTGGCATGTATTGAATAAGTTGTTATAGCCTGCATGACCTTTCGGAAAGTAATGACCCAGCCAACCGATATCAGCATGAAAGCAAACATAAAATGATGACATAAACACACATATATATATAATGTAAATGTGTTTGGTGTTAGAAATGGCATCCAGGTGTAAAAATCCCAAGCTAAATTTACAATCCTGTTGGTGCAAGTTACAGCATGGCCAATTCTGGCCAGACTTGTCTATCTAACCCATGCAAGCATGGGAAATGGACGTTAAACAGTGATAATGATGGTGATATCACCATCATCATCACCATTTTTACATCCGTTCTTCTACGCTAGCATGGGTTAGACAGGTTGTCCTGTTGTGAGCAGTGTCCGGTCAGCTGACCTTGTCTTGCTCATACGGGAACTGATTCTGGTTGATTTCTACAGCTGGATGCCCTTCCTAACACCAACCTCATTTACAGTGAGTGCTGGGTGCTTTTTTGCCGTGGCGCCTACACGACCACTTTACAGTGTGGGCTGGGTGCTTTTTTGCCGTTGCACCTTCACGACCACTTTGCAGTGGAATGATAGGGACCCCAGTCCTATCATCTCATTTCTAAGCTGAGTAAACTGGAGCAATGTGAAATAAAGTGTCTTGCTCAAGGAAACAACACATCATAATATATATATAATATGTAAATATATATATATCAGTAGGCGTATACCAAGAAAGAAATGCACTCAAAATGGTTTTATTTGAGAAACCATTCTATGTATTTTAGTAATGATTTCTTGTATAGCCACAAGGCCAGTAATTTTGAGGGGAGGGGAAAGTCGATTAAATCGACCCCTAGTGCGTGACTGGTACTTTATTTTATCGACCACGTAAGGATGAAAAGCAAAGTTAGCCTCGGCGGAATTTGAACTCAGACCATAAAGGACCACCGTAACTATGCTGCAAAGCATGGTGTCCGACTATCTACCGATACTGCCAAACCTCCGCCCTCTCTATATATTTTAATAATGATTTCTTTATTGACAACTAGAGTCAATGTATGTATTTTAATAATACAATATTTTGAAGTCTTAATGAAAGTGACAAGAAAATATATAATATCACTGATGTTAGTCACAGCAATGAACTCCATTTTTTATTCATTCTAACACATAAAAATTGCAGCTGTACTTTAACAAGATTGCAGTTAACAATGATGTTTTAATGGTTTATTGCAGAAGTCGGCAAACCTTTTTGGAGTAGAGCCAGATTAGGAATATATTTGTCACGCAGGAGAAGATGAATAAAGTGGTGGTGCTGGTACCATGATAAAATATACCCAATATGCTCTGTATAGTGGTAGTACTGGTGCCATGATAAAATGCACATAGCCACTCTGTAAAGTGGTAGTATATATACAAACACATGATGTATTATTATGGTTAATGGTCCAAAACATACCCTGTATCATGACAGTTTCCCTACAACTCCATCAGGAGTTGAGGTTCCAAGGCACAGCATGCTTGTGTAAATCTGCCTGAACAGTTAGATAATAGAACTTATGAATTAATCAATCAATGTTTAGCAATAAAAAAGAGAGAGCATCCTGCCATAACATTATTTACAACAATATGAAGGTAAGCAGAATTTGAAAATACAGTGTTCGCTTTTTATGCAAAGATGCGTTCATGAACACAGCGCGTAAAGCAAATTTGTGTAATTCAAGTCTATATTTCTGATAAATAAAAAAAAAAATTAAAACTACATGCGTTATAGCGCGTTATTAGTGCAAAGTGAATATTTAATAATATTTTTTCAAGAGGTGTTAAAGCAAATTCACGTATTTCAAGTTCATGTAAAAAGCGAACAGACTATATATCTCACCCATGACAGTAGAGTGAAATGGATGAACAACTGTGATTAATTTATTTTTAAAACCAACTCGGTTGATTTAGAATGAAGGCAGTCAACCAAAATAGCTGCTTCACAGTCCCATATCTAATAGCTGCCTTTCAATAGATATTAGATCAATCCAATAACCATTCAATACAGATTACTTTTTAAAGCTGTGTTGCAAGAGAAGCTATTAGGACTCGGAGGAGAGAGAGGAAAGAGAAAAAAGTTTCAACAAGATTTTACCTTCAGCTGCCACATGTCATTCTTGTTTTGCAATGAAATCTTTTGAGCAAAACTTTTTCATTTTTTTATCAATTTACAGACAGCCTACACTGGATTTCATTGTGTGTGTGTATACATTACACACACATGCATATATATATACACCCACTCACATAAAATATGTATATGTACATATACACACACACAGACACCCGCACACACACCCCACATACACATAACATATATATTATCATTATTATTATTCTATATGGCGGTGGATTGGCAGTATCGGTAGAGGGTCGGACGCCATGCTTTCCAGCAGTTACGTCCCTTTACGATCCGAGTTCAAATCCCGCCGAGGTTGACTTTGCCTTTCATCCTTACGGGGTCGATAAAATAAAGTACCAGTAATGCACTGGGTATTTGCTGGCCTTGTGCCTAAAGTAGAAACAATTATTATTCATATGTAATATAAAGTAATATGAACCTAACATCAATAGCTACTTACTGAAGTTACTAAATATAGAAAAGATTTATAATTAAGTAGAAAAACTAAGAAAAATATCCTAGAAGCAGCAAACTTAACCAACAAGAATTTATAAAACAGGAAGAAAAAAGTTTTAAAAAACCTTATTGAAATAAAATAGATCCACAGAGAAATGAAGTTGTTTCTATATTCAAGCTACAAAGACAACACTTGGCAGATTATAATCTCCCTTCTATAACCCATGATGGGGCACAACAGAACATTTTTACATTCATAACTGTGGTTAGTGTTAGGAAGGGCATCCAGCTGTAAAATACCAAGCCACATTTATAGTCCTCATCGGAGCAAGCTATGGTATGGCCAACTCTGATCAGACTTATCTTCCAACGAGGACAACCCGTCTAACCCATGCTCGGAGTTTAATTGCTTTAAAGTACTTTTAATGATTCCACTCAATTATGATTATTGAGGCATTGAAAGTAAATACGGGTAAGTTTGAAAATATACAACAATAGCAACTACTCACCATATGTCAGACTGACAAGACTGTAGTGGTGCTGAATAGAGGAGTCACAACACCTCTCTGTAGACCACATTTTTTGTTCTTCCTTTGGGCGCAAGTATGAATAATTTATGCTTGCATCCCACTCTTGAGCATGCAACGTATAATAGGCCATGTGAGAAGCACGGCTGGGCTAAAATAAGGCCGTTGATAGCGTCTGGCCTTGGGACTTGTTGATTGACATCGCGAAGCAAAGTTTAACGGGGAATTGAAGTCGGCGCAGAGTACAGGGGCATTCCGTACCTGATGGAGTTAATGGTATTCTGGGTATGAAGACATTTTCTCCAGCGGCGCAGCCCATGAGAATTGTGGCTTCAATTACATGCGGCAGGAGGTTTCTTACCACTAACCGTGTTCCGTTGCAGAGATGTGGTGGTTCCAGGTTCCTCAACAGCATCACTGGAGTCCCAACTTTAATGCGCAGTTCATGAGGTGGCAGTCCAGAGAGGTCCAAGGAATTGAAGAATTCTGTGGGAAAATCGTCAACCTCATCTTTGTCCACAGCTTTGTAGGTATGGAGGTTTCCAGGAATGCGTTGCAGAAGGTCCTCATTGATTTTTGCAACGGAGACATTTTTGGGAGCCAATATGGCTCTATTGCACAGCCAACTCATGTTTTTGTAGTTGATGGCCATATCGGGAAAGAGAGGCTGTGAGGTCGTCAACAGTGTCGACAACGGTGCCTACTTGCGAGACTGCTATTTCTCCAGCTGCATCTGAAAGTGCAGTGCCATCACCAACCGTTAAGAGGTCCTTTGAGAAGTCGGCTGATGAGTGGTCGCCAAGCAGGTGGGTTCTCATGTTTGTTGTGAGGGTCAGAATTGTCACTTCCTGCCACAGGGGAGATGACTTAATGCAAGTCCCCACAGTGTCGGCCGTGGTGGCTTTTGGAACAACTGGAAGAGTTTGTCGAAAATCGCCAGACAGCAGTAGAGGTACTCCTCCCATCGGCCGGTTGTATTCCCTGATGTCTCATAGGGTTCTGTCCAACGCCACAAGGGACCCTTTATATGCATTGTGCATTCGTCCCACACAATTAGGTGGCATCTTTTCAAGACTTCCGCTTTGTCCGAGTCCTTGGTGATGTTGCAAGTTATTGTGTTGTCTGAAGTCGTGTTGAATGGTAGTTTAAATGTGGAATGAGCTGTCCTACCTCCGGGCAGCAGAGTTGCGGCAATCCCAGAAGAAGCCACAGCCAGGGCGATTCCTTTTTGCTGTCGCACTTTGGCTTCCTGCCATTGATCCTGCAACAATTTCGGCTCGTTTCCATTGAACAGTTCGAGGGCGTCGACGTCGTAGGCAGTTTCCTGAATTATACCCGTCGGAAGTTTATCTGAGCCCGTTTGCTGATAGTGTCTATATATCTATCATAAAAACCTGTCTGCCTGGTTCAATCATTCCTTCTCCATGTTACTGGAAGAAAAGCCCTTAATTCCTGATGGAGTGGTAAGGGTGCCATCCTGACACACAGTGCGTCCTAGGCATTTTAAAAACCTGGCAGAATCATCCCTCCCCAGGCTGGAGAACAGCTGATTTCTTCCAGAGAAGAAGAGAGAGAAGGGGATAAAGAGAGACAGGGGGAGAATTCAACCTCAAATTGTTAGCCTGTATACAAGGCTAACAATTTTGGGGGAGAGGAAAGTTGATTAAATTGACCCCAGTGTGTTACTGGTACTTTATTTTTTCAACCCTGTAAGGATGAAAGGCAAAGCTAACCATGGCGGGATTTGAACTCAGAACATAAAGAGCCGTAACTATGCTGCAAAGCAGAGTGTCCGACGCTCTACCCTAACTACTACATCAAATAATAATTGTTTCTACTTTTGGCACAAGGCCGGCAATTACCCAGTACATTACTGGTACTTTATTTTATCGACCCCGAAAGGATGAAAGGCAAAGTTAACCTTGGCGGGATTTGAACTCAGTCTGTAAAGGGACGTAACTATGCTGGAAAGCATGGCGTCCGACTCTACCAATACTGCCAATCCACCGCTACATTAAATAATAACAACACTAAATTTGGTTACAGCTAAATAAACAAAAATAAAACGATGTTACTATTTCCTGATTTTTAGCCCATGGCACACTTTCTCATAATTAAGCTGATGTTTAGCACATAAAACTTATGTAAAATTATGATGTAAGGTTTTTATATAAATATAGTTTAAAATATAGTTTTGTATTTCAGAATCAGTGACAGTTTCTGGTGGTTTGGCATTGACAACTGTAGATAAAACATTCACGATTCATATTAACTTTTAACATCCTGTAATTTAATTCAAATGTTTACAATATCTTTACTAGTGGATAGATTGGTGCGAACATTTGCAATATTAGACTAATTTTTAATGTGATTTAGTCATAGTGCTGGCTTCATGTGTAACAGGATGTTAAGAGTTAATCTTGTCACTGGTGCAGCACTGTAACTATTACAAAGGACACTTCATGCTTTAAAACCCAAACACAGAATTGTAAAGGAATGTTAAACAACTGACGGGTGCTTTGTTAATTTGCAGTGGTGATATTGAACCCCCACCCCGTTTTATAAGCACCTACTCAACATAGAAAGATATCTCAACCACTTGACATCTTTAAAAGTGAGATAAGAGCACACAGTAGAGAGAGAGAGAGTAAGCTGTACAACAGATAACCCTTTTAGCAGAATATATTCAAGACACTTCCTGCAGATGGAAAGGAATTATTAAGAATGAAAATGTGTTGGATCTATGCCAAATAATGAAAAATAACTTTTATATTCAAGACGAGTCAGGTTTTACATACTGATAAATAGGTAGCAATTAAATTCTTGATGTTAAAAATACATTGGGGTTTTTGGGGGTTTTTTTCAAAATACTTCATAATCCTTAAAATTTATGATAATATTTTAGAAAATCTTTAAATAATTTTTTTTCAAAATATTTGAAATAGCAAAAGAATATTTAAAGAGAATAATTATTCACGTTTCATTTCTAAACAATCAAATGTATTCAGATACATTTTAGGGGGAAATAATATTTTTCAAATTTCCTCCTGCCAAAATATAAACATTTGTACATTTAATAAAAACAAAATAAAACATGGAATCTTATCCATTTTATAATTAAAAGATTTCTGAAACAAATTATTTTAAAAATATGTCAAACCCATGCCAGCATTTAAAAGCGAATGTAAAATGATGATGTGCTTTTAATCAGGGACATAATTTTAAGTGCTTCAACTTTCAGGTAATTCATTTTGGAAACTTTAACATTATATTATTATGTAGAATACAACAGGAAGAGACAAATTCAATCTGTATAATCGGAATGTGTATTGATTCTACATGTTGTGGCTTGTTCTAAGTGCTATCAGGTTTTATCTTGTTCATCCATTTCTTGAATATTACAAACAAACAGTAATAATGACCATAACACAAATACAAGATCTTTAACTATAGAATCTAATTATAAAGCAATTGTTGGACAGGAAATAAAAAAAATAATAAACGATAAAAAGAATTGAGTAAAAATAAGACTGGAATGGTTTTTTTTATTGACTATAAAAATATTTAGGATCCAGAACAGAGGCTTTTGAGGACTTTAGTTAACAAGAACAAAATTAAATAAAAAAAGATTTGAGAAATATCTCATATTATGAAATGGCTTATTGTTACTAAGATGCTAAATATCCAGTTTACTGACCTCATCTTTGGAGCATAGATTTATAATTTGTGAAGGTGCATGGCCTCACAGACAGAGTATTTGTCTAACAATTCTATATCTGTGGGTTCAATCCCAGTATTGGGTAGCACATTGTGTTATTTAATGTTGTTCCAGTTCACTCAGCTTAAAATGAGTACCAGCAGCAAGTGGGGTTAACTTTGCAATGGACAGGCAAACCACAATAATCTTCAGCCTTTGTACAACATAGAAAATCATCATCATTTAATGTCTGTTTTCTCTGCTAGCAATAGTTGGATGGGTCTTCACAAGCTAAGTCAGTACTTAATCAGAGCTACTGATATCTCAGATGTTCCTGCATATTACAGCATGTACTGGGTGCAATTATCATGGCACCAGCACTAGGGAACTTAATATGCATTTGACATAAAATATAATCATAATTTTCAGTTATTACAGACATGGGCAACCTTTTTCGAGCAGTGGGCCGCATAGGGTGTGGCTCTTCATAAGGTGGGTCACACTACCAAAAAATTCAACGCAATTTTGAAATTAAGCATACCATTCAGAAAGCCAAATGGTCCACATGTGGCTCATGGGCCACAGTTTGCCCATGACTGTTCTATTATCTAAATCACAGGTTCTCAACTTATTTAGGCCAAACACCACCTTTTGTCCCTCGAAATCACAAAATGCCCCCTACCCTATTTTTCCATTTTTCAATATACTACTGATTTTGATATCAGTAGATTACTAAAAAATTGATTAACAATATTCCAAAGGTACTATTGCAGGCAGCTGAGAGTATAAATACATTCCTTGAAAGGAAATATATAAATTTCAAAAAAAGGAACATAAATGTTCTTTTTTATGAATAAAGACCAGTTGAATTTGTTATATTCCCACCAGGCGATACCAACTATTTTGAACATTTATACAAGAGCAACTCTGTCTATCCAAAGAGTGCTCTTATCTGGAAGAAAGTGGCAATTATATCATTTCAAAGCTTTCCAATTTTCCCTTTAATGAAACGGACAGAATAAATGTTGATATCTAACTTGATGTCCCCTCTGCTTTGTGAGCTTATAGACCACGGAAGAGGGTTTTCATGACCACGCAGGAGGGTATATTTATTAGTAAATGGTAAAATATATACAACAAATGAGTAAGTGAATTGTAGTAGATGGTTTCCAGTCCAGTCAGACTGCAACTACAAATAAAACAAATTGTTAGTTTGCTTTGTAACAATAGCATATCCAAGTTTTCGGATAAATCAACTTACTTTAACTTTGACCTCATTTCAATGGGACCCTTGAACTTTATGGAGTCTAGCTAACTCTTTGATGTCAGGCTGGATTTTAATAAGATGTAGCCGGAGATCTCCACGTGTAATTACATTGTAGTGGTTGCGAGCCATACTGTACAGTCTGGAAACAGCACCAAACCTCCTCTTGACTAAGTATGAGCTTGGAAAAGGCAGAGAAAATCTCTTAGCCTCTGCATGTAGGTGTGGAAATCGACACTGAATTTCCTCTTGCATCCAAAAAAGGGGTTCACCTATTTTGATCATGTCATCTGCTTGAAGTTCAATGAATTCTTCCTGAAATATAACGTCCAAATCATCAACATTAGCTATGAAAGGATCTGCTACCCACATTGGGATGTCCATTGGCAAAAGGTCAACAAACCGTTTTCTCATGTCTTATGACGCACGTAGGTGAGCGGTATAAATTTGGAACACGGAGGTGAGCGGTATAAATTTTGAACATTGGCGACACTAGGAAAATTATAAAATTCCCGTCAACAAAGATTCCTTTCAATGACATTCAATTTGGCGAGGAATGTTTTTCACAGAATTCCTTACTTTAACCAAGGTGATCTTCTTCCCCTGCAAAGCCAAAATGACGCTATTGCATTAGTCGACGATGTCGGTGAGGTAGGCGCAGTTTTGCCTCACATCGAGGGTTTTCTTGTACAGTTCTGTGTTGCGTCCTCGCAGAAACTCAATGATAGAGTCGAACAGTTCAAAGAAGTGAGTAAGGCACTTGCTCTTTGAAAGCCACCTCACTTCATTATGAAGGAGCAACTTGACAAATTCTTCGTCATTATCTTGGCACAGTTGCCGGAAAATTCGTTCATTGAGGGAATGCCATTTGATAAAATTGATGACATCAAGGGCCACCTGCAAGGACTTGCTCAGCGGCTTACTGAGTTTCTTCGCAGCCAAGTGTTGTCGATGAATGACACAATGAACAACAAATACAGATAGATTTTCTCTCTTCAGAAGAGTGACGAAATCCTTATGTTGGCCGACTATTGCTCTTGCGTCGTCCATAGCACATGATGCAATGTGTGTTGTATTTGGTCCTAGATGTATGTATTACCTGCCTGTGTGTTGTAGGTAGTCCTAGATGTATGTATTACCTGCTTATGTATTGCATGTGGTACCAGCTGTATGTATTACCTGCTTGTGTGTTGTATGTGGTCCTAGATGTGTGTATTACCTCCTTATCTGTTGTATGTATTACCTGATTATGTGTTGTATGTGGTCCTAGATGTTTGTATTACCTGGTTATGTGTTGTATGTGGTCCTAGGTGTTTGTATTACCTGCTTATGTGTTGTATGTGGTCCTAAATGTATGTATTACCTGCTTGTGTGTTGTATGTGGTCCTAGATGTATGTATTACCTGATTATGTGTTGTATGTGGTCCTAGATGTTTGTATTACCTGATTATGTGTTGTATGTGGTCCTAGGTGTTTGTATTACCTGCTTATATGTTGTATGTGGTCCTAAATGTATGTATTACCTGCTTGTGTGTTGTATGTGGTCCTAGATGTGTGTGCTACCCGCTTCTGTGTTTTTATTTTTTATTTTTATTTGTAATATTTATACAATAGGGAATAAAATAGATCTACATAGTGTTAACTCGTTACGGTTGAGTCAATAATTCCAGACATGAAATACATTGTTATCGGTGAAGGAAAGATAAGATTCTAACTGGCTGCACTCGAAGTGTCCTTGACCCAGTTGACTGTGGGTTTTTCCATTGTTAGGATCGCAATTGCCAGTTAATGTCTAGATACGCCTGCACACCTGCTCACAGCAGCGGTCAGACCATAGATATGTCTCATTCAAATGCATTCACACTGGCTGTCTCAAAGACATACAAATATGGCTTATAAAACTTACCAAAGTAAAGAGCCTTCCAGTAGCCCTCAAAGCTCCAAACACCCCCCTAACGCCCCCCGGGGGTGCATATGCCCCCCGTTGAGAACCTTTGATCTAAATGAAAAGTAGATAAAAGACAAAATATGATAATCTACTTATATATATAACCAGTAATTTCTCTGTCTGTCTGTCCGACAGTGGAGTCCCGTGCGTAGAGAGAGAGTGAAAGAAAGAGACTACGAGAGGGGGATAGCGGGAGGGGGAGAGAGAGAGTGAATAGACGCTAAAACACGTGCTATAGAAACATTACCTTCCCCTCTCTACTGACTTTGGTCACTGAGGCCGAGGGAATCGCTGGTTGCTATAGAGACACCTTGCACAAGCCAGAAGTAACCAGTTCGAGGCGGTTCTGACTTGACACCATTTGAAGAAGGTTGCCATTGAATTTGTGGTTGTTGCTGCTGATAAGGACCATTTGAAGGTTGCTGCTGATGAGGTAATTTATTAATCAGATTGCACAGTTCCATAACCTACGTTTGATTTGTTCAATTTTTTTTTATTTCTTATTGAAAAAATATAAATAATAAAATAAGGTTAGAAATTTAAATACAATTAAATACGATTTAATTTCCATTTCCAGAAGCCAATGTCCAGTGTTCAATTTCATGAAAAAATTGGAAATAATTCAAAAAAATGAAGTTTAACTTTTGAACATTTGTTTTGACAATAAAAAATATTTCCTTATTCACACCTAATGGCATGATTAAAATTTCATAGGAATATTTTTTTCTAACCGCCAGTTATTTAAATATTATTAAAAATAGATTTTTTTTTAAAAAGAATGGAAGATTTTGTGGATTTTTTTACCACCTTCCAAGCCTTAAACACTAATTCTCGCGAATTTGTGTTTTGTAATGACCCTCAGGACGCTGATATTGTTGATTCCAATAGTGCCTGGTATTCGAATATGTTAGTATACAATTTTTTGAATAAAATTAAGGTGCAATTAGAGCTGCCAAACAAAATTTTTTTCGGCTTCGGCCCATATTATATATATATATAATGGGGATGATGATGATATACATAGTTACATATGTATATGTAATCTCCTTATAATATATAACCAGCAATTTCTCTGTCTGTCTGTCCGACAGTGGAAACACATGCGTGCGAATGTTTTTTTGCACACGCGTAGAGAGAGAGAGTGAGAGTGAAAGAAAGAGAAGACTACGAGAGGGGGATAGCGGGAGGGAGAGAGAGAGAGAGTGAATAGACGCTAAAACACGTGCGCGCGTGCGAATGTTTTTTGCGCACGCGTAGATAGAGAGTGAGAGTGAAGGAAAGAGACAGACTACAAGAGGGGGATAGCGGGAGGGAGAGAGGGGGGAATTGAGGAGTGCTACAGAAACATATATACATTTCTGTGTGTGTGTAATATATATATATATATATATATATACACACACAGAAATATATATATATATACACACAGAAATATATCTACATTTCTGTGTGTGTAATATATATATATATATACACACAGAAATATATATACATTTCTGTGTGTGTAATATATATATAGGGTAAGAACGGGATGGAAGAAGTTTAGGGAACTACTACCACTGCTAGCTGCAAAAGGCTTCTCCCTCAGAATGAAAGGCAGACTGTATGATGCGTGTATCCGAACAGCGATGTTGCATGGTAGTGAGACCTGGGCGCTGAAGGTGGAAGACTAACGTAGATTAGAGAGAAACGAAGCCTGCATGCTCCGATGGATGTGTAACAGTAATATACGTGAACGACAAAGCATAAATGAATTGAGAGAGAGACTGAGCATAAGAGGAATCAAATGCTGCGTGCAGGAGAGGCGGTTACGCTGGTATGGACATGTGATGCGTATGAAGGATGACAGCTGCATAAAAAGGTGCAGAGCACTAGAAGTTGATGGAAACCGCGGAGTGGGAGACCCAAGATGACTTGGGATGAGGTGATAAAAGCCGACCTTACCCAACTACACCTCTCAAAGTCAATGACACATGACCGTGACTTCTGGCGTCACGCAGTAATACAGGGTACCCGACCTCCCATGGGTACATGCTGAAGCATATAAACAATATGCCCCCCCCCCCCCCACCGCAAGGTGGTCGTGGAGGTGCCACGGCAAAAAAGCACCCAGCCCACACTGTAAAGTGGACGTGTAGGCGCCACGAAAAAGCACCCAGCACTCACTGTAAATGAGGTTGGTGTTAGGAAGGGCATCCAGCTGTAGAAATCAAGCCAGATCAGTTCCTGTATGAGCAAGGCATGGTCAGCCGACCAGACACTGCCCACAACAGGACAACCCGTCTAACCCATGCTAGCGTGGAAGAACGGACGTAAAACGGTGATGATGATGATGATGATGATATATATATATACACACACAGAAATATATATACATTTCTGTGTGTGTAATATATATATATATACACACAAATATATATACATTTCTGTGTGTGTAATATATATATATACTAGCAGAAAACCATCCGGTGGGTGGTTTTCTGCTAGTCTATATATATATAAAATTGAGGATGTCTGTCTGTGTGTGAGTTTGAATCCCTAAAACTCGAGAAACACCCAACCGACTGTTTTCAAACTTTACACATGTAATACTTATGTTTCAGGGAGTGTTCTGAGCAAAAAAGATTTCAAATTTTCAATGCCCTAGGGACCACATTAGGCGATTTAGCGATCTCTCTCTATAATTCTTAGTCTTTCTCTTTTTAGATAGATACATACATATAACGTCGCACCCTTATAATATCTGTCTGTATGTCTGCCTGTCTGCATTATGTCACTTCCCTGAGGATGTCTGTCTCTGTGTGTGTGTCTGTGAGTTTGAATCCCTAAAACTCGAGAAATACCCAACCAACTTTTTTCAAACTTTACATGTGTATTACTTATGTTTCAAGGAGTGTTATGCACATAAAAAAAATGTTGATCTCCTAGGGCCCGCATTAGGTGAAAAACTGCGTTTTTTTCAGGTTTTTAGGGGTTTTTGAGGCGTTACGTCAAACCCATTTCCTTGAAATTGTGACTATGTATTAGTCAGTCTCTTCCTCATACCGTGAGCAAAGAAAATCCAACTTTTTTATGGCCTAGGGCCCGCATTAGGTGAAAAACTTCATTTTTTCAGCTTTTTAGGGCTATTTTGAGGCGTTACGTCTAGCCAATTTTCCCGAAATTTCAAGGCATATTATGCACATAAAAAAAATTCATTTTCTTGATCCCCTAGGGCCCGCATTAGGTGAAAACCTACATTTTCCTGCTTCATCAAGTAAAATCTTAAAGATTATCCAGCCATCAGAGTATTCGGTTTATTTTCTTTACATATTGTCCAGGCATGCAGTTTTTCCACGACTAGGTCTGTTGGCGGCCCGCGTTCAAAAATACCTTATCCCATGCAACGCCGGGTACCACTGCTAGTAGTCTGATAAATTTATACAACTCTAGATCAAATTGAAATGGCCATAATGTTTCCAAACAGACTTTATTATCAATAGCCACGAAGAAGATACAATGATTGTGAGGTTAAATTGATGGATGTTAGGTATGAGTTATGGGTACAGAACATATCTCATGGTTCAGAAATTTGCTTTGCAACCACATGATTCTAGGTTTAATCATACAGCATGGCACCATAAACAAGGACAAGTATCTTCAACCATAGCCTCCGTTAAACCAATATCTTCTCAGTGAAATTGTGTATATATGTGTATGTGTGCATGTGTGTTTTGAAAAACTAGCAATGAAGTTGGTTTCAGATTTTGTTCTGTATCCAGTTAAAAAGTCATTTGTTACTCTTACCATTAGAAATGCAGTGAACCAGCAACTGGCCCGTGGGAAACCTGTGGGAAACTTATAACCAACGGTGCTATTGTCCACAAATTGAAATAAAAGAAGTTAAAATAAATATAACACATAAATCAGATGACCCCAAAGAACAGTAATATCGATTTTAAAAAAACAAAAAAAAACATCACTAAAGTTTAGATTTTTAATTTACTTGTGCCACATTCTTGATAATAACATTGATTACTCAGCTGCTGCTCATTTAACTAATTGCAGTTCATAGTGAAGGTCTATAAGAACCAGTATATCAAGTTAGGGTCTGAAGAGCCAACAAAGACTTGTGAATGACTATCCAATTACCCCCACATGCACACCCACACACTAAAAAAAATGTGGAATCTTGCAATGTGTGTGAGTGTATATCATTATCATCATCACTGTTTAACAACTATGTTCCATGCTTGCATGGGTTAAACAGGTTGTTACATTATGAGGCTAGCTAGGTCATGTGGCCACATCTTGCTCATACAGATCTGTTTCTAGCTTGGTTTCTATGACTGGATGCTCTTCTTAATGCCAACCACATTACTGCATGTACTGGGAGCTTTTTCTTTTTTGTAGCACCACCACTACTACTACTACTTTAAAAAGTGGACTGGGTGCATTTTTGTCATATGTATATATCTACACACACACACCTGCCAAGATTCCCCACAGTTTCTGTCTATCAAATTCTGTTGAGGACATCTGCCCAAGATACCACACTGTTAAATTGAACCTGAAACCATGTGGTTGCAAAGAGAAATTCTTAATTCTACAGCTACATCTACACCTATTATTATAACAGCTATGTTTGCATCTAGTATTACCAACTACATTACTGTGACAATACATTAAAAGATTAAGAGAATGTGATAAACAAAAATGAATACATTGTAGACCACATAACAGATAATCTAAAACCATAAAGGATTATAGTTCCTTGAATTTCTAACAATGAGAGACATTAGGCAAAAATATTTATCAAATTAGATTAAATACCTAACAATTTAGATTACATCTGATGCTCTTTTCTACCTATTGGGGATGGGATAAAGACAGACATTTAAAAAAATTAAAAATTACATTTATAATACTGAATAATTTATAATCAACAAAGTGTGAAAATGGAATTCCGAAGTGGTTTAATTCAAAGTTAAACTACTCATACAGATGAAGTAGATTATTGATGGTTTATTTTAGAAACTGGTATAAACAATGTTGCAGCACTCAAGAAAACAAATATCACAGACTATATTAAAGAGATTCATCATCATCAACATCATTTAATGTCCACTTTCCCTGCTAACAAGGGATGGATGGGTGCACATAGGCCGAGTGAGTACTGAAGTTGGGCTACTGACCTCCCATATGATCATATCGTGTATAGAGGAGAAGTTGTCATGTCTTTTGACACAAACTGAAGGATCCTCCTAATCCCTTGTTTGGCAAGGTTTCTACGGCTGGATGCCGTAGAAAGCTTGCCAACCTCTTTACAACATGTACTGGTGCTTTTCTTGTAGTATACAAAACAGAACATGCATTAACCCATTAATAACCAATTGAACAAAGATTAATTATATTTAATTAATCATAATTAATTATATTTAGCATTTACATTATTCTATAAAATGTACACAATGCAGATCTTAGGTACACAAGAGATGTGGGATGGTAGGCAAACTAACAGGTAGGGAAAACTATATATGCAGTAGATATACAGGGAAATTTGAGAGTAGAAGTCGCAGTGATAGACACATTTTTCAAATGCAGGTAGGACCTATAGAGGTGGTTAATAGCTTCCGATACCTAGATGATCAGATTAGTAAGGGAGAAGGGTGCTCCGAGGCCATAGTATCCAGAATAAGGATGGGTTGGAAGAAGTTTAGGGAGCTGCTTTCTCTGTTGACAAAGAAGGGTTTCTCCCTATGAACGAAAGGCCGGTTATATGCCTGTATGAGATGCACGATGCTGCATAGTGAGACATGGGCAACAACTGTGGAAGATATGTGATGGCTGGAGAGAAATGAAGCAAGCATGCTCTGTTGGATGTGCAATGTCAATGTGCGTTAATGACCAAGCATAGACGAGTTGAAAGAGAAACTGTGTATAAGAGGGATAGGCTGTAGTGTGCAGGAGAGAAGACTGCATTGGCATGGACATGTGATGCGCATGGAGGATGACCACTGAGTAAAGAAGTGCCAAGAAATCCCAGTACAAGGAAAACACAGTCGAGGAAGACACAGTTGAGGAAGACACAGTTGAGGAAGACACAGTTGAGGAAGACCATAAAAATCATGAGCGGAGGTGGTGAGAGCAGACCTCAGAAGCTCATGGAGGAGATTACAAAGGACCGCGACGAATGGAGAGCTGCTATGCTTAATAGGTAACATTAGGTCTGAAGCACATGATTTTGAAGATGATTTAACCATAATAGTGATTTCTAGTTTAGGCAGAAGGTCAGTAATTTGAGGTGAGGGGAAAGTTGATTACATCAACCCCAGTTCTTTACTGGTACTTTAACCACAATAACCACAACACTAACCAAAATAACGACAATAATAACCATAATAATTACAATACTAAATCAAATACTTAAACAGTAAACACCGATGTATGTTAGCAAGTGGTGTATGTTATTGGTTAACTGAGTGTGAGGTAAAAATGTTGAAGGAAGATAAATATCATTAATATGAATAAATAAAAATGACATAGTCGTTAAAGGTTTGAAAGAAATATGAACTACAATCTTATAATTATTATGTTGTAGTATGAAGATATTTACACTAGCTGAGGTACCCGGCTTCGCCCGGGAGAACAGTTAAGAGAAGATAGATAAAAGAAAACAACTGTATTGGATGTATTGTCTGGTTTACAGTGAGGTGTGACCATAATGTGTGTGTGTGTGTGAGAGACATAAAAAAAAAACAATCATAAAACTTACCTATTAGGTTGGGGGAGTAAACTGCCGATTAAATGGTAGCATTGGCTATGGATTTTAAATGTGAAATAACCATAGTCAGTATGATCTTTTTCAGCTCCAAAGAACGTCATCTGAAAGGCAGCAATATACTGCATAACGTTGCTTCTGAAGTGTTTAACATTGTTAGTACGGTCTGTAAGCAGTATATAGATAAAAGCTGTAGGGTCCTCTATCAGTGGAAGTCTGACCTTTCCTCCAAAGCAACACATGCCAAGTATAATCGCGACTTTAGGATCATCATCTTCACCATTTTACATCCATTCTTTCATGCTAGCATGAGTTAGACGGGTTCTCCTGTTGTGGGCAGTGTCCGGTCAGCTGACCTTGTCTTACTCACACTGGAACTGATTCTGGCTTGATTTCTATAGCTGGATGCCCTTCCTCACACCAACCTCATTTACAGTGAGTGGTGGGTGCTTTTTTTTCCATGGCACCTACACATCCACTTTACAGTGTGGGCTGGGTGCTTTTTTTGCCGTGGCACCTCCACGACCACTTTGCAGTGGGGGGGAGGGCATATTATCTATATGCTTCAGCTTCGACTTGTACCCGTGGGAAGTCGGGTCTTCTGTATTACTGTGACACCAGAGGTCATGGTCGTGTGTCATTGCCTTTGAGAGGTGCAATTGGGTAAGGTCGACTTTTAATCACCTGATCCCAGGTCTTCTTGGGTCTCCCCACTCCACGGCTTCCAACAACTTCTAGTGCACCTTTTTATGCAGCTGTCATCCTTCATACACATCATATGTCCATACCAACGCAACCTCCTCTCCTGTACACAGCATTTGATTCCTCTTATGCTCAGTCTCTCTCTCAATTCTTTTATGCTTTGCCGTTCGCGTATATTACTTATAATTCTTCAATGGATTATATGAAAACACAGCTCTTAGCCAGTTTATTCTGCCTTGAAGAGTCATTTGTGATCATCGAGTTTGCATTGCAACTGTCATTGCCTCTTGGTGATTTTCATATTGAACCTGTTTGTTGTGATAGTCTTTCTTCTTGCTTTAATCTTCCTGTTTCCCGTCTCAGGTTCTGTATACTTTCAGAAAATTGTGATCGCCTTTTTTGTTGTCTTAACCTTTCTGTTTCCCATCTCATATTCTGCTGAATGTCACAATGTTGACGTATCCCTTTATTCCCAAGTCTTTTTTATATTGTTCGTGAATTTCTCTTTCGCTTGAAGATTTCAACCATTTGGCAGACATTGTAACTCCCCCCAATAGATGAGCGGTGTTTTGAGGACATGATGAAATTAATTTTCTTGGAAAATATCGTGAAAAAAACAAACAATGCAAAGCAATATAAAAAAAAAAAAAATAAATGCAAATAGCAGCCTTAGAGAATCGGTTGACACTGTCATCTGAATTAGGTCAATAATAACATGACACTATCCTCAAAAAGCTAAATTAATATACACCATAGATTAATTTCAAATAGTATCAATTTTTTCTTTGTTCTGTAAAATCAAAGACTAGTGTAAAACGACTTTATAAAAGCTAGCGCAATATTGTTAAACCTTCAACGGATACTTTGATCTATAGGTTAAGCCAATTCTAGACTTTTGTGGGACGTCATACTCATTCTCTCTCTGCTTCTCCCTCTGTGTGTCTCTATCTTTAGGTGTGTGTGTGTGTGTGTGTGCGTGTGTGCGTGTGCATAGTTTTCATGTGATTAAACCAAACAACCAACCAATAAACATCTCTCTTTTATATTATACTAGCTGAGGTACCCGGCTTCGCCAAGGAGAACAGTTAAGAGAAGACGGATAAAAGAGAAAACGACTGTATTGGATGTGTTGTCGAGTATGAGGTGAGCTCGTAATGTGTGGATGTGTAAGTGTGTGTGAGAGAGCGACATAAAAAAAAAAAATCATAAAACTTCCTTATTAGGCTGGGAGAGTAAACTTGATTAAATGGTAGCATTGGCCTTGGATTTTAAATGTTGTGAAATAACCATAGTCAGTATGATTTTTTTCAACTTCAAAGAACGTCATCTGAAACACAGCAATATACCACATAACATTGCTTCTGAAGTGTTGCTTTGTTAGTTTGGTCTGTAAGTAGTATATGGACAAAAGCTGGAGGGTAGATTAATTTCAAATATCAATTTTTCTTTGTTCTATAAAATCAAAGACTGTAAAACTACTTTATAAAAGCTAACACAATATTGTTAAACCTTCAACTTTTGTGGGACATCACTCTCTCTCTCTCTCTCTGAATATCTAACACTTTAATTGTATCTCTCTGTATAACGGCCTATCTATCTCTTTCTGCTTCTCCCTCTGTGTCTCTGTCTCTTTAGATTTGTGTGTATGTATTTGTGTGTGCGTGTAGTTTTCATGTGATTTAACCAACCAATAAACATCTTTCTTTTATATTATATATCGATATAGATTACTTAGCTAAATCACTTTGATAGTAAACATCAAAGGTCAATTCTAAGTATTCAGTTAGCCACCTCATATGTGTCTCTAGTATCCTGAAGCATGATTAACTGGGATTCAATGGACTTATGTCAGTTCCCACGACCAGCGTTCCAGTGGTCAATCAATGGAATAACTTAGCCTACTCGTGAAATTAACATGTAAGTGACTCAGTATAGCACAGGCACATGTACTCTTAACCTCTTCAGTGCCGTAGACAAGATAACTCGTCCTAACATGTATGCATTCCAGTACCACGGACAAGATAACATGTCTTAACATGTTTGAATTCTTTTCCAACAGTTCATGATATCAAAGCTAGATGGTATTACTAATTTATTGATGTGACGTTTGTCTATCATTCAGATCAGTTGTTAATAAATGTTTGTTAAACAAAAAGTCATTTTACTAAAAGAAAAAGTCATTTTACTAAAAAAAAAAATTTTTTTTTTAATTTTTTTTTAAATGCCACAGCAACTGCAGTGTAAAATATACGCAGCAGTCAACAGGTTAACGTAATTCTCAAGGAGATCCAGTGTAGCACAGTGTATGAAAAGGCTGGCCCTTTGAATTACAGATACAGTCCATCTTATGGGCTTCCAAACAGTTTCTGTCTACCCAATTTCTCTCACAGAGCATGAGTCAACTTCAGACTATGGTAAATGAAAATTGCCCATGATGTCACACTGTGGAATTGAACCTTGAGGCCTAATGATTGTTAAGTAAACTTCTTAACCATTTGTCCACACTGACCTAGGTGGCACAAAAACAAAATCGCATGAACAAAGGAAACAAACGTGTGATGATGATGACTGCCACTCTCCACATTCAAAATATTTAAAACTTCTAAAATAGATTCAGAAGTAAATACCTGCTCTAAGTATCCATGCAAATTACCATCATTTAACCCGTTAGCATTTAAACCGGCCATATCCGGCCAAAATTCTCTCACCTCTTTCTGTTCAAACCAGCCTTAACTGGCCACTCATACCGACTTTAAAGTATTGTTCTCAAAATAAATAATATTAAAATCTCATAGATATGGATATTGTGTGAGGTAAAACCTTTACCATGAAAATACAATAGTAAATAGAATAATATAGATGCTAAAGGGTTAACATCAGTTTTCCCTGCTAGCAAGGGTTGAATGGGTCTTTACAGACCAAGCAGATCTTGCTTGCATACATTCCCGCAATCTACAGAGTGGGCCAGGTACATTTTATTGTGTCTCCAGCACTAGAGAGGTTGTCATGTCTTTGACACAACTGAAGATGCTCTTCCTCTTATTAACCACTTTACAGAGTGTACTGGGTCTGTTTATTGTATCACCAATACTAGAGAGATTGTCATACTCTATACTTTAAAAAAAAAAGTTTAATGTAAATAAAAAAAAAAGAGAATTACAAAAAAAAAAACATTGAAAAGATGACTAAATAAAAATACATTGCTTGTCCTTTGTTGACTTTTCTCTGAGAAGTTTTTCCATGTGCTATTTTAAATTATTCCGGGTCTATCTTTGCCTACAAACATACACACACGTTTTCTAGATAATCCATCCAACCTATACAAGCATGGAAAAGTGGATATAAAATAATGTTGATGATAATGAATCAAAATCAAGACCACAATATTATTGCTTTTTTCTCTCACAGTACACATAAACCCATCAGCACTGTTATCTAATGCATCCCCCAATTTTCCTAATTATTAGACAATTATTAGAAAAATTTTCACATCAAGATCCACACACATTCAAGATGTTGTTCCAACATGTTTTATCAAAAGGTTACAAGTAATACATGAAAAACCTTGAATCAAAACTCCTCAAAATACCTGTGTGTTATAACATGTTAGAATTTAAACTGTGCTTGGTCGGTGTCCTCTCTCTCACTTTCCTCTTTCCATCTCGCTCTCTCTTTCCCTCAGCCCCTATCTCTCACACTATCTCTCTCCAAGACCATAGTATATCTAGAATTAGTACATTGGAACAGTTATTCTGTTGTTATCTCTACATTTCTCAGAAATCAGAAATGGAAGCTTTGGAATGTTAAGTGAAGTTGTATGTAAATGTATTTCAAAATACTAACATACAGGGCTAAGCTACAGTTTCATGACATTAAGTAGATGACAGATAACTCTCCAGGATAGAATGCAAGCTCATCACAGGTTGTATTCACATTTGATTTGATACCTATTCCTAACATGTAAGTGGGAATAACTAATGTAAACTACGATGTTCAGTTTAGACCCCAAAAAAAATGCTTGCATCAAATTTAATCTCAAGGTCAGTGAGCTATTAGTCCAATATATTATCTTTTTGATCAACTCACCTCAACTAAAGGAAATTATATGTCTAACAATCTAAGTGGGAGATTACATTTAGTACTTTCAGCATCCATCTAATCTACTCATCAATAACAAAGAGGTAATCTGTTATGCAATGGTGAACTGTACCTCCTCAATGTACCTATTCACAGCTAGGTGTACAGGAAACTGAGTCAGTGAAAGTAAAATGTCCTTTCTATGCACATTAGACAAGGGAACTCAAAGCCTCCTCAGACTGGCCATATGCATCCTTTAGAAGGCTTAGAAAGAGTCTTCCTAAACAGGTGTCTCAGCCACCATGCCAAAGTCCTTACTACCCAGGCAGTCCAGGTGTCCACTCTCTTGAAAGGGTGCAAAATATGAAACATATAGTGAGCACATATAAATCCTCATGTAGTTGATCAATGTCCTTTTCCTCACTCTTCCCCAGGAAATCCTTTCAGTTACCTGACAAAATAGGGTTAAACACTCAGAAATCCTCCAATAAACCACCACAATCACATTTGATTTATCTGCCAGTACAATCCTCTGCAGTCAGCTATAACCATGCTTTCAGGTTCAATTACACAGTGTGGTATCTTAGACAGATGTCCTCTACAGTGGCCTTGAGTTAACTAAATCTCTGCGTGTGCGTGTGCGTGTGCATGTGCGTGTGTGGTGTGTGGTGTGTGTGTAAGATTTTATATTATTGTATCTGTGTTCATTTTGTTTATCTTGAACTATATATATATATATATATATATACACACACACACACACACTGTAAATGTGGTTGGCGGTAGGAAGGGCAGCCGTAAAAGCCCAGCCCAAATACAGCCCCACTATGAGCAAGGTGTGGTGCGGCCAACTGACCAGACCTCCCTCATAATGGGACCACCCAGATCCCAAAATACTGTAACAGTCACAATATGTGCAAGGTACGGTGTGGGCATCTGACCAGACTTAGATCATAACAGGACCACCCAGTAACACAGCTCCACTCTGAGTAAGGTTTGGTGCAGCCAACTAGCCTGACCTCCCTCATAATGAGACCACCCAGCTCCTAAATTATTGTTCCAATGTGAGCAGGGTACGGTGCAGTCAACTGGCCAGACCTTCCTATGGGCTCCACTATGGAGAAGGCTTGATGTGGTCAACTAGCCAGATCTCCCTCATACTGAGACCACCCAGCTCCCAAACTATGGTTCTGGTGTCAGCAGAGTAGTTTGACACTGTAAACGTGGTTGGTATTAGGAAGAGTATCTAGCTGCAAAACTCCCAGCCAACATACAGTTCCGTCTGAGCAAGGTACGACATGGCCAGACTTGTCTCATGACATTGGCAACCCATCTAATCCATACAAGCATGGAAAAGTGGACATTAAACGGTGATGATGGTAATATATAGAGAGAGTTTGCAGTATGGAGACTTGAAAAACCACAAATTAGAGAAGTACTCAATACATAATATGATGCAGAGTAGATATATTAGTAAGATAGATGTGTGGATGAAAATATATCTATATACAAATAGAGAGAGAAAGAGACATACAGACAAAGTCAGAGAGAGAGATGTCTGCATGGAACTATGAAATAATAAAAGAGAAAGAACACTATTTCATAATAGAAAATTTATAACAAAAGTGAAAAAATTCCTCTAATTTACTCCTTCATTGTTATTCTATAGAACTTTAATTAAAAGCAACATATTTAAGGCACATGGTAATATTTCAGTTTTGTTTTCATACAATCTAGTCACACACACACACACACACACAAAGATAGGAAATAACCTATGTTGTATTAGTAACTAAAATGAAAATTAAAAAAAATAGCAAAAAGAAAAAGAGACACCATAGTACCAAGCCTTAAATTGAATATAAAATCTAAATACTGACCCATTTTAATTGTTCACAAAATTGAGTCAAGACAATGATTGCATACACCCACACAGAGTGAGGAGAGAGACAGGCATAATGAGGAAAGTAAGAGGAGTATACATGTGTGCTGTAAGGTAATTGAAATGCTTTGAGGAAATATTAAACTTAGCTAGTTATATCCTCACCCAACTCTACAATATCTGCCTGATCTTTAAGAATATGCAACACTGTTCTATTCCCAAATATACTATAGTGTGTCTTATTCCTAAATTATGCAGCAATGTGTTCACTCTTGATCATGTTTGCCTCGGAATAAGGCAAAACCTCTTGTGCTGGTACTCCAATAAAATGCACCCAGTACACTCTTAAAATGGTTGGTGGCTAAACTGTGACACCATAGAGGAGAACAGACATGACAACCTCTCTAGTGTTGGTACCTCAATAAATTGCACTCAGTACAGTAGTTGGCATTAAGAAGGATCTCCAGCCATAGAAAACATGCCCAAATAGAACTAGTGAATTCAGACAGTTGAGTCAATAAAGAGCCAGACAAGTAACCAAGAGGTCAAATTTCTTATCCTGTTACCAGCACTGCAATGAATTTCTACCAAAGCTACTTAATTATTAAATGGACCGGCCCACAGTTTTGGGGGGTTTTTTTCTCAGTCTCCAAGACTGGTGAGAGGAAGTGAGAGAGTTATCTTCAAACTAAAAACCTCATCAGAAATCCTACAACAAAGTGAACACCGTAGACTGCATAACATCGGGTCAGGTGACAGTGTTAAATACAGTCAACACCATTAACCCTTTAACATTTTCATTACTCTATATTTACTATTGTATTTTTGTGGTAAAGGCTTTATTTTACATAATTATCTCACATAATATCAAATCTATGAGATTTTGATTTTATTTATTTTGAGAACAATACCTTAACAGAATAAGTGGTCAGTTATGGCTGGTTTGAACAGAAAGAGGTGAGAGAATTCTGACCAGATACGGTCGGTTTAAATGTTAATGGGTTAAAGAAACAAGCCAAGTGATGGTGTTAAGTACAAACAACATAACTCATTGCTCAAAGCAACAATAGCAGAAGCAGCAGCTTAACTATAGAAAGTAGAAAAGTGTTTTGTTGGATGGCAAAGCTAAGTTCATTGCTGTCTAGAAGAAAAATTGTTGGAGACATGCTAGTTTTCTGTCCAAAGTACGAGATTTTACTTTTAACAGTTAAACAGCATCTCAACCAGAGATAGGCACAAGCTTGAAAAATAAAAAAGATAAAAATAACTACCATGAATTATGAGGAGAAAAAACAAACATTAGCTGTTCCAACTTCCATAGCCAACTATACAAGGTTATTGATGTTTAGCCCCAGGTTAGCCCTGAATAAGCAGATCTATCTATGATCAAAAGTTGTCCAGCCATGACCAACTCACCCTTTTCTCTGAGATTTTATATCTAAGATTACACTATTAAATGGTTCCCCTCTTTTCAAGATGATAGGACTTAATTTGAGGGATATTTAGCTAGTATTTCTAGTAGGTTGAGTGACCGCATAGACACTTACCTATTTGGTCAATATTGTGATAAGACTATGGTTGGTGAAAACATGCTAAGACAGGATATGGCATGAGCACATCATAAGTCTATGATATGGATACATGACATCATAGACTGTGACATATGTTGTGACGTGATGAAAACATTAAGACAAGAGATGGTATCAACATCATAGTTTATGACAGATTGTGTCATAATAGATTGTGGCATTATATATTGTCATAATAATTGTTTCTATTTTTAGCACAAGGCCAGCAATTATCCCAGTGCATTACTGGTACTTTATTTTATAGACCCCATAAGGATGAAAGGCAAAGTTAACCTAGGTGGGATTTGAACACAGACCATAAAGAGGTGTAACTATGCTGCAAAGCATGGTGTCCAACTTTCTACCGATACTGCCAATAATAATTGTTTCTACTTTTGGCACACGGCCAGCAATTAACTGCCAATAATAATGTGACTATAGTTGGTGATATGTTAAGACAGGAGCTGATATCAGCATGATAGTTCATGACATGGATACATGACATCAAAGACTGTGCCATTTGTGAAAACATGTTAAGACAGTATATAATTGTTTCTACTTTTAGGCACAAGGCCAGCAATTTTGGGGGGGAGGGGAAGTCAATTAAATCGACCCTAGGCATTACTGGTACTTTATTTTATCAACCTCGTAAGGATGAAAGGCAAAGCTAACCTCGGCGAGATTTGAACTCAGAACGTAAAGGGTCATAACTATGCTGAAAAGCATATTGTCCGATGCTCTACCGATACTGCCAATCCATTGCCATTCATAGTTTATAATATGGAAACATGGCACCCTTTACAAACAGAAAATAATATAAAAATAAATAAATAAATTTAATGTCAAATTCCAAATAATACCATAATTTAGAGATAGAATTCTTTTAAAAATAAAAGAAATAATTTCTATTCAATTAAGTTCCCATTTAACTGATTGAGTGCTAATTTATCGTATTCTTGGTCTTCCACTACACTTTATTTATTGTTGTTTAGCCCAAGGTCAGCCTTGATAGAGCATACATATGATCAAAGATGTTCCAACTGTAACTAACCTCCCTTTACCCTTTTGATACCAAACCTCCTGAAACTAGCTATGCTTCTATGATACAAGATCTTGCATTTTAAGTTGTTTATATTTATCTAAAACAAAAACCTATCAATTTTTTTTATTAACTTATGCCCAAACAATAACTTGATAATCTCAAAGTTATATTACTAAATCCTTCCAAATTGTTTACTTCCAAAATTAACTGAAAATCATAGGCAGTGTCTTTCATTGGGTTAATCAGAGCATGAAATTAACTGTGTACATTTTCTTAAGATGGTAAAGTGTAATTTCAGGATTGATTTCTAGCAACAATGTAGAAATCCCCTCATTGGCTCTCCATGAAAGTACATTAGAAATCATCATCATCATCATCACCATTTAACATCCATTTTTCCATGTTAGCAAGGGGTCATTTTAAATCTCCTTTCTACACTGGCATGGGCTAGATGGTTTGTCATAGTCTGAGACCAGACAAGTCAGAGCGATCATTCTTGCTTGTTATGCTCCACATTTAACATGATTTCTACAGCTGGATATCCTTCCTAATACTGACTCCTTTACAGGGTATGTTGGGTACATTTTTAATGATACAAATATGGACATACTACCACTCTACGGAGTGGGCTGGGTGCATTGCATTGTGGTTCCAGCATTAACACATTACAGAGTGTAGTGGCTGTCACATGCTAAACAAAACTGACGAGTCCTCCCAAACCTTATATTGTTTCAATTTGATTTTGATTTCTATGTCCATCTCAAAACCTCATGTAAACAGTATGTCTTCACACTTTACTTGTAAGTTTGACAAATGGGAACAATTGATAAACTTTTCAATTTTTCCAAGATTGGAATGGGTGAAGTTAATATTTGAGTGAATGGCTGGAGGTATATTGAGAAGTATGCTATTCTAGAGGAAAAGAACTAGCAACAGAGTTTAAGCATGAGATTTGTTAGAGAAGGTATAGTGGTAGGTGGCAGTGAACTCTTAGAGTCATTAGAACATCGGATAAAATCCTATATATCATTTGTTCCATCTCACTACTCTCTGAGTCCAAATGAGGATCAACTTTACCTTTCATCTTCCCAGAGTCAGCAAATAAAATCCTAATCCAGGACAGTGGATTGGAGTGTTGGATGGAAGACCTTGTGGTATCTGTCCTAGTTCTATGTGCTCCGAGTTCAAATCCTGCCTCCTTTCACTAGAAAAATGGTGTCATGATAGGGATGCAATCCCTAACATTATCATAACTATACTGACCTGGAGCTAAACAACAACAACCAGTATTTAACGTGATTGAGCAAATATATGAAAACATCTGAAAAAGAAATAGAATTAGCGTAAAGTAATAGATGGTATCTGCAAAGGGAGTAATCCAATGAATAGCTCTAAGGTAAGTTAATTAACAAATTCACACAGCAGGTGTATAGAAAATCTTAGGAAAGAAATATCAACAAGAAAAAAAAGTGTCAACATTAATGTAATGTATCTTTTAAAATGACCTCACAAGAGAATGTCTTTAAATCATGCAATATATATATATATTTGACACTATAGTTATAGTCTGTTTAGTGCTCCAGAGTAGAAATTTCCAAACCACATGTTATGACATTTTAATGTGTTGCCAATAGATTTTAGGAGTGTTGTGCAATGAAATCAAATTTGAAATATTTATCATCATCATATTCCTTCATCATCTCTATGAGGTTCAGCGTTTTGAGATCAGCTCTCACCACTTCTGACAAGGTTTTCCTTGGTCTTCCTCTACTGCAGCTTTCTTCTACTGGGAACTCCTGACTGTCTTTCTCGGCACATTCATGCTTTATCATTTATGTATATTAACATCGCATGCTTCATTTCTCTCCAGCCGACTGCAAAGTATATTTTTGGGGATCTGATAACTCAAGTACAATTAGACATGTGACTAGTGACATGGAATATGTGATTTAACTGTTTATTAAAATGTTTGAAGTGCTAACAAAACGTAATAAATATATCACAAAAGATTCTGTTTTCAAAATGTGTGTTGTCAATATGAAAAGGTTTTAAAGCTCTGACATAGATGCCTAATTGATTTCAAATATGGAATATGTTACAGGACAAAAAATATATAAAATAACATAAAAAGGGAGGAAAGAAATTTCTGTTGTATGAATGGATATTTATTGGTTTCAACAATGAGAGTTCTAATTGTTCAATCAATGAAACAGTCTGTGAAATTAACATGCAAGTGGCTGAACATTCCATAGACTAATATAATCTTAATGGAGATACAGTGTGACAAGACCAGTTCTTTCAAGTGCAGTCCATGTGACAAGATTCCAAACAGTTTCAGTCTACCCAATGGGTTGACCAGAAGGTATGGTAAATGATACTTGCCCAGAATGTCACACAATAAGATTGAACCCAAGCCCTAATGGTTTCAAATAGAACTTCTTAACCCTTCAGCCTGGTTGCATAACAAATATTTTATAGTGAACTAAATGAAGTAGATGTGTCAGACAACATGCTTCTCAGCATAGAGTTATGGCCCTTTATGGTTTGACGAGACTTTTTGTAGGTAGTGTATTATGGTCAGATGCTCCTCCTAGTCACTTATTACAACATATATAGGGATACAGTGTAACATTTCTAAAATCCAGGTTACACACTTTTACATAAATAGATAACTATATAAACATATGAGCATTAAAACGTTTAAAATGTGACCAATCCAAATACGGTACTTTTTCTTTTTACTTAATCTAAAAGGAATCGTGGACCTTATTATCGAGTATGTGTCCGAAACTTCAATCTATCTCTCACAATCTTTGCTTCCATCAACATTTGATAAATTTAATAATTGTGATGTGAATTTAAGACTAGTTAATCCTAACTGATGAAACACCAGAAGGTAGAAACAATGAGTTTTACATGACTACTAACAAGCAGAATAAATATTGATTTCTAATTAGGCACAGGGCCAGCAAATTTGAGGGAAGGGCTAAGTTGATTAAATCAACTCTGGTACTTCACTGGTACTTTATTTTTATCGACCCCCAGAAATGTATCATGACAGAGAAATATATATTAGAAAAATAAATATTACAGGTGAAACAACAGAATTTGAATGAATATTAAATGTAAAACCAATATGGTGTGTCTTAATTTTGTTAATGAGAAAATAAACTTTCTAGAAAATTCTCTTCCTTGCAAATGAAACCAAAACAACCATTGAGAATGAAGCTTATACTACTAAATATTGTCTTTCAAATAAAACCCATTATCCAAAATCCTTTAGTTTTTTGCACTACACCCTTCCTATCAACCTCACTACTCTGCCTTAATATTGATTGGTTTCTTTTGATCTAGTACAATATATCAGATTTATAGGGAGAAGGTGAGCAGTGTGGTGGTTGTTCTTTTTCTTAAGGACACCCACACAGTGACATACATACCTACATACACATAAACATATACATGTATGCATGCAGACATACATGCATACGCATAAGTACATAGTGTCCCCAAATCAAAAGCAGGTCACAGACTTAGAACAAAGAAAGGAAGTTCTTTTCAATTATTGAAGAACAAACTGGAGAAGAGAGCGAGAAGCTAATAACACAGGTATGGAGACATATGACACACACAAAACATGCATTGATCAACCAACATGCACATACACTTAATGAGTAGCAGACACACTGAGCAGCTAACACACATACTCCAACCTCCATCCCTAAACCTCACATATATTCTACCGCTACTATGGCATATGCTCCACTCACATATATTCTACCACTACTAGAATGGTATCTGCTCCGCTCACATATATTCTACCACGACTACAATGGTATCTGCTCTGCTCACATATATTCTACGACTACAATGGTATATGCTCCACTCACATATATTCTACCACTACTATAATGGTATCTGCTCCATTTGCATATTTATTCTACCACTACCACAATTGTATCTGCTCTATTCAAATATGTATATTCTACTACTACTACAATGGTATACACTCCTCAGAGCTAACTAGTTCAATGTCATCCACCCAAGTCCATCTGTCACTCCTTTCATCACACATTCTGGTTCCCTCCTTAGACATGCACTAACCCTTTTACTCCATTTTTCCTCCCGCAGAATGTCAATCCTTTGAAATTTTCTTCCCATCCAGCCCCTCTCTTCCTGGGGCACACTGACTTGCAGTAATTAAAGCTAAACACATCAACTACATCAATCTGACCAATTTCAGAACGCCTTCCTCCCAAATGAAACAAGACACACACATACACCACCACCACTACACACACACCACAGTCAACACAGTGAACATCCACCTGACTAGCTAGAAAGAAAGCCAATATATCAGGTGACCAACAAAGAAATGAAGCAAATACAAAGTTATTGTTTATATGTTAACTACAGTTTTAGGGTATGTCATAGGATGTAATTTAATTTTCACATTAGTTATATATCAAACATGCTTATGAAAATATTAAAAATGCTTCAGAAAACAAGAAGAAAAACAGACAATAGTGTTGGTTTAGTGTTAAGAAGGATACAAAAATTAGACCAAATATGATGAAGAGTAAACAAATTATATTTCTTACTCTAAAAAAAACAATCTCCTGCAAATCACACTCTGTAACCCTTTCATGACCATATTTCCCATGCAACACATGCCATTTCAATTAATTAATGAAGAATTTGGATGGAATTATTAAAATTACTAATAATTTCATTACTAAAATTAGTAACTTAAAATATGGCTCATATATAAAAACTATGTTGGAATATTTTAATTTAAATACAAACACTTTATAATGGATGGCTTTCATAGGTGTCACAACAAAAACACCCAGTCCACATTGTAAAGTGGTCATGTAGGTTTCACAACAAAAAGCACCCAGTCCACACTGTAAAGTGGTTGTGTAGGTGTCACAACAAAAAGCACCCAGTTCAGACTGTAAATGTGGTTGGCTTTAGGAAGAACATCCAGCTGTAGAAATCTAGCCAGAAACAGTTCTGTATGAGCAGGATACGGCCACCTGACCCAGCTTGCCTTAAATGGGACAACCTGTCTAACCCATGTTAGTGTGGAAGGTGAACATTAAACAATGATGATAATGATGATGATGAAAAACAAGGGCAGTTTTGGACAAGTTGGTATCAAAAGGTTCAAAAACCATGTATTGATAATGTAAATCTTTGATATACTATATCTGAAGAAAATAGCTGAGATTGTAACAGCTGGAAAGTCTTTGATAGTGGCTCCCCCTACATCCAGGGAAACTTTGGACTAAACAACAACAACATTTCTCTATAGCAGACTACAGATTTATAAATTTGTAATCTTATCTTAGGCATTTCTCTTGACACCATGTTTAAATCAATGCATTTCCTCAATGTTCTTGGATATTGTATTTATACACATATAACATATGGTGTATATGTTATACAGTCCCATGACCCCCTTAGTTAATCTCAATACCAACTAATTGTTTTTTGGTGACACATTCCTATGATTCTTAAATTCACTACAGCACAATACATTTGTTGAAGCAGAGATCACTGCATGTACAGTAACAAGTTTAATCCTAACAATAATAAGTGCATCATAGCTGCACCCATGACATAAATAAGAGATTAAAACCAGATAAGTTTTTTTTACCATCTCTTCTGCAGCCATAAGTATTACATTTCATCATAAAATTAGGTAATGTAAACATTTTAGGAGCTTATCTTTCACATAATTTCTCTGTGTTTCAATCCACAAATTTTTATTGTTTATTTCATAAACACATAACTGTGTAGTTAAGAACAAATGAAGGTGTGGATGTGTGGTTAAGAATAGATGTATAAATGGCTATGTGGTTAAGAACACGTGCAGGTATGATTGTGTGGTAAAAAAATTCACTTCACAATCACATGATTTTGAGTTTGACCTTACTACATGGTCTGGTCCTTTGGTCAAGTGTGTTCTATGGCTTTAGGTTAACCATTACCTTGTGAGTGAAATTTGGTAGATGGCAACTGTTAAGGTGTGTGAGAGAGAAGAGGATGAGAGAGAGGAAAACACTGCTCTAACTCTGCATCAATCACACTTCATTAACAAGACAAATCACCCAAATATTTCCTGTGATACTTTATTGGATAACAATCAAATTTATAACATCACATAGAAACTCTATATTTACCAGATAGCCAAGTTTGTAGCTGAGTCTCCTCTATGGAAACCAGAAAATACTTCAGATCTGAATAGTTAACACTTTTATGAAGCAATAAATATAGAGACAGATATATAGACATATATTGTAGACTGCATCCAACCTAGACAGACATATATATTCATGCTCACACAAGAACACATCATAGTCCACATGCAAGAAACAAAGGCATTCAGCTGTTGGTATGGAGGTGTGGACTTCTGTTTCAACAATGAGTGTTCCAGTTGTTCAATCAACAGAACAGCCTGCTCATTAAATTAATGCGTAGGTGACTGACACGTGTAACCTTATAATTCTCCAAACAGTTTCTGTCTAAGTAATTCTCAGGGTAATTCAGTACAACAGTGTTTGACAAGGCTAGCCCTTTCAATTACAGGTTGCATCTACATCCAATGGGCTTCCAAACAGTATCCAATTTCACTCAATGCATGGGTTAATCTGTAAATGAGATGCAGTAGGATCAAACCTATGACCTAATGATTGCAAAGCAAACTTCTTAACTGTTCATCTATGCTGTGTTTGCTGCTGAGTTGGAAAAACTGCAATATGAACAGTAGAGAAAAAATATAGACAGAACCTGGTTTCTCCCCCACCATAGGGTGCTGACCTACCTATCTCAAGTTAAACTGCCACATCTGATATTTATACTGTCATAACTAAGTAAACTGACACACAAACATTGTGTGTATAATCCAAATAACCAAAGGCAAGGTTGTGTGGCCAAGCAATTCATTTTACAATCATGGGGATTCAAGTTTTAAAAAAGCCTTGGCCAAATTTGTCTTCTAGCATATACCACATAGTGAGTTGAAAAACTTTAATGAAATGAGGTCATCCTTGCAATTTGTGATACAATCTCCCTCTAAAAACAAACAAAGATAACTCTAATAAGATCAGTTGATCAGAATTTTGAACATTTAGTTTTCAAAACCAATTGATGAGCACAATGGACATGTTACTGCATTATTAGACCTCCTCAGCAAAATATGTTGGCAAGAAATATAGTAGGGTACAAGAAATACAGTACGATACTAAATAGATATATAATAGGGTACTAATTAGATATATAATAGAATATTCAATAGAAATATAGTAGGGTACTAAATAGAAATATAGTTGCACTGGTGCCACAAAATATGCAGCCAGTTCACCCTGCAAGGTGATTGGTGATAGGAAGGACATCCAACCACAGAAAACTTGTGAAACAAAGAGTAGAGAGAACTCTTTAGTTGTATCAAAGACAGGACAAGTGCTCATAGTGCTGGTGACACCATACACTTGTTCAATCCTTGCTAGTAAGGAAAGAAGACATAAATGATGATTTGGCAGAGTAGTCATAGATTTAGAGAAAGATGGTAAGGTGTGTCAAAACAGGAACTTCCATTAAGTTACATGACTTGCTAACTAGCCTACATCCAAGTAAAATCCATCTGATTAATAATGAAGGCCACAGTCTCTAAATTCTCACCAAATATGAAATAGTCCCTTCAATAGATAGTTTAAGACCATTGTATCGCAAACCCACACACAAACATACATACACATGCTCACATACAAACATATATATACATGCACCACATACACACACATTCACACAAGACACGAAACACACACAACCCATGGAACCACACAGCACAGATCAGTGAGTGACAATAATATTTTAAGTGACCTTCTCAATCACAAAACCTTATCAGTGACCTACTCCCCCCCCCTCGCCCCACCAACTTCTCTAACATATGTGGAGAATCACAATGTATCTTACTACTGACTTTTATCACTTTAACACACTAATATATGTTTTAGATAAACACACACCACACTACACCTCCACCAAACACTACTTATCATTCACCACCCACGTACTATCTACCCATCTTTTACATACACACACAGCTACATGCAATCATGCACCCACATACATACATGCATACACATACATACATGTATACACATACAAACATGTTTACATACATATACACTTACCAAGAACACACATATACAGACAAAACAAAACTCCTACATGTGCTTCATCTATACCTAAACATGCCTTCTATATGTACACACATACCTGCCATGTACAGACAGACTTACATGTACACATGCCTCCCATGTACGAGCATGACTCATACATGTAAACACATGCTTCCCATGTGCACACATGGCACCTACATGTATACACCAGCCTCCCATATACAAACATACTTCCCAAGTACAAGTATGATTCCTACATATTCACACCTGCCTCTCATATACAAGTATGACTCCTACACATACACACAAAGGTCTGACCCAAATGCTTGCAACAGAGTAAGCCCAGCTAATGACACCCAAGGATTAGGTGGTAATGTTAAACTGGGCAATGGATTATGTCTACTACATAACTCAAAATGGAAAGATCCAAAACAAATACTACAAAGTTTCTCATCTGACACTAACAGTTCTGCTAATCCAACCTCCTGGACTAGTATTTTATTAACAATGAAAGGATAAAAAGCAAAGTTTATATTGGTGGGATTTGAACTCAAAACACAGAGAGCCAACTCCGCTAATTCATCACTTAGAATTAGAATGTGTACTCAGTCATAAAAAAAAAAGAAGAAAAATGACATCTAGTCCAAAATTTTAGATATTTCCTTCTTAGACAGTAGCCTAACATACTTCATTAGGTTGTATAGCAAGCCTGTCCCAGCCATGTCATCACAGAATAGAAACAGGCAGGGCGTAAACAAACCAATAAAGAGAGCTTCTATATGGCTGATCAACCTGTTAGAAATACAAACCACATCACCATCAAATCACACACAATCTTTAAAAAATACAAACATAATGGATAATGTAATTCCAGATACAATAGAATGGAAAAAAAGGAGGGGGAGTTTACAATTGCACTTTCATAGGTCTGTTCAATCTGCCCTCTCCCAGGGCTAGACAATAAGATATAAAGCTGATGATTACCATGGTGGGTTATTTCTTTCATTTTGGACACTTTACTAATCACTTCTGATTTGAATTACTGTATATACTTGAATATAAGCCAATCAAAATATAAGCTATCTTATGTCTGAGAAATAGGCAAAAATCTAAACCCCGTTTATAAGCCAAAGCAGCTAATCAACACATTATGTTTAGATTTTTACCATCAATTTTTTTGTCACATATTTCTCGGTTTATATACGAGTATATAAGTAGTACTGGTGCCACAACAGGGCTGGTGCCATAACAGGGCTGGTGCTAAAATATAAATGCACTCATTACACCCTGTAGAAATAATGCCAAATATGGAACGTAGAAAGAGGACAAAAAAAACTAAGATTGTAATGGTGATTGGAAATTTCTGTTCTTAAAATTTGAAGATAAAGAGAGAAGAAGAAAAAAAAAAGTGAAAAAAATATGTGAGGAACATCTATGCGATTTTTTAACAAGAAAAAAAAAAAAAAAACTATTTTACCATTTATTGTCATGGCTTGTCCCAGCCAGAAGTCCAAGATTTGTCCCCATCTCACAACACGTCTACAACACATCAGGCTTTACTTAAAAAACAGAAAATCTATACAGAACTGACAACACTGAGAAATAAGTAGAACAAATAATGTAGGTAGATCTAATTATCTACGCAGGATAATCTCATAGTGGAAAAGTCTCATGATATGGAAATGTTGCATTCTCTCAAACCAATAACTATTGGAATGTAACTTAGAAAGACTGAAGATAATTCTTGAAGCTCTAGGCGACACAAATAATATTGATAATAATAATATTAATTTATTTGCCACGAGGGTAATATCAAAAGTCTAACATGAGAAAGAAAACATATTTTATGGACATGTCTTCCTTTATTTGAATTTTTATGAGGGGGAGGGGGCATTATAAATTATTTTAAACAACATGCATGTGTGTGTTTCAATGCATGGGTATGTGTAAGATATATATACACACACATACACACCACCATACAGCAGTTACTTGTGTATAGAGTGCATTATAGTATTGAGGGCATGGTTTTATAAGAGGATAAGAGTAACAAGCCACAGGTCTGTGCATGAAGTAACTGGTTATATATTGAGAGAGAGAAGGGAACAGTCTGGTGTGAAAGGAAAATCTGTCTGCAATTATGCACACGTGTGTATGTGTGTGCGCACGCGTGCGCGCGCGCTAAATATCACATCTCTTTATACTTTATATCTTTCCAGACTAGCATGGGTTGGACGAGAGGAAAATCTGTCTAATTATGCACACTTGTGTGTATGTGTGCTAATTATCACATTACATTATACTTTGTATCTGCTTTCCAGACTAGCATCAGTTGGACAGGTAATCATGATCCAAGACCAGATAGGTCAAAACTACCTCGCCTTGCTCATATGTTCCATATTTAGCATGGATTCTATGGCTGGATGCCCTTCCTAAAGTCAACCGTTATGAAGTGTAATGGGTGAGGTTTTCCATGGTACCAGCACCACCACTTTATATATTTGTGTCAATTCTGTCATCAGACATACTGTATTATAGATGTTTCTGTCATGGGATATACTGTATTATACATGTTTCTGTCATGGGATATACTGTATTATACATGTTTCTGTCATCAGACATACTGTATTATACATGTTTCTGTCATCAGACATACTGTATTATACATGTGTATGGTATATAGTAGCATTGGTGTATATTAACATTGGTGCACAGCAACAATACAGTTAACACAAGTGCACAATTGCACTGCAATTAACGGTGATGCACAGCAACAATACAGTTAACACAAGTGCACAATTGCACTGCAATTAACGGTGATGCACAGAAACACTGGTGCACAGTAACTTTGGTAAACAGTTGCAATGCAATTAACAGTGGTGCACAACAACAGTGCAATTAACATTGTATAATAATGAGTAAATATAAACGTCATTAAATGAAAACAAAATAATATATAGAAAGATTAAAAAAATTAAATATAACAATCTGGTGTTGGAAAGAAGTAATTTGATAAAGGTATCTAATTCCTTTAGAAAGGAAGGGGGTGTAGGATGGAGAGGAGGGGTGGGTGGTGAGGGAGGGAGGTGGTGGCGGGGGAGGGTGGTGGCGAGGAAGGGTGGTGGCGAGGAAGGGTGGTGGCGAGGAAGGGTGGTGGCGAGGGAGGGAGGTGGCGAGGGAGGGAGGTGGCGAGGGAGGGAGGTGGCGAGGGAGGGAGGTGGCGAGGGAGGGAGGTGGCGAGGAAGGGTGGTGGCGAGGGAGGGAGGTGGCGAGGGAGGGAGGTGGAGAGAGAGAAATGGTGTCAACCTAAATAATATAATCAATAAGGTAAACTGATAAGAGAATGTACACATACATGCAAACACACACATATACACACATGCATACACATACATGTACACATGACACATACATACAGACATGCACACCCAAACACATGAACTTTAATTTATCTCTATCTTTTCTGGTTTTGTTCTTAAGAAGTGTGGCTTATAGCAAATGTTATTGTTGTTTAACACCAAGTCACCTCTGAGTAAACCTATATTCAAAGGTGTTCCAGCCATGACCACTGTCTTCTTGGACATATCTAGAACTATGTTACCCATTGTAGCCCAAGATATACAATGGTGGTCATTGTTTTTGTGGGGCTTGTGGTGGTGGTGGTGGTAGTAGTGTTGGTGGTGGTAAAGGTTGTGGCAATTGTGGTACCAGTGGGGGTACTCATGGTGGTCAAAGTGGTAGTGGTGGTGGTGCTAGTAGTGGTGATAATGGGAATGGTCATTGTACTAGTGGTGGCAATGCTGCTACTGCTGGTAGTAGTGATGGTGGTTTACATCAGCCCCATATTGCATATCTAAGGCAGTCCTTCCCCAGCTATAGTCATTGTAAGATTGATATTCAGCAGAACTAGACATGTAGCATTTGTTAATCATAAAGTGTTCCCACTGCCTTAAAGAATAAAAGCAGCAATACCCCTATTTACAATTAGTGGACTCAGCCATAGCAAGGTGTCTTGTCTGTGAACATTGTCAGTGGTAGCAGAAGCGGAATACAAATCACTGAGTCTTTCAACACCTGTGAAGCCATCTGTGACCAAGTGAACTAACTACAAACAGTGGCTACGGTGATTTTCTTACAACTTGAATTCACAGAACAAATGTTAAGTTTCTCCATATATGGGCAATGAACTGTCCAGGTATGCAGAAACAAGATAGAAGTAGTTTAAAACTTCAAACTATCAGTGTAAGAGATAGGTAGATAAGTAAGAAGACAGGTGTCTGAGTTGTTCTCTCTCTCTCTCTCTCTCTCTCTCTCTCTCTCTCTCTCTCTCTCTCTCTATATATATATATATATAATAAATGTAATCTGAGTTTTTCAAATATTAATAATAACATTTGATTCGTTTGCAATTATGCAAACAAGCCACAATTTTATAGCCATGTCAGTAGAATGAACACTTCATTCTTGCTCTTGTGTTGGCATGCGAACAGAACTGCAGTCTGCTAACATGCAAATCAGGCCAATCAGGCACTGTGTATTTTTGAAAATAGCATATATTTTCACTAGCTCTGACAGTTTGGCAGGTGAACAGAGAGCTGTACTGATGAAGGGTGGTACCCAGAAACATTAGTGTCTACAGTTCTGTTCGCATGCCAACACAAGAGCAAGAATGAAGTGTTCATTCTACTGACATGGCTATAAAATTGAGGCTTGTTTGCATAATTGCAAACGAATCGAAAGTTATTAATATTCGAAAAACTCAGATTACATTTATTGTAGTCAGGCATGTAGAGCGAAATTTTCTTTTATACATATATAATGTATATATATTTTTTTTCATTTCATTTTCATTTTACGTCCACTTTTTCCCTGCTTGCAAGGGTGATACAGGAACTGATTCTGGCTTGATTTCTACAGCTGGATGCCCTTCCTAACACAAACCTCATTTACAGTGAGTGCTGGGTGCTTTTTTACCGTGGTGCCTCCACGACCACTTTGCAGTGGAATGATATGTACCCCAGTCCCTATCATCTCATTTCTACAGCTGAGTAAACTGGAGCAATGTGAAATAAAGTGTCTTGCTCAAGGAAACAACACATCACCCGGACTGAGAATTGCAAGGCCAAGCTCTAACCACTAAGCCATGTGCCTCCACATATATATAGTATCTATGAGCAACAATAAATCTCCATAAAGAAAGGACAAGAAAACAAAAGGGGAACATACAGAAATATGTAAAATCATTGATGCTTTTTTTTCTTTACAGATTTCACTGAATAGTAACAAAAGATCAACATCAGCACCAATATCATCATTATTTTACATCTGATTTCATGCTGACATGGATTGGACAGGTTGTCATGAACCAACCCATCTTGCTCATATGTTCCAAATTTGGTATGGTTTGTATGGCTGGATGCCCTTCCTAACACCAACCACTTTAGAGTGTACTGGGTGCATTTCCAGGGTGTACTGGGTTCATTTTATTGTGGCACCAGCACTAGAGATGAATCAGATGTAGAGTAAAAGAGAAAAGACAGAACTGGTATCGGCATGTGATGTGATGGATGATGGTCGTTAGGTAAAGAAGTGCCAAGAAATCCTTGTGGAAGGTAGCTGCAGTACAGGAAGACCAAGGAAGACATGAGCAAAGGTGGTGAGAGCTGATCTCAAATCGCTGAAGATAACAGAGGAGGTGATGAAGGAATGCAATGGTTGGAAGTATGCTGTACGGGAGTAGATTTGTCAATTCATCCAAGTATGGAAAGGTGGATTTAAAATGATGATGTAATATGCACTGAATTATTAAATATAGTTGCATAAATTACACAGTATCATAATAAATGTGGATTTGTACACTTAGATAACCTATATCAATACACTAGAGTATAAGAACATCATAAAGAGCAGGAAGAGTTGAAGAAAGTAATAAAAAAATAAGAGAAACTGAACAAGAGATAAACATGGGAGGGAAGAACAGAAGAGGGAGTGGTAAGAGGAGACATGAGTGAAAGAAGAGGTAGGTTAGAAGAGTGAGAGAGGAATAAGTGGCAGGATAAGAAGTGAAATATGAGTGTGAGGAAGAAGAAGGAATATTAGTTGGGGAGGAGAACCAGAAGGAAAAGCAAGAATGAATTGTTTAGAAAGTAGAAGCACAAACATTTTTGTGGCTATAGCAATTGAACTGCAACACAACACCATTCTATCCCATTACACTTCTAGCTTCTCATATAATCTTCTGCTTCAAAGACTAACATATATAGCATCATCATCATTTTTACGTCCATTTTTCCACACTTGCATAGGGTTGGACGGGTCCTCCTTCACACAGCACATTCCTTCGTCATCTCCTCTGCGGGTCTCAGTGGTTTGAAGTCAGTTCTGACAACCTCTGCCCAGGTCTTTCTTGGTCTACTACTGCAGCTTCCTTCCTCAGATTTTCTAGCACTTCTTCACCCAGCGATCATTGTCCATGCACATTACATGCCCATACCAATGCAGTCTTCTCTCCAGCACACCACCTTGGATTCCTCTTAAACCCAGCTTCCCCCTCAACTTGTCCAAGCTCTGCTTTCTCTCCAGTCTACGTATGTCCTCTGCAGTCATAGCCCCTGTTTCACTACCATGCAGCATCACACTTTGCAAACCAGTGTTACAGAATTCTAGGAGCCTCAATCCCCCTTCATTTCTTGAGCTATAACCATAGACACTGTGTACTCTACTAAATCTGTCCTAGTATTCCTCCATATGTCCATTGAAATTGCCTGCCATGATGAGGGCACTTTTATCAGTACCTGTCTGTAAAAGAATTACTAATTAATGTCAAATAATATATTCTATATTCTCATATACATATCGTTTGCATTTATTCAAATTACAAATCATACATAATTTTTTTTCCCCAACCACATACTTCCCTACCCCTAATTCTATTCGAGTGTAAAATCTATTATTGGACCATTAAAATAGTAATAGATTACAATACAATACAAGCATTTTAAGGCTATTTTCTACGTGTGGAGGGAGAAGGACGCATCTACCATCTCCCCTTCGTCCTATCCCATCATTAAACCCCTCGCCCTCATCTCCTCCTTTATCACCATTGGTCATATCTTTCTGAGCCTACAGCTTCTACATCTTTCCACATTCATTTCCATCACACTATTTACCCAACTGTCATCTATATACATCACGCCTGTACCAGCTCAGCCTACCCTCTTGCTCACATTTGGTTCCTCTTAAACCCAGTTTTTCGTTGAGCTCTCTTGGGCTTACAATTCAATCACAGAAGCATTGGACATCTAGCAGTGCATGCTTGCTCCAGTCTTCACACATCCTCCATATTAAATGTTCAGATTTCGTTATCAAGCCTTCACACACAAGCCTCATGCAATCCTTGATGTGAAAAAGAAAACCTTTTATTTTCTCTGTAGGAGTAATAGTTCCCTGAACTTTAGCCAGTCCATTCTTATTCTTTTGGAACACTTTCCTTCACTGCTAATTAGGTCACCTAGATAACAGAAGCTATCAACTACTTCTAAGGAGAGCGATCTATGAGAATTAAAAAAATTATTTCACGAGTGATCTTACTGTTAACTATTCTAGTACATCTACATACAAAGTATTCCTTCTGTGACCTTACTGCACCTCTTGCACACAATATGGAATTTCAACACGACATACACTTTATCTACATATCAATCAAGCTTGACCACATCTCAGATGGCAGTAGAAACCTGTCTTCTTTCTTAATAACTAAGTTTTGTTTTTGCTGTGTTTACTTCAAGACATCTCAATTCTAGGTATTGCTCTCAGACTGAAATTTCTTTACTTCAGCTGTGAGAGATTAAGTTAAGAATTCTAGATCCTCACCATATATAATTTCTTAACACAATGTTATTGATACAATAGATTTGAATATCAAAAACATACAACTTATAAAATCAACCAGATGGAAAAAGAGAGCATTATTTCCATGGCGGTGAATTGGCAGTATCGGTAGAGGGTCGGACGCCATGCTTTCCAGCATAGTTACGTCCCTTAACGATCTGAGTTCAAATCTCGCCGAGGTTGACTTTGCCTTTCATCCTTACGGGGTCGATTAAATAAAGTACCAGTAATGCACTGGGTAATTGCTGGCCTTGTGCCTAATGTAGAAACAATTATTTCCAGTAGAACTATATTATGGCAATATACATTTTGTATTTGTCAGCAAACCCCTCTCTTGAGAGAGAGATAGATATACACACAGAAGCTAAAATGCTTGCCGCCACGGTCGGGATTTTGTATGTGGTGTGCGTGCGTGTGTCTGATGGTAGCTAAGATGCTTCCGTAGGCGGTATGCCAGTTGAGCACTATGCTCTTACAGAGCAGAGTATGATATAATATAAAACGAAAAATCAAGCTGTCCGCCGGCGAAACAATTGTAACACACAATAAATTGAGTTCAGATGCATCACTGATTTTTCGTTTTATATTATTATATATATATATATATATATATATTAAAAGGAAAATAATAATACAGGTGCAGGCAGTCATATGGTTTATACACTAGTTTCATAACAACATGAATCTAGGTTGAAGTTAACAGTACACCTTGGTCTTTTATTATAGTCTCAGTTTTGACAAATGAAAAAAAGTGATTATATATATATATATAAGTTGACGGGACTAATATGGGTTTCACTGCTAGTACCGGTTGCATCTTAGCATACTCAATAGTTATGTTATGTAGACTCCCACAGTAGACACAGTTATTCACTTCAATACAACTCACGTAAATGGGTACCTTCAATCTATACTCGTACTCGAGTTTAGGCTATACTTAATGCATGTAGCATGCTTTTGCTAAGAGTTTTATGAGCCCATGCAGTCGTGAGCACACACAAACAGACACCCTCTCAATCCTTCTTCGCTTGATCCAGCAGAGCATCAAAGATGTGACAACTGGAAGGAGAGAGGGCTGCACCACAACAGGACTGATGCTTTCTTTACCACCACCACCACACCCCTCTCTCTCTATATATATATAATATATATATATATATATATATATATATATATATTATATATATGGTGGATTGGCAGTATCAGTAGAGGGTCAGACACCATGCTTTCCAGCATAGTTACGTCCCTTAACGATCCGAGTTCAAATCCCGCCGAGGTTAACTTTGCCTTTCATCCTTACGGGGTCGATAAAATAAAGTACCAGTAATGTACTGGGTAATTGCTGGCCTTGTGCCAAAAAGAAACAATTATATACACACACACACACACACACACACACACACACACACAGGTATTGATGTCTATGTTTGTGTTTATTAGTACAGTGAGTCATGTCCTCTTACATCAGAAGGTAATTTAGCTGTTCAATAACTAGAGATCGTTAAAATAAGTACCATGTTGAAAATACACATTGTGGTCGATATAAATAAACAAATAAGTGTAAAATTTGAAAAGGATTTTTTATTTATCTCTTAATCTCTACTCCACTTTACCACACTCACTCCATGTACCTTCACTCACTCTACTCTGCCCAACCTCTATTTCACACTACCCCAACTCACTCCACCACAACCCACCTCTACTCAATGCTACCTCCTACTTACACCCTAGCCCATCTCTACTCCACTCCATTTTGTCCATTTCTTATTCAAAAAGTAAACAATTGTTGGCACTTTTCGTTGTTTCTCTTTTGTTTGTTGTTGTTTTCTGTCTGTTATCCAAGTATATATTTTAAATTTAAATCAACTGTTAAGATTTTCAAAATAAAATATTAGACATTATACAAACAAATTTATGAAAAGAGCAACACACTTGCTCTTTCATGTTCAAAACTTGTGTTTACAATGCCAAATGTTATTTGCAATCAATTTTATTTTAACAATCTAATTCATTTAATAGTTAAAATGACAGTTGATTAAACACATACACACACATGTACATAATTTCAAACCTGAAATAATAGATTGATGTAATCTAACTCTTTGATTAGACAAAATTCTAAAAGAAGGAACAAATTAAAAAGAAAAGAATTTTCTTTTTAGAATAGTAAAAACTGCTCAATCAGAAAGACTAGACAGCAAGACTTGCAAGAGTTAGAAAAAATTACAGAATAATATTTATCCAAGAATGAAGAACTGATTCTGAAAGCAAAGGAGAAAATAATCAGAATAATAAGGTTTTTGACTTGCTTGTCATTTGAATATATTAATCAAGCCATACATTGATAAATCAAAGAACAGCTCCACAATCTCCATATTGGAAAAGCATGAAAGATGAATATTTGAAAAATAAAATAAACTTGGTTCCAAAGAGGAGGAGATATGTATAAAAACATTCTTTTCTTCTTTTTAAGGAAATTTATCAAAACCTTAAACAAAACACTAGAACTACAGAAGATACTAAACAAAATATTTTACCCATTCATTACTATATTTCTAATGGCTTAATTAATAAAGAATTTGGAGGGATTAACTAAAATTATTATTTCGTTATTAAGATCATGTTTGTTATATAACTTAACAAAAGGTTCTTATATTTCGTTATTAAGATCATGTTTGTTATATAACTTAACAAAAGGTTCTTATATTTAACTCTTTAGGATTTACATTATATATACTATTGTATTTTTGTAGAAAAAAATGTTGAGTAATACTCGTTAGCCTATCATAGAGGAACATTTCAGTACTTAACCCTTTAGCATTTACATTATTCTATATTTACTATTGTATTTTCACAGAAAAGGCTTTACCTCACATGATTGTCCCACATAATATCGAATCTATGAGATTTTGATATTTATTTTGAGAACAGTACCTTAAAGTCAGTATGAGGGGCCAGTTATAGCCAATTTGAACAGAAAGAGGCGAGAGAATTCTGGTCGGATATGGCTGGTTTAAATGCTAAAAAATTAATTTTTCAACAAATAAATATCAGTAATCAAATAGATTATCTGGTTAAAACTTTTCAGCTGTATTATATACTATTCCTAGTTTCCAAGTTTTTTTTGTTTTTTTTTGTACATAGCCACCGAAATACATTTTTTAAAAATCACTTTTATGCCTAACAGAATGAAGATTGGCAGATACATTTGCTTTCATTCATGCCTGACTACATGGCACTGTTGTAGCGTATCGAAAATGAACATAAAATTATGCTGATATATCCCTGCATGTTGACCTCAAGAAGGACATCTGGCCATAAAACACAACTTTAAAATATCCATCTAATCCATGTCAGCATGGTAAAGTGATGTAAGGTTCAAAAGCTTAGCTTGTGGTCTCATGACATTAAATAATTGAGATCTTTACATCACATTAGGCTATTGTAAGTGATATTTTTAGAAGACATGCTGTCTTTTCTCTACAGTAAAATGAATTGCAGCCTGCAGTTTATAGTATTTAATATCCTGTCTGCAAAATCTATTAAAAATCTACAGTCTAATTGTACTCAATTCTACTCAATAACTATGAATCTAATAAGCTTATCTACTTAGGCATTTTTCCTCTATGCACATCCATAGTTATAAGCAGACACCTGTAAGTATAATTCTTTAAAATATGGTCGATATTTTGAAATATTTTTTTTTTTTACATATGCTTAAAAACAGTTTTTATTTATATGAAATTGTGTTTTTCTTTTTTTTTGCTATTTTTTTGTTTGTACTTTTTTCAAACAGAAAACCAAAGATTTACAGGGGAGAATAAATGGTGAGTTATCACCCTTTTCATTTCTTTCTTAGGCATTAGCAATGGATTAAATGTTTCTCTAACTGACTTGAATGTATATACCACAAAATCAATTTTCAACACACATTTAGCACAAACATTAACTAACAAGGAGTTGCACAAGATGCAAATAAGTATATATAGTCATTTATATATCATCATCATCAACGTCCGTGTTCCACGCTTGCATGGGTTTGGACGGGGTATTTCACCACTTGAGGCAAGAGTGATTGTCTTGCTTGCATAGAACTGTCTGGCGGGTTTTCTACAGCTGGATGCCCTTCCTAACACCAACCACATTTACAGTGTGGGGCTGGGAGGTTTTTACCGTGTTGCCTACACGGCCACATTACAGCGTGGACTGTGTGTTTTTTTGTCGTGACACCTACACGATCTCATTTGTTTCGGCCTGGATGTTGTGGCACCAACATAACTTTACATTGAAAGGGGCGGGGTGGATAGGGCGGGGGTGGTGGGACGGGGGTGTATTTTGTTAGAGATGCCTACTGACTGTAGTGGGTTTTACTTTGTATTTAGGTAAGGCGGGTCTTCTCTATTACTGAGTACCGCCAAAGGTCTCGGTCCAGTGACATTGTCTTGGAGAGGTGTAAGTGTGTGAGGTCGGAATTTATCCGTGGCTACCGTCTATCTTTATTGCCCTGCACTTTGTTATACAGCTATCGTCTTTCATGCGCATCACGTGACCATACCAACGTAGTCTTCTCTCGAGTAAACAACAGCTGATCCCTCTTATTTTTAATTTTTTCCTTAGTTCGTTTATGCTTTGCCGTTCACGTATATTACTATTACACATCCAGCGGAGCATGCAAGCTTCGTTCCTCTCTAGTCTGCGTATATCCTCTGCACACAATGCCCAGGTCTCACTGCCATGCAACATTGCTGTTCGTATGCAGGCATCATACAACCTGCCTTTCATTTTTAGGGAGAACCCTTTAGCGGCTAATAGTGGTATAAGCTCTCTGAACTTTTTCCATCCAGTTCTGACTCTAGCTACTGTACTTTCAGAGCACCCTCCCCCGCTGCTGATTTTGTCACCCAGGTAACGGAAGCTGTCCACTATTTCTATAGAACCCTCTGCGCAGTTGAAAGAGCTAGTATTTTGTGGGCACTTGCTGCTACTTATTGCACCAGAGCACCGGCCACATGTAAAATCTATGTTCTTAGTTAGCTTACCTGTGATCCCACTACATCTTTTATGCACCCATACTTTGCATTTGGGACACAAAATGGAGTTTCTACCTACGCCTTTCCTACACACTGAGCATGGCCACTTCCCGGAAGGGACCGCCGCCTTATTTTCTTTCCTACAAACTAGAACTTTGGTCTTAGCCAGGTTAATTTTAAGGCCTTTTGATTCTAGGCCATGCTTCCATGTTTGGAATTTCTTCTCTAGCTCGGCCATTGATTCAGCTATGAGTGTTAGGTCATCTGCATATAGGAGTTCCCATGGGCAGCCGGTCTTGAACTCCTCTGTTATAGCCTGAAGGGCAATAATAAATAGTAGGGGGCTGAGAACAGAGCCCTGATGGACGCCGACTTTTACGCTAAACTCTTCACTATATTCGTTGTTAATTCTAACCTTGCTGACTGTTTCTTTATACATGGCTTGTATAGCTCTCACAAGCCATTCGTCAACACCTAGTTTTCTAAGAGCCCACCAGATAATGGAACGGGGGACTCTGTCGAAGGCTTTCTCCAAGTCAACAAAAGCTAAGTATAGGGGTTTACTTTTAGCTAGGTACTGCTCCTGTAGTTGTCGTACAATGAAAAGAGCGTCTGTGGTACTTTTGCCTGACACAAACCCGAACTGCATTTCATCTAGATCAATTCGCTCTCTGATTAGTTGTGCTATTACTTTTTCTGTGACCTTCATGACCTGGTCGATTAATTTAATGCCTCTATAGTTACTCCTATATAGGGCATCTCCTTTACCCTTGTAACAGTTAATGATGATGCTGCTACGCCAGTCCTTCGGAACAACCCCATTCTGTATGACTTGGTTAACTATCCGGGTGACCATGGTGTGTCCCACCATACTAGATGCCTTGAGCATCTCAGCAACTATTTCCGAAGGCCCAGCCGCCTTACCCGTCTTCATATCCTTGATTGCCTTACTTATTATACTACCCTCGACTAACACTGCTGGTCCCTCTATTGGGTCGATGTGGGGGAGACTGTCTTTCTCCCATTTATTCTCCTCACTTAGTAGCCTTTCATAGTGACACTTCCAAGCTACCTTCTTATCAGCGTCGGTGATGGCAAGTACGCCGTCATCATTAAGTACACACTTCTCCCCGACAATATCACGGTTTTCCTTGACACATTGCCTAGCAATCCTGAACACCTCACATTTTTGGTCCTCGCGTTGTAGAACATGCTTGAACTTTCTTTCCTCTGCTTCCCTTCTTGCGAAGTACACTTGTCTCCTAGCTACCCTCCTGGTCACTTGATAGTCTTCTCTACTTCCCCCATCCTGCCATACCTTCCAAGCCTGCTTTTTGACCTTAATTGACCCCTCCACCTTACTTTTCCACCACCATGTTACTCTCCTCCTGCCTACAGGCCTGCTCCAGCCACAGACTTCGTCTGCCGCCATCAGCAGGTTTGCTTTCAGGAATTCCCACTGCTCCTCTATATTGTACGACTCTAATTGCTCTTCCTTACTGTCGAAAGCATCAAGTAGTATGCTTTTAAATTTATTTCTGGCTGTGGGGTCCTTTAGCTTCCATATTTTTCTCCTGAGGATAGTCCTCTTCTGTTGTCTAGTACGTCTCGTCCTGACTATTAGGTCGCTAATTATCAGTCTATGTTGGGAGGTACATTCTTCATGGGGGAGAGATTTAGTGTTTACAACAGACACTCTGTCACGTCTTCTGGATATATATATATTGATAAATATTTAGAAAAAACTAAGACAAAAATATATATTGGTTCACATTTGTTTCAATGCATTTAGAAAGTGTGACAAACCATTTACAAATATTATGTTAAATAAAATAAAGTGAAAAATAGTTGTTGAATACATCAAGTCATGGATGGATTATATTAAGTTTTAGAAATAATTCAGAGACACTTACACATGAAAAACTTACACATTTATGATATATCTATTGATAGTAACTATAATATAATAATATTTACAATTAAAAAAATATTTAAGGAAAACAAAAAAAAAAGGAAAGGGAAAGAAGACAAAGGAAAAAGAAAATTAAGCAATGAAGAAAAGGAAGAGAAAGACTACACTCCAGTTAGAGTCGTAATTCATCCGTGCCACACAGACAGAATGGTGACTTACAAGTTCCATTTATCAGATTCATTGTAATATGTAAAGACTCCCTTCGGTCACGAATGTCCATGGGATTTGCACCTAAAAAGTTTCCCTTTTGAGACAAGTCTGGGCAAAGGTGTTTGTGGAAGACCAGCAGTCGCCCATGCATACTAGTCTCCCCTCTCCATGCCACCAATATTGTCCAAGAGAAAGGCAAAGGTCAATACAGTATGGCACCAGTGATGTCGCAACTCATTTCTACAGCTCAGTAAACTGGAGTAACACAACTGTAATACAGCTTAGAGTTATTTTAAAAAAAACTTCACATCACCCTCCTCTCTCACCAAACAAAGTACCAAGTACTGTACTAATGAATGGATGTGAATCACAGACCACAAAGATAACAAAAGAACCACATTTGGTCAGTTTTACTTTACAATGGTGACCATTAAATGGCGAACATTACAGAGTATCGTACAAAAATACATCAAGGTGAAACAAGACTGAAAATTAGTAGCATCTCTTTAACTTTGTCTTTCATTCTTCTAGCAGTGATAAAATACCAGTCAAGTACTTGGGTTGATTTTATTAACTATAATTTCTTCTTAAAGAAATCCTCATTATCATTGTTGGTCATCCTAGTGGGTATGATATATTCCACTCCAAGCTTCAGATCTAGCTAACCTACTTGGTCACCCCAGGGGTATTATTACATTCCACACCTATGGATTGGCAGAAGTGATAGAGCATCAGACAACATGCTTCATAGCATAGAGTTACGGCCCTTTACGCTGTGTTCAAATCCTGCCAAAGTTAGCTTTGCCTTTCACCCTTACGAGGTCAATGAAATAAAGTACCAGTATTCACTGGGGTCGATTTACTTGACCCCCCCCCCCCCAATTGCTGGCCTTGTGTCTATAGTAGAAATCATCATTACATTCCACACCTAACATTCATATCCAGCTAACCTCCTTGGTCATCCCAATGGATATGATAAATTCCACACTTCGCTTCAGATCTAGATAGCCTCCTTGGTCATCCTAATAGGTATGATAAATTTCCAGACTTACAATCCAACATGAAACTTTTAATGTGCAGCATCTACATCTACAAACAAAAAAAATACAAACAAAAAAAAAACCCTGAAAAACTAAAATAAACATAAGTACTTTCTTTTAAAACAAGTTAACAGCTCTAACTGCGTAAATAGTAAAAAGGAAAAAAAAAAAATGTAACGTTTGACCAAGGCGTGAAGTAAGTGAGATTATGAGAGGAGATCAATTTTTAGCGTCATTAATGAATTTCTAAGTCAGATCAATATGTGATCTCACACAATACATTAACAATGCATATTAATCAATATAACATTTCTCTTCTCACCTTACTCTCTCTATGTCTAGCCTCTCAAAGTGCACTAACTGAGGCAATATATATGCACATGTGTGTGCATATATATATATATACATACATACATATATATATATGTACAAATATATATATATACATGCATTTTTTCCTTGATGACTTTTCATATACATACATAAACATACACACATGAAATTTGAAAGTATAGCCTCTGCAATGCAGATTACTATAATAATAGTTGAAATAAATCAGGAAAAGTACTCCTGGAGATAAACAAAAGACAGAGATGCCAGCAGGGAATTGAAACATACATCTCTCATTACTGGACAAGCATGTTTAATTATTACTAGGCCAATAGATCCTTGGCTGTCAAATACCCTTTATTGTTCTCTTTCTTTTTTATCCCCAGAAGATTTAAGCATAACAAGAAGTGAAAAACAAGACTACTAAAACAAGATATTGTTGGGTGATAGCTTTTCAGTGCTGCCCTTTGTCCTCTTCTTAAACTCCCTTTCATACTAGCTCAAAAAACATAGAGATGGATCCATTTCATGTTGCTCCAGTCCTCTCAGCTGAACATGATACTATAAGACATACACTCACACATACATACATGATGGCTGTCAACTCAGCCGAATGTGACCATCACTGACAGGTTAACTTATACCAGATTGTTCCAACCTTTTCTTTGTTGATCACCTGAAGTTGTAGGAGTCAAATATCAACTGCATTAAAAAGCAATTGGACTCATTAACCAATTTTCGACAGAAATTGGAATGAAATATAGCAAGTCCAAATGTACATTTCTAGTAATAAAATGTGGAAAAGTTGTGCCCTCATCTCAAAATGTTTAAATAAACAGCTTGACAATACACTTTCTACAGTCAGGGGACAACTACAGATATCTTGGACATGATGAGCATGTCAGGTATGATTGACCTATGACCAAGGAGAGGACAAAGAATGAATACCTCAGGAAAGTAAAGAGTATGATCATCAAAACTCTCAGCCTACAACAAGCACATTGCTCACAATACCTTTGCTCTGCCCATCCTAACACCAACATTTGCCATTCTGAACTGGTCACTGTAAGAACTGAATGAGATGGATATAAGAACTCATGAGCTGCTCAAAGTTACTAAAAATTTTAGCATCAATGAGAATATTTCCGATGCAAGGAGTGATTGGGGCCTAAAACCCATATCAACTTCGTACAAGACCCAGATAGTAACACTGAAGCAATATCTTCAACAGAAGAAACAAGTCAGCAACCATCTTACCCAGGTTTAAGGGCATGAATATAACATTGTTAGGATAGTCATTGAACTAGAGGAGAGACATGAAGAAAAAACTGACACAGATCTCTCTCTGAAAACATTGGAAAATTTTACTCAATGCTTGAGTAAAATTGAAAAAAAAAAAATTGGCCAGTTTACTGAGAAAGTTGTGCATATGTACTTGACAAAAAAACACAGACCATAGAGGGGATAAACGATGCTAAAAACCAGACATGGAGTTTCAACAAGTTCATAACAAGAACCTACTGCACAAAAGAGGAAAGTCATCAGTTGACAGTAAATGTAGGCTGTGCAAAACAAAGTGAGTTATATATGCCATCAAATATGGTAATTTTAACTGACTAAAATTGTAGGGTTATCACCCATACTAAAATTAGTCATTTGTATAATGGGTGCAATTCTAATTATATAAAATTACTTGTTCCACTACATAAAGTATGTTAGCAGCTACTGTATTATTGAATTTTATGTGTTCTGGCCATGGACATCACAGCAGCATTAACAGTATAGAAATCCCGAACCCTTTAGCTGGTAATCCAATACCATATTGATTGAGAAATGTGTAGCTCTGTCTATAACTAAAACAGTAATAGAATCTTCATCAAAACCATTTCAACAGACAATGATCAATTGAGAATGAATAAATAGTCTAACAGGTGTTATGTAATTATGTACAACTTTACATGGTCAATCAATGAAATCATCCCTCATAATCAGCAACAATCCTCCTATAATACTAATGAGCATTTCTGACAGAAATAGCAAGAAGTTTAACTAGTTTCCTATATGATTGCTTTAGTAAACTATCTTTATTTAATAAAAGAACAGGATGAAAAAAAAATTATAGGCCTAATTATATACATCCTGACAATTTTCTTATACAGAATTACATCATAGTATAACAAACAATGGTAGTGGCGAATTGGCAGAGTTATTAGAACGTCAGATAGAATGCTTTATAGTATTCGTTCTGGCTCTTTACTCTCTAAGTTCAAATCCTGCTGAGGTCAACTTTGCTTTTAATCCATTCGGGGTTGATAAAAAAAAAGTACCAGTCAAGTACTAGGGTCAATTGATCCTTCCTCTATATCTCTTTCTCACTTCCATTCTTTCACGCTATAACTTTCTCTGGATGAAGTATGTTGTATTCATTACAAAATGCCCTAGGAATACCTTACATCAATACAGTGCCCCTATGACTCCTTCAGGAGTTACAAGACCATGCATGCAGCCTAGTTGTTAGGGTATTCGACTTACAATGGTGAATTCAGGAGTTCAATTCATGGGCCAGATGGCATGTTATGTTCTTGAGCAAAATACTTCATTTCATGTTGCTCCAGTCCTTTCAGCTGAACATGAGTACCACATACACACACACACATACATGATGGCTGTTAACTCATTAGACAAACGTGACCATCACTGACAGGTTGACTTATTCCAGATTGTTCCTATGAACATGAGACCAACAGTGACTTTTGAAACCAACAAGAGACTTACATAGTTTGCTGCAAACTACAAACTAAATCGGTGTTTCTGGACTGATGATAAAAATAAACAATCTTTTAGTGGGTTGTCTATGTGACTCCTGCATTTGACAGGCACATTCAGCCACACTCATGGCAAACAAACTGAGAACAGCTGGGTTTACTACTTCTCCCTTGTGGGCAGCTCTTTTAGTCTTTGCCCAACGTCTTGCCTTTTTATGGAATGTGCAACATCCTTCATATAATTGTTTCCTCTACTTGTTTCTGTCACGAGCCTGTACTTCCCAGTTATGAAGGTCAAGATAAAACTGCAACAGCATGTCTTTGACAGAGTCCTTGAAACACTTCTTTGGTTTTTGCTAAAGCCTTTTTCCTTCAGCCAGTTCCCGTAAAGCATCTACTTGGGGATACGACTATCATCCAACTGTATCAGATGTCCTGCCCAGCAAAGGCAGTGCTTGTGTATATGAGCTGGTTCCAGTACCTGTGTCTGGAACATGCGAGATCAAGTGAATACCCAAGGTCAATATTAGGCAGCCCATATGGAAGCGCTCAAGTAGGTTTAAATGTTTCCTGTAAACCACCCAGGTCTCGCAAGAGTAGAGAAGGCTTGTATGAATATAGGCATTATAGACATCTATATTCATTTTCGTTTGCAGGCCTTTCTGAGACCACATGCGATCTTGAAAAACAGAAAAGGTATCAGTGGCCTTCTTAAGTCAGAGAGATATTTCAGCATTGAGGGAGCAGTGACGGTTTATTGTACTACCAAGATAGATAAAATTGTCAACAACCTTCAGCTTCTTCCCCCTCGATGTAGCTGGAAGGTTCCCCATAAGCTGTGCCTCATGCTGGTTGAAACATAACTGTTTTATCCAGACAATGTCAGGACGAAAGTATTTGCATAACTGAGACAACCAATCCATGAAATGTAGAATATCATCAGCAGTGTGCAACACCAGGTTGCAACATACCAAACCCTCTTTCAATATACATCAGTATGGGAAACTGCATACCATGCCCTGCAAAACTTGTTCTGTAACCCATCCCCTTGTGAATATGTCTCATGAATTATAGGGAAATTAAAAGAAAAACTTTATATTTATACTTGTGTGAGTGTTTGTGTGTTTATATTTATATACTCATACATATAAATGTATACATGTGCACATATACACACACAAAGTGTAATGAATCTTAGAATGCTGGTCTCTGTTTTCTATAGTTTGTCACCACTCCGTTCCTTCCTCAGTCATCACATAGATATTTCCTTCATTTCATGCCACCAAATAAAACACACATTGCCTATTATTATTATAGGTGATGATTAAAAATGTGTATCAGCAAGTTATATTTCATGTATTTTTATTTCTTAGATGAATGTCAGAATTTGACCCCAAAAGTTCATTCGACCCCTGGTGTTTATCAACCCCTAGGTATTTATTGATCCCTGAAGAGTTCCATCGGTGTCAATATAGACCAGCAGGGATCGATATCAGCCAGATATTAGCCACTCTGGAGACTAATGCTGTAAAGGTTCTTCTGTTGGCCTGTAATGAAGAGTGCATTTTACTGACTGATAAGTAACTTTTATTAAATTAACTAGAAGGCTAGACAGGTATCTATATGATTAAAGTCTTTGTAGACACTCCTGTAAGTTTTACTAAATCACATTCTCGTTACTTCAGTTTAGCTTGCTATTTAGTTCTAAAAATAACTGACGAAAGATATTTTCAATTTCTATACATTATATAATATATTCAAATACAGAAAAATATACAAAAAAAAATAGTTATATTAACTGTTAAGATCCTGTTAGGATTTAGCAGAAAAATCTCAAAAGTTTAATTCAAATGCATATAGTTGACAAATCGTGGGTACCTTCAGTGGAGTCTGTTGCAAGCATTCAGGCTGGGTTTCAGATTACCTCCCTTCCACCATGCCCTTTCCCTAAGAAGGCCCGTAGATACTGCCCTTTCTTCCTTGACTAAACAGTAAAAACAACTGTTCCTTTCTTACAAGTAAACCGTATGGTTAAAATGAAGAGTTACAGTTAGAGCAGGTGTTAGGTAGAGGATTAAAATCAGCAAGGTGATGTTTGTTTAGACAATCATCATTTCATTTTATGTCCACTTTTCTCTGCTTGCAAGGGTGGGATGGGAACTGATTCTGGCTGGATTTCTACAGCTGGATGCCCTTCCTAACACCAACCTCATTTACAGTGAGTGCTGGATGCTTTTTTTTCCGTGGCACCTCCACGACCACTTTTGCAGTGGAATGATATCAACCCAATTCCTATCATCTCATTTCTACAGCTGAGTAAACTGGAGCAATGTGAAATAAAGTGTCTTGCTCAAGGAAAACAACATCACTCGGTCTGAGAATTGAATTTACAACCTTTCGATTGCAAGGCAAATGCTCTAACCACTAAGCCTTGTGCAATCTGTATATTATATGTCCATCTCAACATTGTACCATCAGTTGAGTCATCAGATACTTTAACCCTACTACCAGAGAATCATCATCATCATTGTTTTACGGCAGTTAGAGACAGCACTTTTTGAAGCAATGTTTTACATACCAAACCATTTATTAGCTTCTTATAGCACACACAGAGAGATACAGTGTACCTATTCTAATTTGGATACTCATGATCTAACAGTAATTTATACCAACAGTTGAAGAGCAACAACTGGTAATATAGTCTGTCATGTACTTTAACCCTAGCAGGGCATTAGAATCAATCAATAATTTATACCAACAGATGAAGAGCAATAACTGGTAATATTACTACAGAAACATAACCTTTGGCCAAAACAAACTAGATTATAACAAGCTAGATAAATTAGCTGTCATCTTTAGACAGGAAATTATGATTAATAGCATTAAGTAAATATTCTACATATGTATTAAGTATACTTGTTTACCTTTTTATATGTATATTGTTTCTCTTTCCCTCTGATGGAAAATGGGAGCAGACACATGTAATCTCAGCTCTACGCAAAGAATAACAAATAAAATCTGGAGTCCAAAGAAATTAGTAATGGTCTGTATCAATAAAATTCATTCCCAAATTTAGATAAGAATACTGACATTTTGAGCAAAGAAGCCCTTTGTCAAAAGGAACATATTTTAATGGTAGCACTGAGAATATAGGTTTAAAGAATGTGCAGGAAAGAAAAGGGACAAATAAGGGTGGTAATCATACATAAAACGTCAGTGGATTAAATAATGAAGTGAAATGTGGGAAGAAAGGCTAAAACAATCACAAACAGAGGGTGTCTAATGCAGTCAAATTTGATAGCATTTGACTGCTACATTTAGCATATCAAGCAACAATGTAGAGGCTGCCTCTTTAGCTTCATGGCAAAAGCATCCTGCAAGTAAATTATAATAGTGTATAATGTATATTTTAGTATACTGTATACATGTCCCAAACTTCAAGACACAAAAGGACCCTTACATCCTAGGGAAGAGACACGGTGGACCAAAAGTAAGATCAGGGCGCAAAGACGCAGTTTCCACCAGTTATACTACAATGCAGCTGATAAGCTACAATTTTTTGTTATCAAAATGAATACGCATATGATAGTAAGAGGGTTATATGAATTAGTACAAAATCTAAGGGGACAATTTTCCATTTCAACTTTTCCTTAATTCCGTTTTCACTTTTGATAAATTTTATGGGTAAATTGCAACAAATCATACTATAATTATATTAAAACAGGGAAACAAAACTGTTCTGCTGCAGACCATAAAAATATAGTTTGCAGACAATAAAAATATAGTGCTTGAGACTCCTGCTCTATGACATCAAACAGAAAGGAGATAAAGGTCTTCTTGATACAGCACCAATCTACCTTGAATAGATTCCTGGAAAAAAAAAAAAAGTAGCTATTCCTAACTGACAGATGAACAGAAGTATATGGAATAAGGTATACTGTCCAAGTATAAATAATATGTATGCAAGGGTCTTTATTGAATACCCAAGTAACTTTCACTATGACTAGCTAAGGTAGTTGATACATAAAAATAGTAGACAAACAAACTACAACTTTTACAGAAATCTACAATTCCAAATATTTTTATACATTCCTTGAGGCTAACATGTCTCAAGTTTTCTTCAACTGTTGTTCAATTAAGTGCCAATATTCTCTTCAACATGTTTCTACTTCAGATGACGAACTCTAATTTTTACTTGTTTTTTCTTTAACTGAAATTTTTTTTTACTGTAAAATTATTTGTTAACTGAAAACAAAAAAGAAACACCAATGCACATGTGCAAATAAAACACCACTGCACATGTATAGATACTACACCACTGCACATGTACAACACCAGTGCACGTGTAGAAATAAAACAGTGCATGTGTACAAATAAAACTCCGTAAAAATAAAACACTGATGCACTTGTTGAAATAAAACACCAGTGCACATGTAAAAATAAGACCAGTGCACATGTAAAAATAAAACACCACTGCAGCACAATAATTAATGGTAAATATAGGTCGACATCTGAAACTCATCAGCATCATTTTACACATGCTATTCCATGTAATGATCTAACAATCTAACAACAAAAAAGTGAAACCTATTCTCAAACAAGCAGACTGGTGTAAAGCAAGTTCTAATTTTTTCATTTATTCCTAGGTCAGCCTGACATACAATCAAAGACATAACAGCTGCGACTATCACATAATTTTTTTTATTTTCAGAAGCAATCAAGGAGATGAAGAATGGTAAAACTGCGAGACTGTCAGAGATAGTGTCCAAGATGCTAGAAGCATCGGGAGTAGTCAATCAGGTAATACAGGACAGAGTCATACCCAATGACTGGCACAGCAGTACAATCATACAACTAATGGACCAAATTATGAAAGTGACGGAAAGAGTTCTAACACAGCTAATTAGGGAAAGAGTCAAATTAGATGAAATGCAGTTAGGTTTTATGCCTGGGAAAAGTACTACAGACACTCTCTTCTTAGTGAGACAATTACAAGAAGTTCCTAGCAAAGAATAAGCTACTATAATTAGTTTTTGGTGATCTAGCAAAGGGCTTTGACAGAGTACCTCAATCTGTTATCTGGTAGTGCTGAAGAAAATTAAGTGTAGAAGAATGGCTTGTGAGAGCAGTGGAAGAGCTGTAGTAAAGTGAGAGTAGGAAGCGAGTTTAATGAGAAATCAAGGTGTTCATCTAGGTTTGGTTCGCAGCCCACTGTTGTTCATCATAGTTCACCAGGCCATAACTGAGGAGTTTAAGACTGGCTGTCCATGGTTACTTCTCTATGTGGATGATCTGATCCTTATAGCTGAATCCATAAAATTATTAGAATCCATAAAAGAATTAGAGAATAAGTTCCGACTATGGAAACAGAATTTGCAATCAAAAAGGCTGAGAGTAAACTTAGCCAAAACTTAAGTGCTAATAACTAGAAAAGAAGGTAGGACCCTGATTCCTTCAGGGAAGAAGCCCTGCTCAATATGAAGAAAAGAAGTAGGCATAAACTCTATATGATGTCAACAACGAAAATCTTGGAAACAGCAGTTGGAATCAAGAGGACAGAGTGAACATAGCTAAGACAAAAGTGTTGATAAGTAGAAAAGAGGACAAAACTCTGATTTCATCAGGGAAATGCCATGTTCGATATGTAGAAAAGGAACTGGCATAAATCCTATAAAATGTACACAATACAGATCTTGGATACACAAGAGATGTAGTGTGATAGCAGGCAAACTAACAGGTAGGGAAAACTACGTATGCAGATGTACAAGGAAAGTTGGCAGTAGTAATCGTAGTGATAGATACATTTTTCAAATGCCGGTGGGTTCTATAGAAGTGGTTGATAGCTTCCGGTACCTAGGTGATCAGATTAGCATGGGAGAGGGGTATTCCGAGGCCATAGAATCTAAAATAAGGACAGGTTGGAAGAAGTTTAGGGAGCTGCTTCCTCTGTTGACAAAGAAGGGTTTCTCCCTGCGTACAAAAGGCCGGTTATATGATGCCTGTGTGAGATACGCGATGCTGCATGGTAGTGAGACATGGGCAGCAACTACAGAGGATATGCAATGGCTGGAGAGAAATGAAGCAAGCATGCTCCATTGGATGTGCAATGTCAATGTGCGTGAACAACCAAGCATAGATGAGTTGAGAAAGAAATTGTGTATAAGAGGGATAAGTTGTGGTGTGCGGGATAGAAGACCGAGATGGTATGGACATGTGATGCGCATGGAGGATGACCGCTCGGTAAAGAAGTACCAAGAAATCCCAGGAGAAGAAAGACACAGTAGAGGAAGACCACAAAAAACATGGACAGAGGTGGTGAGAGCAGACCTCAGATTCCTGAAGCTCATGAAGGAGACGATGAAGGACCGTGACAAGTGGAGAGATGCTGTGCTGAATAGGACCCGTCCCACTGTTGCAAGCAGGGAAAAGCGGACGTAAAATGAGGATGATGATAACAGGAAGTGAAGTCTTTGTATGTAGGAGATACACAAGGATAATTGACGGGAAGAGTGTCAATGATATAAACCTTTTCCAATCAAATGAAGAATCCACAGAAATGCTTAATAACCTCTATCTAGCAGTGGAGGAGGGTGCTCTGAGAGCATAATAGCTAGAATAAAGATAGGATGGAAAAAGTTTAGAGAGTTATTCCCAATATTGACCACAAAAGGTTTCTCCTTATGTAAAAAAGAATAGCTGTATAATGCCTGTGCCCGAAGTGCACTGTTTCATGGTAGTGAAACATGGGTAGTGATTGCAGAGGACATGCGTAGGCTGGATAGAAATGAAGCAACCATGCTTCGAAATATGAGCAATGTAAATGTGAGATAAAGACAGAGCTTGGATGAACTGAGAGAGAAACTGGGTTTTAAAGGAATCAGCAGTGTACAAGAGAGAAGACTGCATTAGTACAGACGTGATGTAATGGATCATGATTGCAGTAGAGATAGATGAAGGAAGACCTGGGCAGAGATTGTGAGAGCTGATCTCAAATGGTTGAGACTCACAGAGGAGATGACGAAGGTATGAGACAAGTGGAAAGATGCTGTACTGAAAAGGACCTGTTCATCCCATGTAAATGTGGAATAATTGGCATAAAGGTGATGGTGATAGCTGCTATTTCTAGCAGGTCAAGGCTTCTCACTTTAGCTGTAATGTAATACTTTAATAATGCAATTAGGTTCAGCTTACATCAACAGTTTCATCAATTAACATCATCCTTTACATACCAAAAATAAATTTTGTGAGCTTAAACATACTGAAAATTCCAGGATTAAACTCAGTTTAGTAACCTCAAATACTAGACTTAGAACAATTCCTCATTAGAAACTGTAAAATACAACTAAAATCCCATTTTATAATTTTTTACAATTTTTTTTTTTTTTTACATTTTGTTCTTTTTTAGAATTGGTCCTTGATAATATATTCTTCAGTAAATACCAATAACATAAAAACAAGATTTACAAAATCATTAAAAAAAAAAAAAAACAATCTCAAGAATATAATTTCTGATTCAAGAAATATGTTGTCTTGAAGACATTTCCCCACCACAAAAAGAATCCATAATTAGATTAAGCAATAAAGAAAAATATTTCAAAGAAAAATCTGGTGTTGAATAACTGGATAATACAGATAAGATGGCACTGGATCAAGACAAATGGAGAACTAGGGAAGAATGGACACGATTAGGAAGAGGAGGAAGAAACAAGATAGTAGCAATGCAGTTAAACCTGAAATGGACGAGAACTGGTTGTTTGGATGATATAACTGCTTAAGTGAGAGGGAAAAGTGGAGAGCAGTTGAAAATTATCAGACGAGAAATTTATTGCAGAAAATTATCAGAAATGAAATTTAAATAATTGTTTCTATTTTAGGCACAAGGCCAGCAATTAACCAGTACATTACTGGTACTTTATTTTATCGACCCCGTAAGGATAGGAGAAAATTGTTGTTTAGACATACAGTTCAGCCTGATCAAGTCAGATCAAAAATGCTACAGCCATGACAATCCAATCTTACTTTCAAACAGTATATTCAGGACTACATTATACAGTATGTCCTGGAGTAACTCTCCGATCTCGGAGCTCTGCACTATATCGAGTAACGTTATTACAGAGACCCTTCAGAGGAACCCCATTTCAGCTGCATGTATTCGCGATCATATTCTTTCGGTCATTACCCAAGATTCATGACTATAGGTAAAGGTTGGCACGAATACCGATTTGAAAATAGAGGGTTTGGCTCTTACGTCTACCTCCCTCCTGATTACTGAGGCTGACGCATTACAATATGTCCTTCCTATTTTAAAATGGAAGAATGGGTTATGAGGGAGATTTGGTTACTATTTATATTTTTTTCTCTGAGAGGTAGACACTAGCTTGCCTACCCAGACAGTATATCCTACAGTAGCCTCGGCTGACCAATATCTTGTAAGTAGAATCTAGTAGACGGAAGCTATGCAGAAACCCGTCAAGTATGCATATGTGCGCGTGATATTAACACCAGCCTAAGTAATGTTTGTGATGTGTCACTTGGTTTTCCGTAATATAAATCGATAAAATAAGGGCTTGTGGCTATTTCGTGTCGCTAAAAGAAAATTTAATTGCGATTAAAGTGAAACCGCAAAACCGGAAGCAACGAAAGGAACAGCCACCAACCGACACCATCACACTACCATCACATCACCACAATTTCAGAAATTAATTAAAATACGAACTATGTGAGCATATGTGTGGGGGGCATGTGTATATATGTGAGCATATGTGTGGGGGCATGTGTATATATGTGAAAGGGGGTGTGTGGGAGCGTGCGTACGTAAAAGAATGAAATAATAGAATGCCATTGCCACAAATTTGTTTCACCAAGCGAATTTCGTTTCTTTAGCAACAATTATCTTAGATCTGTGTGAATAAGACGCACAACACAACGCATATACACGTACACATATGTATGTAGACATACACCACATACAGATATACGTAGATACACCGCAAACACATACATCACACATATACACGCACACACGTGTAGACAATAAAACAGGTATATAGACAAACGATATAGTTCAAAATATCAGTTCATTCTAGTTTTTGTCTTAGATTCTTGTGTCGTAACTTTTCAATCACAATGGACGATTACGGCCATAAAGTCAAGTTTTCTATTCTTTTAAGTTTATTTTACAGTTTGCGTATGTGTGAATCAATATGTGAGTGAATGATATATGTTAGTGTGTTTAAGTAAATAATTGTTTCTAATTTTGGCACAAGGCCAGCAATTACCCAGTACATTACTGGTACTTTATTCTATCGACCCCGTAAGGATGAAAGGCAAAGTTAACCTCGACGGGATTTGAACTCAGACCGTAAAGAAACGTAACTATGCTAGTTCCAGTTGATTCGATCAATAGATCAATAGAACAAATTGCTCGTGGAATTAACGTGCAAGTGGTTGAGCATTCCACAGACAAGTGTATCCTTATAATTCTCAGGGAGATTTAGCGTGACACATTGTATGACAAGGTTGGCCCTTACAATTGTATGTACAACTCGTTTTTACCAGCTAACGTAAAATAAAGAGTATTGCTCAAAGACAACGCGCTGTCAGGAACACAGTTCCATGCTAGCACATTGCATGTCGGCACAGATACTTGTTTCAAATTTAGGCACAGATATCGATCCCTTTATTTTATTAGCCCCGGAACTATGAAAGTCAAAGTTGAGCTCGGTGGGATTTGAACACCGAACGTAATTAAACGCAGCAAAGCATTTTGTCCGGCGCTATAACGATTCAGCCAATCCGCCGCCCTCGTTGGTACAGACAATGATATCTGGATGCTGTGGTAAAGGTGAAGGCCACTGCATCCATAGCCGAACAAAAAACAATTCTAAAATATTAGGTATTATCGACAAACTAACAAAGTAATTTTTCTAATTTGGGACGTTTGGGGAAACTGGACCGTGGTTTTTGTCATTGTTGGCGGCTCGCCTTACCGAGCTATCAGGTAATTCTCGCTCGTGTGCTCGGCTATTCCAGTGTCTTAACCTTGCTATCACCAGTGGTAATTCTACAAGTGTGTTGGATTGCCTCAAAAAATTATTTGAGGGAGCCTGTTTTTGTTTTGTTTAATTTATTTGCATTATTCTTCCGTTTGTTGTTTCCATTAATGATTTTTTTTCTCCAGCCTGTAGCGTTCGAGACGCTGACAGCCACGTTCTTGTCATCACTGGCGGCTCACCTTACTGAGGTGTCAGGTGATGCCCGTGAGAGTGCCTAGTTATTTCAGCGCCTTAGCCTCGCCATCACCCGTGGTAATGCTGCGAGCGTGTTGGCTTGCCTGAAAGTGTGCAGTTAACCCCTAAGGTGTGAGGTGCGGCCAATTATTACACTTGGTGGTAAATCCCCCCCCCCCTTCCTTTATCGTTTTTATTCAATGAATTTATATTATCGTGTTGCAGTATCGGTAGAGGGTCGGACGCCACGCTTTGCTGCTTAGAGTTACGCCCCATTACGGTTTGAGTTCAAATTTCGCCGAGGTTAACTTTGTCTTTCATCCTTACGGGGTCGATAAAATAAAGCACCAGTAATGCACTGGAATAATTGCTGTCCTTGTGCCAAAAGTAGAAACAATTATTGTGTTATACATGGTTTAGACATTGTATTTGTAATGTCCTGAACGAATTGCGAGCAATTTATGTTATTTACGCATTTGTAATGTTATTTATGTATATATTTAAAACATATTTGCAATGTTATTCTTCTGTAAATTTATACAATTGAAATAAATTTCAGAAAATGGCAAAAAGAAAATTACTGAATACTTTCGATCTGTTTGTTATAGGTCAAAAGTAAACTCAGAAATATTTTCATCGTGCCTCCCAGTTTCATGTTGATAATGGATAACAATCAAGATGTCATAGATTTTATGTTGGAATATTTCTATGACTTACGAAAATAAAGAAATATACTTTTTTTTTCTTTAAAATGTCATCGAAAATATATTTTAGCAAAATTTCCTTGACAAATATGTATAAAGTAAGTTGTTAGAAAACAAAGGCGGGGGCAGACACAAAACTGTAGTTATACCATATATAATACTTATCACCATTATCAGGAGATGCGTGGTTCGAACTCCATTAAAGAACCGATTGTTGTTTAGCCTCAAATTGTATATATGGACCCGTAACTCCCGAGGGAGTTGTAGGAGCGCCATATTTGACATACGGCGTTTCTAGGGCATTTTTAAAACCTGACAGAGACCATCTCCTCTCTAAGTCTGAAAACAGTAGATTTCTTCCAGAGAAGGATAGAGAATGAGAGAAAGAGATATAGAGGAAGAATCGACCCAGTTCTTGACTGGTACTTTTTATCGACCTCAGATTAGTTATAATCAAAAGGTATTGCAACCACAACCCTATCGTCTTTTGATGTTGTTTTTTGTGTTTGGCAGTATCGGTAGAGGGTCGGACGCCATGCTTTCCAGCATAGTTACGTCCCTTTACGATCTGAGTTCAAGTCCCGCCGAGGTTGACTTTGCCTTTCATCCTTACGGGGTCGATAAAATAAAGTACCAGTAATGCACTGGGTATTTGCTGGCCTTGTGCCTAAAGTAGAAACAATTATTATAATAAATAAAAAAAAAAAACACACACACCCACACCCCCCACCAATTTCAATGGAAAATAATTTGGGGGCATTATTTCTGAGTTCAAATCCCGCCGAGGTTAACTTTGCCTTTCATCCTTACGGGATCGATAAAATAAAGTACCAGTAATGTACTGAGTAATTGCTGGCCTTGTGCCAATAGTAGAAACAATTATTATAGAAAGATACCCCACCGATTTGTGGGAAATAATTTATTTCTTCGGCTTTTTTCCGTGTGCTATCAATTAAACTTACCTCCTAATATGCTGCAAAGGACATTTTTCCATGGAAAACGGAGGGAGACATGTGGGGACTCGGACTTTTCACCCTAACCCTGGTGGAGGGGATTGAAACATCCGAGGTTCACCCTTCTTACCCCTGTGTTTTCCAGGTGAAAAAGTTCTTTGCAGCATATTAGGGGGTAAGTTTAATTGAGAGCACACAAAAAAAAATGAGGGGGGGGGGGGGGGATTTATTTCCCACTAAAATTTAATGACTTGCAAAAATGAGTTACAATTATACGAGGATGTCCCTCCTCAACCTAGGTAACTAAAATACGATTGATTTCCAAGACGGGTGTAATTGTACAAATTTATTCAAATTACTTGAGTTAGGTCTTCAAGAAAAATTTTGCAAGGTGAAACAAAGCTGTGCCTTGGTGGACCCCATGGAGGGAAAAGGGCTCCTCTCAAAATTGAAGGAAACTGAGTTTTTCTTTTGTTTTTATAAAGGATTCGTCTCAGATATTGACGGGCCACTCCTTGGCTTTTTATGTCCCGGATCAATGTACCGTCTGAAAACTTAGAGGTTAACACAAACATTCAATGTTTTAGTTTTTTATGTAAAATTTTCAGTTTGAATATTACAAGAAAAAATATTCCGAATTTCAACACCAGTATTTTTTTTTTTTTATGAATTTGATAATTTTTTTTTTGTTTTGTTTGTTTTTTTGTATTTATAAATTTAAAACCCAAAAAGAAATTTTTGTAGGGGTTTTCTAGGAACACAGTAAATGTAATCAATGAATCCTTTACCCTGTATATTACCAATATTGATTTGATCGACCGACAAAAAGAAAAAAATGACAAGTTGAGTGCAGCGTTGATTTTTAACTGAAGACTTCGTTGAAATATTACAATGTTAAGCGTAGATAATATATTTAATGGAGTAAGACAACAATCCACTGATTTGATAATAAAAATTATTGAATTTTGCTATAAAATATCCAAAGATTAACCCCAGCAATTGAAACACGATATATATTTAACCTGCCAAATCTCACTCAATTTATCGTCTTAAACAAAAACACTGAAAGGATATATTAGATCAAATAGTCCTAGATATTGATAAACATATGGATGGTCAGCTCAATGGTTAACCTGGGGCAAAACAACATGATATATGGAAATTAAGTCACATTCATGTTTTATTTTAAAAGAAAAACAAGAAAGTGATAAAGGCTTACCTTAATGTGTGTTTTTGCATAGAAAACACAGGTGATAAAATGTATTCCTATATATAATTAAAACTAAAATTCACAACATAACATAAAACAAACACAAAATAACCGAAGGGGATTCAAATCTGAAACATGAGTATGAGAGAGAGGAAGGGAGTATGAAAGAGAGAGAGAAAGTTAGAGAGAGAGAGAGAGAGAGAGAGAGAAAGAGAGGGGGGTGTATTGCATTGTGGTTTGAAATTCAAAAAGTTAGTATGTTTGCGCATGTATTTGATGTATTTATTGATGTTTAAGCTATATTAAGACCATACAAATAAAATGTTCGATTGCGAATGCGTTAACATAAAGTCTATATGTATGCATGTGTGGATATATATATAATATATATGCATGTGTGGATATATATATATATAATATATAAATATGTATGCATGTGTGTATATATATATATATTATATATAAATATATAAATTTATGTTCATACATAGAACACGTATATGAACAAAAATGTGAGTGTAAGCGCCTGAAGATTAGGTCACATTTTTAATCCCTATTACCTTCTAGAAATATGGTATATATTGGTCCTTGAAACCTTAGTACTCACCTGTGTACTCACAGGATCATCAGTCCAATGAGCACTCATTCTCGCGTCCGTCAACATCACACGAATATATATATATATATATATAAATAGGGAGACACAAAGCGGACTTTGTTTAGAAATGGCTAGCGAATTTGAAATTTAGGTAGTAACATGTGCTTACGCCGTATTTGACTTAGAATTAGTCTATTAGTTGGGATTTTAAAAAGCCCTCTGAATGGAAAAAAAGATGAGTATTGACGTACGAACCCACATCTTTGGTTTGCCGGACCAATGTGTTACCATTACACCAACACGCTACCCATGCTTCTTTCCATTCAATTAGAATCTATATAATCATAGCAGGTATATAACTAACACACACAGACAGACAGTTTTTACCGTTAATACACTCATTGGGCGATCTTAAAACCACATGATCATTATATATCAATCTCTTTTGATGTATGTGTGTGTGTGTATATATATATATATATATATATACCTCACCATGATTTAAACACAGACCACAGTGAGCTAAAAAAAATACCACCATTCATTTTGTGCTACGCTTTAATGACTGCCAGTTTTACATTACCGCTTTTCAACATGACTGAAATCTTTAGTGTAGGTATGAAATATCTAATCTTTTTGTTTCCATATTTCTAAGAAAAGACACTGCCTATAATTTTCAAATCCTTTTGAAAATAATCCAAAATTTCTCAATATCAAAATGATGTTTGGAATATAACAATACATGGAAAAAGGTTTTTAGATAAATATAAACACTTTAAAATAAACAGTATTGTATCATAGTACCAGGCGGGGTTTCTAATAAAGATATCAGCCATGCAAATAAATTTCTTCTTTAGTTCCTTTTATTCCCTATGAAGCATTGGGCGACAAGAGACAATACAGTGAACATTTGAGTAATACATGTATGACCTACACCACTTCAAAAACCTCTCCTTTAATGAAGATATAACACTAACACAATCTATATATAATATAAAAGAGAGATGTTTGTTGGTTGGTGTCTTCGCAGATCATACAAAAACTGACAATTGAAAAGTAAGTACACCAGTGGAAAAAGGGTATACCCAGAAAGGTTTATTGATACTCATTTTATAACATCAAAGAAGAAAAACAACCTGCTATTTCTGGCAGTTTGGGAGACAACTATAAGGGATTCTTTCTGCATTCACAGCGATACTCGTATTTCGTAGCCAGCATCTCCGTGGATTCAAACCCTGGTTTACACACACACATTTATATATAATTATCTATATTTAGCATAAAAGATTGGAACTCCCATCATCCTTTTGAGAAACCTGGACCAGCTACGTCTATGCAACGACACGTGCTTAACAGTCAAGCAGATTATGAACCATCTACTTTTGGAGGCAATATCAAGGAGAAAATGCATTTATTCTCCAAATTCTTCTTATACCTTCCTCAACTGAGCTGTAATTCAAATTCTTAAGACTTAAGTTCCCTGTTAGAGCCAGTTTTGCTATGACCATAAATAATACTCAACGTTTCAAAGTTGTAGGATTGAATATGAGAGAATCGATTTTTACCCATGGACAGTTATATGAAGGTTGTTCACGAGTGAGAACACCTAGAATCTGGTGTATCTGGAAGAATTTTGACTGATTTTGTTTTGCCACAGCAGTCTCACTTCATACTATAAGCAATTGCTATATCATGAATATTCACTAAGATGATTAAATTATCTGGCAGAATAGGGTACAAACTAGTCCCTCAAGTAGTATAGGAAGATGTCATACCAACAACAGGCATATCAGCACTATCATCAACTGTTACAAAGGCAAAGAACATGCACTAGAATGAGGTAATTTCAGAGGCATCAAACTTGAACCAAATTATGAAAATTAGACAGTTATATTACAATTGATTAGGAACAGAAGTAGCCTTGATGTGATGTAGTTTGGATTTCTGTAGGTGACAAGAACTACTGATATTCATCTTCCTAGTGAGAAAACTGCAGAAGTACTTAGCTAAGAGTAGATACCTATACTTAACATTCATCGAGCTGTAGAAGACCTTTAGCAGTATTCCACATTCTGTAGTCGTCGGGCGCTCAGGAAGTTAGCAATGGATAAATGGCTTGTGAGGGCTGTACAAACCATGTACAGAAGTGAAGTTGGGAAGGTAAAAGTCAATAAGGAGTTTAATGACAAATTTAGCATGCAGGTAGAGATCAGTCAGAGAACAGTACTCAGCCCTCAACTATTTATTACAATCCTCCAAGACAGAGAAGTTTGAGTTTTATGTCAATAGGAACTTGTATGCTGATAACTTAGTCCTTATAGCAGGATCTGTAGAAGGCTTAGAGAAGAAATTTCAGATGTGGATGCAAAATCTGGAATCAAAAGGCCTTAAAAGTAAACAAAGCAAAGACTAAAGTTTTAAGTAGGAAAGAAGACAAGTCCTAATATCACCAGGAAAACAGTTGTGAGATCAATATGCAGGAAAGGAATAGATAGAAATTTTATGTTATATCAAGTATATACAATAGGTGCACAAAAAGAGTAGTAGAATCACAGTGAGGATGAAGGAAAAGATAAACTTCATTTGTGGCTGATGCAGAGGAGTAGTTAGCATTAAGAAACTACTCAGAAAACTCACTAGAGGTTAATAGTTTGCACTACCTAATTAGCAGAAGTATATATACTGAAAACATAGTAGCGAGAGTGAGAACAGAGTGGAAAAAGTTCATGGAGCTGTTTTTTCTGCTGGCAACAAAGGATTTTTGTCTCAAAGTGAAAAGCAGATTTTATGATGCTTGAGTATGGACTGCAATGGTGGCATTGCACCTAGAATGTAGAGGATTTGCAAGGGCTGGAAAGAATTAAAGTGAACATGTTCAGCTAGATGTCATCATCATCATCATCATCATCGTTTAACGTCTATCTTCCACGCTAGCATGGGTAGATGCATGAATGATAAAGTAAAACAGAACTAAGATAAAAGCTGGATATAAGAGGAATAAGATGCAAAGGCACATGGCTTTGTGGTTAAGATATTTGGCTCATGATCGCATGTTCGTGAGTTTGATTCCCAGTAGCACGTTGTGTCCTTGAGCAAGACACTATTTCACATTGCTCCAGTTCATTCAGCTGGCAAAAATGAGTTGTACCTGTAATTCAAAGAGCTAGTTTTGTCACATTCTGTGTCATGCTGAATCTCCCTGAGAACTATGTTAAGAGTACATATATTTGTGGAATGCTCAGCTACTTGCACATTAATTTCATGAGCAGGCTGTTCCATTGAAGTATCAACTGGAACATTCATCGTTGTAACTGATGGAGTGCCTTTTAAGATGTTGTATGCAAGCGATAAACTGTACTGGTACATGAATATGATGTAAATGAAGAATGCCAATTGTATAAAAACAAAAGTGCTGAGTGTTTGAAGTGGATGGAACCTGTGAGAGAGGGAGACAAAGGAAGACATGGGAAAAAGTAATGAAGACTGACCTCAACAAGCTGGACAAAAGAGGTAACAATGGAGCATGATGACAGACAACATGCTATGCATGGTGAAACAGTCATTGAAATAAAAGTGGTGATGGGAGGGAGTAGGGGCTGGAATGTAACCACACACTGGGTTGACCAAAAAACCCATTCTGTATTGTAAGTAAAAATAAACACAAAGCAGTTTATTCAATCAACGATATGATTTCTGTTCCGGTATCTTTTGCCATCTTGTAGGCAAATCCATTTTTCCCTGCTGAAAGAATTTCCTGTTTTTACTAGCAAAAAACACTTCCAGGTGAATTTTTACATCCACTTCAGAGTTGAAGTTCTGTCTATTCAAGGAATTTTGAAGAGACCAAAACAGGTGGAAATCTGAAAGTGCAAGATCAAGCAAATATGGAGGTTGCAGCAAAAATTCCTAGTCAAGCCCAAGTAATTTCAGCCAAATCTGCAAAGTGTGCAGTCTGACATTGTCATGATGAAAGATAATGTCTTTATGATGGATCACTGCATTTAATTTGCCAGTTAATGGTCCTGTCAGTGAGAAGAAGATTATAAAAGACAACTCTCTTCCAATCCCACCCAATTGAAAGCATAGCCTTTTTAAAGTGAAGTCCTGCTTTGGAAGTTGTTTGTGATAGTTTGCTATGCTTTCCCCATGATCGTTTGTGCTTCATATTGTTATGGACAATCTATTTTTTGTCATCACCTGTCACCATTCTTTTTTTAAAAAGGATCATTTTTTTACGTTTCTGCAATGACTCACAGATGGAAATCCATTAAGCAAGTTTAGCCTCATTCAACTGATATGGGACCCAAACATCAAGCCTGCTGATACAACCAAGTTGATGCAGATAGTTTTCAACACTCAAATTCAATACTTGGAGAATATCTGTGATCATCCTAATTGTAGAATGAAAGTTTGGCGTCGCTGTTAATCTCAGTTTGTCGGCCAGAGTGAGGTGCATCTTAAACCGAAAAATTTCCCAATCGAAATCTTGAAAACCACTTTTGGCACACACGTTCCGTAACGGCATCCTCTCTGCACACAGCACATATCTTCCTGCTGGTTTCTGCCACTTTCTTGCACTTTTTAAAATAAAAAAGCACAGGGTATCAGTAATGTTCTGTTGGCTCTCCATTTTCAGGGTGATCCCAAGCACACAAAATACAACTTTATTGTCACAGGTTCATGACAAATTACATTGAAGTGTCAAGTATCTAACGAGTGAGCATACACAAGGGACAGATTGAAGTTAGCAACTTATTAGAGTGTTTGAAGTTTAGTATCGACAAAAACCAAACAGACTTGGCCAACCCAATATTATCAGGTCTCTCACCCATTATACCACTGTTAAATTCTTCATCTACTGCCTTATTAGCTAACCTCTATCTTATTCAGTGTACCATGCTAAATAATGAAGAAAGGCATTTGACCTGTCCAAATTCAATCCTTTCACCATCACCTATTGTCATTAATACACCCAATTATTATCACTCCACCTCCCCCTGCTCATCAAATTCATCTAGAGGGGAAGTAACTCTGAATAAGAACTACCTGGGACTTTAACAACCTGTCCAATACACGCTAGCCGCCCTGCGGCCCTGGCAGACAGAATAGAGAAGGCATTTCCCTGGGGGATGATGAGGGAGACGTGTTGGAAGAGACATTCCAGCTCGCAAAGCTCACATCTGTGAGTAGCCAACTCCGTGCTAATGGTGGTGAGTAGGGAGGTGGTCCTAGGGCCAGTTAAGTCCTGGGATTAATATAATTGACTTACCCCTTCCCAAGATTTTGGCCTTATATCAATGTTAGAAAAAGTTATTAAGACTGATCCAGCAACCTTTTACTCAGGAGTTTGCCCAGCATGTGATTAGTTTCTCAGACAGGATAACAACTGGATAGAGTAGAGGAGAGGGGTCATATAAATGGCAGATGATCAAAGTCTGATTTTATTGACTGGTCTCTGGCCAGGGGTGATAGAGAGATAATATGTGTTGAGAGAAAAGAAAATGGCTAAAATATCTCATAGCAATACATACACAGACACACTCACACATGCCACTGAACACTTGTATTTACACACACATGGACACATGTACATACACACTTCCCAACCTTAAAGTCTCTTGAAGACATACATGTATTCCATATTGATAGAGTGCATAGCTCAGAGATCAATAAGTCACTCCAGATAGAGCCGCTACTTCTCCGAACTGAGAGATCATAGCTCCAATACTATGGGTAAACCCCCAAGCAAGATGATTGGATAACATCCATGAGCTTGGCTGGTATCGCTTGGGGATCCAGCCAGATGAGTAGAAGACGGTTGCTTCTGACAGGACCCGCTGAAAGAAGTGTTTGAGGACTCTGTAAAGTGATTGGTGATAGGAAGGGCATGCAACTTCACAAAATTTGCCAAATAAAGGATTGAGAGGACTTCAGTTTTGTCAAAGACATGACAACCTCCCTAGTGTTGGGGCCACAATAAAATGCACTCTGTACACTCTATAGAGAGAGAGAATGTATGTAAGAAGATGCAATCCCTGACCTGCTTGAGAGATTAATGGCTCTGATTAAGTACTGGCTTGTTTGGTGATGGCCCATCGAACCCTTGCTAGCAGGGAAAAAATGGATTTTAAATAATAACGATGATGATGATTACGATCCACACAGAAAAGTACTGCATTATAATTTCTATGAATGATTTGCTGACTTTAAAAACCTTGAGAATGATTTTTGCATAACAGGGGACCAATTCTCTGTTAATATTAATATGGTACCAGAACATTTCCAGTAAGAATTAATTGTGCTCCAATGTAATAATGTATTGAGGAAAAAAATTTTGTGTGTTTAATGTTAGTACATTTCCTCAATATCGACCTCATTATGTCTATTTCTCCTTGTTTACATGGGTTAGACAGATCTTCTCCAGCACAGTTTCCCTCTATCTGCTACATTCCTTCATCCTCTATGAGACTCAGCATTTTGAGATCCACTCTCACCAATTCTGCCCAGATTTTCTTTGGTCTTCCTCTACTGCAGCTCCCTTCCACTGGAAACTTCTGACATTTCTTCACCTGATCATTATTATCCATACGCAATAAGGGCGGTGGATTGGCAGTATCGGTTGAGAGTCGGACGCCATGCTTTGAAGTATAGAGTTACGTCCCTTTATGATCTGAGTTCAAATCTCGCCGAGGTTAACTTTGCCTTTCATCCTTACGGGGGTCGATAAAATAAAGTACCAGTAATGTTCTGGGTAATTGCTGGCCTTGTGTCAAAAGTAGAAAATTATTATCCATACGCATCACATGTCCACACCAGTGCAATCTTCTCTCTTGCACACATTTGATTCATCTCAGATAGAGGTTTTCCCTCAACTCATCCATGTTACCATCACACATCCAATGAAGCATGCTTGCTTCATTTCTCTCCAGCTTTCACATATCCTCTACATTCACTGCCCATATCTCACCACACATCCTCTACATTTGCTGCCCATGTGTCACTACTATGTAACATCACATATTTTCTGCATTCACTGCCCATATCTCACTACCATGTAGCATCACATTTTCTGCATTCACTTCCCACATCTCACTACCATGTAGCATCACATATCCTCTACATTCACTGCCCATATCTCACTACCATGTAACATCCTCTACATTCACTGCCCATGCCTCACTATTATATAACACCTACATTCACTACCCATGTCTCACTACCATGTAACATAACATATCCTCTACAGTTACTGTGCATGTCTCACAACCATGTGACATCCCCTACATTCACTTCCCAAGTCTCACTACCATGTAACATCCTCTACTGTTACAGGCCATATCTCACCACCATGTACCATATCCACTACATTCACTGTCCATGTCTCACAACCATCCTCTACAGTCACTGCCCATGTCTCACTTCCTATCCAAACATTAAACATCTGACAAGAAAGATTATAACATTCAGAAGCACATATACCTGTGAACAATTTATTTATTTGGTGAAATTGAAACTGACACAATTTCAGCCTATTGATATAAAAGTGGCTGTGGCTCAGTCTTTGGAGCACTAGTCCAAACCAAGAGTTGCCAAGTCTCAGGGAGCAGGCAGTAGTATAGGATATGGCTGATTAATTAAAGTAAATATACACTTCATATATATATATAATGTTAGGTAATTCCGAAGGAAAAGCAAAGAAAAAAGAGTGCTCTATGTATAGAACAGAGCTATTTAATTAGAAAGTGAACGTATATTAATATTGTCTGGGATCCAGAAACCTTTGGTAATGGAGTAGTTATATTTTGTGTTGTTCACTTTCTAATTAAATTTATATATATATAAAATCATTATTTAATGTCCACTTTCCCCGTTTATATATGTATATACACACACGCATATATGTATACATACACATTCACTTCAGCTAGCTTCATAAACCAATATATATATATACATATATATATATAAAACAAGAAAATGTGAAGTAGTTGCAGATATTAAAGTCCTTTATTGATAAGGCTGTGATACATATTTCAATGACGACTGTGGCCACAGAATTCCACGCAACCAGTGGCATGATCTCATCAGACATCTTCATTACATAAAGTTACGTTCTCAAGGCAATCCAAACAAAAAGGACAAGGAAACGGACAAAAATAATAATTTTGAAGCCTTCAAGCTTCCATATTTTAACGTTTTCCCTACTATATTTAAACGCTATTAGTAATGCACTGGGATAATTGCTGGCCTTGTGCCTAAAGTAGAAACAATTATTTACATCTCTTTTTCTCCCACTGGTATATATTACATGTAACGTAAATTATTTGCTTTTAATTGACTCTGATGAGCTATTCTTACTGGAATGAACTCTTCATTCCTGTTAGTCTAGTGAAACGTTCGTAAGTTTATTAAATGTTTTAATCATATTTGTCTGAACTTTCGTGCGTGTGTGTGTACACATATACACACCCATTACAATCTATACAGTGGTTGGTTATAGAAAGGGCATCTAGCAGTAGAAAACTTGCTAAACAAAGAGAGAAATCTTCAAGTGAGCCAGTCATAACAGCCCCTCAATCTATGTATGTATATATATATATATATATATATATATATATATAATCGTTTTTCGATGGCATTGGTTGGACGAGTATACTCTTTACTAAGACCAGATACCCTTCCTGACGCCAACTCATACGATATGTTCCCAAGTATGGTATGTAGCACTCACCTTCATCGAATCGATTAGCTACGGGACGTAAACATCACAGCGTGCCTTGAAATGCTATCGATGCGAAGAAGCATGAAGACACACACAGACATATGTAACTGTAGTTACACACGTAACACAAATATATCTATGTGTGTGTGTATATATATATATTGATATATATATATATATATATACACACACACACACATATACTCATAAGTACCCTTTACAGTTGCGTATAAATCACACCACGAAACCACAAGCGAAAGAAAATACATGACAGTGTGAACGTTCTACGTAAAATGCAGGTGCGACTTATACGCGAGTATACATGGTGTATATACTTATACATACGCACACAGACAAATAGATAGGTAACTGGACAAAGAGAGAAAAAGCACGCGCATATTAGTTTATATATATACAATGAGTGCATACAGGTTTTACTATAATTTTAGTGTGTGAATCTCTGTTTTCAGTGTAGGTACGTACGCCTTAGCCCTGCACTGTAAGAGACAACCAAAGCGGCTGGCGTCAGGAAAGGCTTCCGGCTATAAAACACTGCCTCGAAATGTCCCATCCCACACACGCCAGCATGAAAAAGCAGACGAAAAAACGATGATAACGATGACAAGATTTTATAACCAATTCTAGTTGAGGAATATATGTACAAATCAAAATAAATGAACGAAAACATCTCTTTGTTTAAACATATATATACATATATGTGTGTGTGTGCGCGCGCGCGCACGCGTATAGATAGACGTATGCTACCTTGAAGACTGTAATAGGAGAAAACATGTATTCACCCATATACATTTATATAAATGTAAACATGAGCTCTATATATGATGAGGGGAGGGTGATGAACGATACCGTAAAAAACCACTAACACATACATCAGAAACCATTATATATACATATACTGGTACTTTATTTTATCACGGGGCCGATAAAATAAAGTACCAGTATTGTACTGGGTAATTGCTGGCCTTGTACCAATAGTAGAAACAATTATATATACATATATATGTATTATGTATGCTTATATACATATACGTTTGTCTCCAAGAAATCAAATAATATGATGAGAAAGAAAGCTACGTGGTTGCAATAAAGAGATGTGGAGGACTTAGAAAATGTTTAGTTTACAGTGCAAGTAGATTATCATCGTTATTATATCATCATTATTAGTGGACAATATGGATATATACACATATATTCATGTGTGTGTGTATGTATATACTGTATATATATAGAGAGAGAGAGAGAGAGTGGTGGGGAAAAGAAAGATTAATAGTAATATTATTGTTACCTGCTGTAGCAAAGGACGAGTGTCTTTAGATGCAGTTAATTGTATATATATATGTGTGTATATATATATATATATCCGATCAGTCGTCAAATGTCTGCGGGGCAGAAACAATATCAAGCGGTTCGACTTTGTTACATTGATATATTACGGAGGACATGAACAGGATAATAAAAATAGTTGAGCAAAAAAAGAAATATAGAGGGCGTGAGAGAGAGGGGGGTCGGGGAGTAACGAAGTGAAAGGGGTGTGAGAGAGAAAGAAAAAATTAGCGATAGAATTGATGAGAAGAAAGGGAGGGAGGGAGAAAACGAGTGGGGAGAGAAAGAAAGAATTAGCAATAGAATTGATGTGAAGAAAGCGAGGGAGGGAAAGGAAAGGTGAAGTGGGGAGACACAGCAAAAAAGTATTAATGATAGAATTAATGTGAAGAGAGAGAGTAAAATAAAGTGAAAGAAATTTAGAGAGAAAGTAAAAGGGGGGAAGAGGAAGCACAGAATGTAACACGAGTAGTGAGGAGGGTAAGAGGTGAAGATAGTGAGAGAGAAAGAGAGAGGGGGGATATATAGAGAGAAAGCTAAACAAAATAAGAAAGAGGGTGAGGTTAGAGTGAATAGAAATTGAAAAATATGAGTGTGTGTGGAATAAAGGAACAGAAAGTTGAGGGAGGTAAAAGAGAAAGAAAGTTGAAGAGAATGAGAGAGAGAGGTGGGAATAGAGAGGAAAACGTTAAAAAATTAAAAGAGAGAGAGAGATCAGAGAAAAAAGTTAAAAAGAATGAGAGGGAGGTTGGAGTGAAAGAAAGTCGAAGAGAATGAGAGAGGGGTTAGAGAGAAGTAGAGTTTTAGAGACTGAGAGAAAGGAAGGTTAGAAAGAAAATTGAAAAGAATGAGAGAGAGGTTCGAGAGGAAAAAAGTTGAAGAAAATATGAAAGAAAGAAAGAGAGAGAGAAGGAGGATGAGGTTAGAGAGAAAGAAAGCTTTAGAAAATGAGAGAGGGGGGTTAGAGAAAAAAGTTGAAGAGAGAGAGTGAGGTTACAGAGAAGGTTGAAGAGAGTGAGAGAGGGGAGATTAGAGAGAAAGAAGGTTGAAGAGAATGAAAGGTGGCGAAAAGATCAGATAATAAAGATAGAAATAACGGGCGTTGGGGGGAGGGAGGGAAGAATCAAAATGGAAATATGAGGAGGAAGAAAAAAGAATGGAATATGATGAGATTTAGAAAGTGTCTGACGAGAGGGGGAGAGAGAGATGTAGAGAGACATGTAAAAAGATAAACAGAGGATGGGGTGTAAAGATGGTGTGTTTGAAGAAGAGAGTGAGTAAATAGCGTAGCGTCTGTTAGATAGCCAGAGAGAAAGAGACAGAGGGGGAGAGAGACAGGGGGAGGAAAAGAGAAAGAGACGGGGGGGGAGATACAGAGAATACAGCGTGTAAAAAGAGATATCGCGGGGGAGGAAAGAGAAAAAGTAAGAATTACGAAAGAAAGAAAAGAGTATATGTATATGGAAGACAGGGGAGTGGGAGGAGGTGAACACTAGAGTGGTGTCAGTTGTTGAAGGAGAGTGATCAAGAGAGAGAGAGAGTAAAGTTATTCTTTCGTCGTCGTTCTTTTGAAAGAAAGAAAGTACGGAAGAGTTGACGTATGTAGCAGAAGCATGTTGACATACACACCATACCACACGTCTCTACTATATAGTATTATATATATATAATATTTTTTTACTGATTTCAGTCAGTGGATTGAGACCTTGCTGGGGCACCGCCTTAGATATTTTTTCAAGTACTTTGTCAGGTTCTTATTTCACTTGTGGATTTGGCAAATTCGTTAGACCGTCGAACTAAATATCTTACCATATATTTAATAGGTTCTGAGTTCAAATCCCGCCGACGTCAATTTTGCCTTTCGTCGTTTTGAGATCAATAAAATACTATCCCAGTCAAGTACAGGTGTCGATTTATATTTCTTTAATTTATTTTAGATTTCAAGTAAAGTTGACTGGAACGGAAGGAGGGGGGGGGGGGGCAGAATGTAAAAAGACAGCTATCAAATAAAGTCGCCTTAATCACAACTGGAATGCTTTTAGTCTTAAATCTGCTCATTCAAGACTTACACAAATCTAAAAAAATCACAATTTTCTTCACAAGGCTTGGGTTGATCCGTGACTATGGTAAAATATACTACTCCGTGGTAGTGGATTGTGAAGCAAACAAACGGTGATACTCATACTGAGAACATTCAGTCAATAT
>OZ024742.1:309287873-309292873 GCA_964016885.1 Eledone cirrhosa
GCTTCCATGTTTGGAATTTCTTCTCTAGCTCGGCCATTGATTCAGCTATGAGCGTTAGATCATCTGCGTATAGGAGTTCCCATGGGCATCCGGTCTTGAACTCCACTGTTATAGCCTGGAGGGCAATAATAAATAGTAGGGGGCTAAGAACAGAGCCCTGATGAACACCAGCTTTTACACTAAACTCTTCACTATATTCGTTGTTAATTCTAACCTTGCTGACTGTTTCTTTATACATGGCTTGTATAGCTCTCACAAGCCATTCATCAACACCTGGTTTTCTAAGAGCCCACCAGATAATGGAACGGGGGACTCTGTCGAAGGCCTTCTCCAAGTCGACGAAAGCTAAGTATAGGGGTTTACTTTTAGCTAGGTACTTCTCCTGTAGTTGTCGTACAATGAAAAGAGCGTCTGTGGTACTTTTTCCTGACACAAACCCGAACTGCATTTCATCTAGATCAATTCGCTCTCTGATTAGTTGCGCTATTACTTTTTCCGTGACCTTCATGACCTGGTCGATTAATTTAATGCCTTATAGTTACTCCTATCTAGGGCATCTCCTTTACCCTTATAACAGTTAACGATAATGCTGCTGCGCCAGTCCTTCGGAACAACCCCATTCTGTATGACTTGGTTGACTATCCGGGTGACCATGGTGTGTCCCACCGTACCAGATGCCTTCAGCATCTCGGCAACTATTTCCGAAGGCCCAGCCGCCTTGCCTGTCTTCATATCTTTGATCACCTTACTTATTATACTACCCTCGACTAACACTGCTGGTCCCTCTATTGGGTCGATGTGGGGGAGACTGTCTTTCTCCCATTTATTCTCCTCATTTAGTAGCCTTTCATAGTGACACTTCCAAGCTACCTTCTTATCGGAGTCGGTGATGGCAAGTATGCCGTCATCGTTAAGTACACACTTCTCCCCGACAATATCACGGTTTTCCTTGACACATTGCCTAGCAATCCTGAACACCTCACGTTTTTGGTCCTCACGTTGTAGAACATGCTTGAACTTTCTTTCCTCTGCTTCCCTTCTTGCGAAGTACACTTGTCTCCTAGCTTCCCTCCTGGCCACTTGATAGTCTTCTCTGCTTCCCCCATCCCGCCATACTTTCCAAGCCTGCTTTTTGGCCTTAATTGACCCCTCCACCTTACTGTTCCACCACCATGTTACTCTCCTCCTGCCTACAGGCCTGCTCCAGCCACAGACTTCGTCTGCCGCCGTCAGCAGGTTTGCTTTCAGGAATCCCCACTGTTCCTCTACCTTGTACGTCTCTAATTGCTCTTCCTTACTGTCGAAAGCATCAAGTAATATGCTTTGGAATTTATTTTTGGCTGTGGCGTCCTTTAGCTTCCATATTTTTCTCCTGAGGATAGTCCTCTTCTGTTGTCTAGTACGTCTCGTCCTGACTATTAGGTCGCTAATTATCAGTCTATGTTGGGAAGTGCACTCTTCATGGGGGAGGGATTTAGTGTTTACGACAGTCACTTTGTCACGTCTTCTGGTAAGGATATAATCTACCTATATATATATATATATATATATGTATATATATATGTATATATATATGTATATATATATATATTTGTATATATATATATATATATATATATATATATATGTATATATATATGTATATATATATATACAGTACACACTGTACATTATTATAATTCCAATAAAATGTTGTTCACCAGGTTTATCTTTATTCACTGAAAAATTTTTTTTTTCTGCATTTCAATCCTGCAGTGAGTCGAAAAATTTTCTCAAACTTTCTGGCTAATAAGGTGAGGGTGCTACCGAATTTGAACAATGCAACTGCTTACTCAGGTGGTTATCAACTGGTCAGTGAGTTTGATCAAATATGGTTCAAGTTCTTGTAGATATGTTGATTTAAAACTGCACTATCCACAAGTGTTTTTTAACCTTCATATCATGTCCTCCTATTTTATCTGATGAAAACACAAATGTTATTGCATGATGATATTTGTTTTTGAAATGTGATCTTATATATTATATATATATATATGTATATATATATATGTATACATATATATATATATACATACATATATATATATATACATATATATATATATGTATATATATGTATATATATATATATATATATATATATATATATATATATATATATATGTATATATATGTATATATATATATATATACATATATATATATATATACATATAGCGTGTTACGCGCTGGCTAGTTCACCCCTTCAATCGCTCCCTTCCCCTTCTCTCTCTCCAAATATAAATAAACCTGTAGCGAGGTAAGAATCCCAGAATTTGTCAACGCTCAAAAATGGTGAGACCTCGTTCCTGCGAATTATAATGTAAATGCCATTTTTCTGATCTCTCTCCAGCCTATCGGTTCATTCATTCATATTTATTCTATTCTATAATTCTGTCTGGTTGTTTCTAAATAATCTTCTTGTATTTTTAACTATATTTTTAACTACCCCATACCCCTCCCTTCCGCCCCCACTCTCCACCTTATTATTTGGACCAATCACAAGTCAACAGCCTATGCTATCACTTCTGGCTGCTTTTCGATATGATGGATGGACTAAGGAATTTCTGGAGAGTCTGAAGAATCTGGACACTCGATGACAATGCCAAAGATAACGACAAATTCACCTCATGCTGCCGGACGAAAGGGCAAGTCCCCCTCCTCTTTGTTTCGGCCGCGGATGGCCAACATAACCCCAACCCCATCCCCCTCACCCATCCCTGCGCCCCATCCTCCAAACGCAATCCAAAACTTCAGAGTTGGTACCATAAATGTAGGCACCTTAAAAGGCCGCTCTAACGAGGTTGTAGAAATGCTTGAACATAAGGAGGTTGATGTTTGCTGTATCCAAGAGACCAGGTGGAGGGGCGGGTCTGCTAGATTCATTGTGGGTAAAAAACGTTGCTATAAGCTCTTCTGGGTGGGAAATGACAATGGGATAGGTGGGGTAGGAATCATGTTAGCAGAAAAATGGGTGGATAAGATAATAGATGTAAATAGAGTAAATGACAGAATAATTAAAATAAGACTTGTTCTAAATAGAACTACTGTGACAGTAATATCGGCATACGCGCCCCAATCCGGACTCCCTGGCGCTATAAAAGACAGATTCTATGAGACACTGATGCTCACTACCTCCCAAATAACCGACAGTGACTATATAATTATTGCAGGCGACCTAAATGGCCACGTTGGTCAACATTGTGACGGCTATGACGGAATCCACGGAGGCTATGGGTTTGGTACTAGAAATGAGGAAGGCTCCAGAATCCTGGAATTCTGTGATGCAAATAACCTAACTATCTGTAACACTAACTTCAAAAAGCGAGACAATCACTTGATCACCTACAGATCGTGGGAACATACCAGCCAGGTAGATTATATCTTTACCAGAGGACGTGACAGAGTGTCTGTTGTAAAAACTAAATCCCTCCCCCATCAAGAATGCACCTCCCAACATAGACTGCTAATTAGCGACCTCATAGTCAGGACGAGACGTACTAGACAACAGAAGAGGACTATCCTCAGGAGAAAATATGGAAGTTAAAGGACCCCACAGCCAGAAATAAATTCCAAAGCATGTTACTTGATGCTTTCAACAGTAAGAAAGAGCAATTAGAGTCAGATAATATAGAGGAACAGTGGGAATTCCTGAAAGCAAACCTGCTGATGGCGGCAAACGAAGTCTGTGGCTGGAGCAGGCCTGTAGGTAGGAGGAGAGTAACATGGTGGTGGAACAGTAAGGTGGAGGAGTCAATTAAGGCCAAAAAGCAGGCTTGGAAAGTATGGCGGGATGGGGGAAGTAGAGAAGACTATCAAGTGGCCAGGAGGGAAGCTAGGAGACAAGTGTACTTTGCAAGAAGAGAAGCAGAGGAAAGAAAGTTCAAGCATGTTCTACAACGTGAGGTGTTCAGGATTGCTAGGCAATGTGTCAAGGAAAACCGTGATATTGTCGGGGAGAAGTGTGTACTTAATGATGATGGTGTACTTGCCATCACTGATGCTGACAAGAAGGTAGCTTGGAAGTGTCACTACGATAGAGGGACCGGCAGTGTTAGTCGAGGGGAGTATAATAAGTAAGGCAATCAAAGATATGAAGATGGGTAAGGCGGCTGGGCCTTCGGAAATAGTTGCTGAGATGCTGAAAGCCTCTGGAACGGTGGGACACACCATGGTCACCCGGATAGTAAACCAAGTCATACAGAATGGGGTTGTTCCGAAGGACTGGCATAGCAGCATCATCATTAACTGTTACAAGGGTAAAGGAGATGCCCTAGATAGGAGTAACTATAGAGGCATTAAATTAATCGACCAGGTCATGAAGGTCACGGAAAAAGTTATAGCGCAACTAATCAGGGAGAGAATTGATCTAGATGAAATGCAGTTCGGTTTTGTGTCAGGCAAAAGTACCACAGACGCTCTTTTCATTGTACGACAACTACAGGAGAAGTACCTAGCTAAAGGTAAACCCCTATACTTAGCTTTTGTTGACTTGGAGAAAGCCTTCGACAGAGTCCCCCGTTCCATTATCTGGTGGGCTCTTAGAAAACTAGGTGTTGACGAATGGCTTGTGAGAGCTATACAAGCCATGTATAAAGAAACAGTCAGCAAGGTTAGAATTAACAACGAATATAGTGAAGAGTTTAGTGTAAAAGTTGGTGTACATCAGGGCTCTGTTCTTAGCCCCCTACTATTTATTATTGGCCTTCAGGCTATAACAATGGAGTTCAAGACCGGCTGCCCATGGGAACTCCTATACGCAGATGATCTAACGCTCATGGCTGAATCAATGGCCGAGCTAGAGAAGAAATTCCAAACATGGAAGCACGGCCTAGAATCAAAAGGCCTTAAAATTAACCTGGCTAAGACTAAAGTTCTAGTTTGTAAGAAAGAAAATAAGGCGACGGTCCCTTCTGGGAAATGGCCATGCTCAGTGTGTAGGAAAGGCGTAGGTAGAAACT
>OZ024742.1:309340450-309367950 GCA_964016885.1 Eledone cirrhosa
TGCTAGCAGGGAAAGTTGATGTTAAATGATGATGCTAATGATGATTATGAAATAATTGTTTCTACTTTAGGCACAAGGCCAGCAATTACCCAGTGCATTACTGGTACTTTATTTTATCGACCCCGTAAGGATGAAAGGCAAAGTCAACCTCGGTGGGATTTGAACTCAGATCGTAAAGGGACGTAACTATGCTGCAAAGCATGGCGTCCGACCCTCTACCGATACTGCCAATCCACCGCCATATGATTATGAAATAATGGTTTATCATTTAAGCACAAGGCCAACAATTTTGGGGAGGGGGGAAAGTTGATTAAATCAACCCCAGTGGTACTTTATTTTATCAACCCCGTAAGGATGAATGGCAAAGATGATGATGAAATAATGTAGTACAAATATTTTACATCGATTTAACTCTTTTTCATTTACATTACTCTATATTTACTATTATATATTCATGGTAAAGGCTTTACCTCACATAATATCGAATACCTTAACATCAGTATGGGTGGCTGGTTACAGCCAGTTGAATAGAATGAGGTGAGAAAATTCTGGCCGGATATGGTCGATTTAAATGCTAAAGGGTTAGGGTATAAAAAAAGATGTTTCCTTTTACATTATCAATCATCCATAATTTTTTTAAGCCAAAAATCAATTGATAAAATTTATATAAAAGTGAATTTTGAAAATATAGTTGCTGCAATGCAGATAACTATAATAATAGTTGAATAAATCAGGTAAAGAACTGAAACTATGTCAGAATAATAAGTTTAGAAGAATAGTACAGTGGACTCTGTCTTTATTCTTTGTATTTCATACTTTTGCAATTTGTGTGTGTATGTGTTTATGTGTGTATGTGTGTATGTGTGCAAGTGTATGTGTGTGTATGTGTATTTGTGATTGTATATATCTATGAGAAGTCTTAGTGGTTAGAATGTTCCTCTCATGAGTACAATTCCCAGAAGTGCATTGTATCCTTGAACAAGACACTTTATTTCATGGTGCTCCAGTCCACTCAGCAGGCAAAAATGAGTTGTACTTGTAATTCAAAAGGCATCAGACCACTTGAATGTCAGGTGAGTGTGTTTATATTATTACACCAAATAGCCGCTGGCTACAAATTACCGTCTTTTTATAAGATTTAAGTTTGACGTTAGCAGTGTAAATAATATTTGCTATATAAATGTTGTTTTGTTTTTTTAATTTTTTTACAATTAATGACCATCAGATGGTTCCAAAGTTAGGTGTATTCAGAGGGTTGTGGAAGAGGATTGAAAAGGGAGAGCAATATTGACAGTATTGGCAGTCTCACCCCACTCCTCAATAATCCTAACACTATGCCTCATTCCTTCCAGGACCAACACTTTCTTAAATCCAAACACACCAGTTGGTAATCCTTTGGTAGCTGTTTTCATCATCACTATACTGCCAACCCATACCCACCTACACTAGCAGACAATACTCCTTCCATGCCTACTCATCACCCTGTCAAATCCCACTGCACTTGTCATGCACCTTTGACATCCTACTTATTTTACTTCCTCACCCCCAGCTGTCAACCTCTCTAGTGCTGGTGCCATGAAAAATGCACCCAGTATATTCTGTAAAGTGGTTGGTGATAGGAAGGGCAACCAGCCATAGAAAACATGTCAAACAAAGAGTCAAGAGGACTCATCAGTTGTGTCAAAGTTATAATGAACTCTCTAGTGCTAGTGCCATGATAAAATGCAACTAGTATATGCTGTAGAATGCACAAACATCTGTAAGCAGGTTGTGGCCAACCCCTCAGCCAAATGGGAGGTCAGTAGCACTGATTAAGTACTAATTTGGCTGGTGACAACCCGTCCAACTCTTGCTAGCAAGGAAAACAGAATTTAAATGATGATGATGATGATGAATGTGACTCATTATTTGACAGGTAATTTTCAGAGTATATTTTTGCCACTGTGTATAACATAAGCTGTTCCATAGGTAAAGTAATTATTTCACAAGTGATGCTGTGCTGTCAAAATTGACAATTAGCCTGCTCTGTCAAAATTGACAGCAATACACGTATAACAAATTTTGTGAAAGGACAAAGTTGATTAAATCAACCCCAATACTTGACTGGTACAATATTTTATCAAACCTGGAAGGATGAAAGACAAAGTTGACATTGACGAGATTTGAAATCAGAATGTAAAGAGCCAAAACAAATACTGCAATGGTATATGTTTATCCAACGCTCTACCAATTCTGGCAATCCACCATTAATATAGGCACAAGGCAAGAAATCTTGTTGGGATAGGGGAAGTCAATTATACTGACCCAAAATACTTGATGGATATTTTATTTTATTATTCACGGAATGATAAAAGGTAAAGTTGACTCAACAGGATTTGAAACCAGGGTATGAAGGGTTGTGAAAAAATAATTTCATCCGGCTCACTATCAATTCTGCCAATCCACAACACCCCAATGATTCACATACATATTAAAATTTATTCATATGCATGACTTATGCCAAGGAATGCTGTTTTAATCTATCTAATAATAATATATCTATTTGTTTTCAACTCTTTTATCCCTTTCATGGCCACATTTCTAATGAAATGAACTCTATTTTAATTAATTAATGAAGAATTTAGGTTTGATGCTGAGTGCTACATGGCTAAAATGAAAATTAGTGCAGCAAAAACTGAAACACTTATCCTCTCAATGAAGGCTGCACAGTGCACACTACATGTGAATGGAGTTCCACTGAAGCAGGTGAAGAAGTTCAAGTATCTCGGGGCCAAGTTCATGAGTGATAGAAAGCAAGGGGCTGAATTAAGTGCAAGGATTGCAGGAGCTGGTGCAGTAATGAGCCAGCTTCATCATTCGGTAATCAGAAGAAGGTGTAAAACACAAACTCGCTATCTTCAATTCGGTTTTTCATGCCAGATGTCCAGGATGTGAATGAAGGTGGTGAAGTTGAGTGTGGGGTGGACAGACCAGAGGAAAGAGAGAAAGGAGTTGAGCTGTTCTCGCATGAGTGATGTGGACCAATACAGTTGTCAACATGGCTGAATCACTTCATCTGATGAACAGATAGATACTGGAGTCATGTCCACCACATCCACATGGACTTTGAACCAATCATCTGTGAAATGTATGTAACTGTTGAAGATAAATGCAAAACATTGTTGTGTTAAACTTAGTATATTCCCTCTGCCTTATCATAGGCTGTTCATATTGGTAATCAACAAAATACTGAACAACCTATATATGTGTGTGAAGGTAAATTATTTGTATTTAATTGACTCTGAGCTCTTCTTACTGTATTGAACTCTTCATTCCTGTTAGTCTAGTAAACGTCCATAAGTCTATTAAATGTTTTAATAATCCTTGTCTAAACTTTCGTTATATATATATATATATATATAATTATAATAATAATGAAATTATTGTGTACAGTGCTCAGGTGCACTACAACTCATCAAAGGTGCATGTATAGTACATAGAATAATATACAAATGTCATGGAAGTGTATAGTGTATGAGTCATGATATACATGTGTGCGTGTGTATAGAGGGGTAATATTAGGTGTAGTGTTGGCGAATCTCAGGAAGGATGGAGGTTTTAAAGGATGCAGTGTCTCGACAGCTAATAACTGATGCAGGTAGTTTGTTTCATGCTTCAGCAACTCTGAGCGTAAATATATATATATATATATATATAATGAAGGAAGTGTGGTAAGGAACCAGGTGGACCATAACGCACCAGAGTACTCGATACTTTGGGTAGTAGATTGGTTAATAGGAAAAGGTTCAGGACCCCGACGGCTGAGCTCAAGCCGTTTCGACGGCTATTTCTGAGTCCAGAAATAGCCGTTGAAATGGCTTGAGCTCTGCCGTCCAGATCCTGAGCCTTTTCCTATATATATATAAAATCAGTTCCTGTATGAGCAAGGCATGGTCAGCCGACCAGACACTGCCCACAACAGGACAACCCGTCTAACCCATGCTCGCATGGAAGAACGGACGTAAAATGCTGATGATGATGATATATATAAGGGATAACAAAATATTGTTATAGGTAATCCAGTTAATCAGTGAAACAATTGTTAGACTGTAAATAAAACTCTTTTTTGTACTGTTGGCCATGTTAATCTTCACTCTCTCAATATATATATATATATAATGTGTGTATAGATTTTAGATACTGATGGTTCACCAGTATGAGCACTCAATACTAATATGGGGGTCCGGTTACCGATGTGGGATTCAAGAATCCACAAGTGTGATGAGCTGATAGATCACGAAACGCGTACCACTTGTGAATAAACATATCGATGTGTGTATATATATATATATATATATATAAGTTGGAATAGAATGAAACGAAATTTCATTTCTCACTCTTAGTACGGCACTTACTTAAATGTAAGTATGTATGTATACGTACATACATATATGTATACAGACGTACAGTAGCATGCATATATATATATATATATATATATATATATATATATATACATACAGGTACACATATATATATGTACGTATCAGTTTAGCGGACGTTTATTATAACGCTCGCTTTGTCCGTTTGTAAACAAACTGACAGCCTGATTTATGCTGTACGGTGTTAAGGCAACCACGTCACCTTTTTGTTCAACATTGACACAGGAACGATGTACTAGTTTCAAGCTTGTTAGCTATCGGACAAAGCGACAAACGGACAAAGCGAGCGTTATAATAAACGTCCGCTAAACTGATACGTACATATATATATGTGTACCTGTATGTATATATATATATATATATATATATATATATATATATATATATATATATATATATGCATGCTACTGTATGTCTATATACATATATGTATATACGTATACATACATACTTACATTTAAGTAAGTGCCGTACTAAGAGTGAGAAATGAAATTTCTTTTCATTCTATTCCAACTTATCGTTTTCGGTGCGCCTGGCCGATTGAACTCACTCGATATGCAAATTAGGCTGCTCAGCCGTTAATTTTCATAAGGAAAGTATATACTTTCGAACGTTCAACCATCTGGCAGAAGGGTATACGGTGCTGACGATAGCTAACAAGCTTGAAACTAGTACATCGTTCCTGTGTCAGTGTTGAACAAAAAAGGTGACGTGGTTGCCTTAACACCGTACAGCATAAATCAGGCTGTCAGTTTGTTTACAAACGGACAAAGCGAGCGTTATAATAAACGTCCGCTAAACTGATACGTACATATATATATGTGTACCTGTATGTATATATATATATATGCATGCTACTGTACGTCTGTATACATATATGTATGTACGTATACGTACATACTTACATTTATATATATGGTGGATGCCCCCTCATTATCGAGTATGGCCATTGCACGATATACTATTATTAATAATTATTTATTAATTCTATCATGCAATGCCTGTGCGTGAAGATACTTTTTAAAGTGAGGAAAGACTGTGCACTGAGCCAATTCCACTCTCTGAGCGACAGTAGCTATAACTCGATAAGAAAAACATCATCGGTAACTACTGAGCCGCAGGTTTTATATCGGAGTTATCCCAGTTTCCTGAGTTGTCTTCTCCTAGAAGAATTACCTAACAAAGGCTAGGGGTCCTTCACTCTCAGTGGTTTAACCGCGCGATCGGGTGTCCAGCCAGACTATTTCTATGTCCCTGCGCATATACATGCACATGCACCGCACCCACGTTTATACACATATACATATACACACATATGTACATGTGTATATACATATTTACACACTTTTGGATGACTGTTGACTCTGATGAGTTCTTCCGCCCTTTATCAGGTTTTGTTTTTTGTCCTGCAGGGTGCCCAATATCACCCTCCTCATCAAGTAAACTTGGTGGGGTTGCCGGTTTAGTCGCCGACGACCCGACCATGCGACAGGTTGTACTGGGTTACATGTTACCAGTAGCACTCAAGAGTGACCCGACATATAAATATACATACATACATATATATATATATATATATATATATACACATATATACATATATACATATATACATATATACATATATACATACATACATACGTACTGGGTTACATGTTACCAGTAGCACTCAAGAGTGACCCGACATATAAATATACATATATATATATATATATATATACATATATATATACATATATACATACATATATATATACATGTGGGTGGAGATGGTGCAGTAGACATGCCAACTTCTAAAAACCCGAATGAGGAGTACCATGAACAAAAAGTGCCCCAAAACGGGGAGCAATGAGGCAAAATAGGGAGATTTTACATAATGAAAGCTATACCTATTTTCACAAGAGAAGACATCTCTTACCCACCGCAAAGGGGAGATCTCCCCGTTCAACGGGGACAGTTGACAGGTCTGGTGCAGTAAAAGGTTAATTTTGTTTTCACACTAAGAACTGTAGAGCACAATATAGCGTTATATTTATTTCGTAAATACAATTAAGCAAGTAAATGGACAATAATGAAAATAAATAATCCAAAAAAATGTGTGGGGACGCGCACATACCAATAATGAGTCAATACAAGTTACATAACGGCTGAGACTATGCAGATATATACAGTACTAAAGAAAAAGAAAAAACGGGGAATAATAAAGAAGAAATCTATGTGGAGGGAGACATGCTCTCTCAACCACACACCACCATAAGGGGCGTTGGAGTCTGTATTCTTGGGTGTCAAATAATCGTTATTAAATTTTGCTACTCTATCTCCGGCAAAATTTTATTTCAAGTGGTAGCATTCCTGCGACAATTAATTTTCTTTATACATGACAAAAAAAGTACTTTACAAGAAACCCCCCATACGTTATAAAATGAATAGGATGCGTTAGGGTCTCACTATGTAAAAAACTAAACGACTAAATCTGTTGTTTTTTTTAATCAACAGAAACAACCTAGAAAAATTATCGATTTACCCGCCTCCCCAATATTTGGGATCCAAGAGTAATAATTTGTGATGCAAATCAACACACTCGAAGAATTGCCATGTGTGATAGTAGGCTACAACGCTGAAATAACCATGCACCCTTACGGGCATCATATGTCGGTAAGGAGAGCCGCCAACGATGACAAGAACTTCGTTGTCAGCAGACAAGCTTCCCCAAATGTCTCGAACACAACAGGTTGAACAAAAAAACTATTAACAGTATGACACCATAAAAAGTTATATTTATTCTGTGAATACAACCAACCAACAAAGTAAATAGATAATAACAATTAAAAAAATAGTAGTAAAAAGGGACATGCATACTACATCGAGTACTGGTGATTCCTAATGTATGCAGCCGAAATTCCTGATGGAGTCATATGGGCGTTGTCGTGATGTACAGACTGTACGGTACAGCGTGTCGTGAGCATTTAAAACCTCCTGGGGTCCATACCTCACCAAGTCTGAACACAACCGATTTCTTTCAGAGAGGGAGGGTGAAAAAGAGACAGCAAGAAAGTGAGAAAGAGATATAGAGGAAGAATCGACAGTTATGGACTGGTATTTTTTTATCGACCTCGACAGGTTTGAACTGAAGAGGGTGCAAAAGGATAGAACAAATACAACAAAGCATTCTGTCCGACGTTCTAACGATATTACCGCACAGCACTAACATGCCCTGCTTCATAATAGAGGCGTATATTAAAGCATATACAATGTTTATGTATAATGAACATACTTAAATCTCGCTATGGTACCTTTCTAAACATTAGTGTTTCCATATTTTTATCACACAGCTGCAACTGGGGTAGCTGTGACATGATCACTACTAAAGGCGAGACTTATGTATGTTTATTATACATAAACATAGGGCGGTAGATTGGCAGTATCGGTAGAGCATCGGAAAATATGCGGCATATAGGTACCACCGATATTAGCTTTCCCTTTCATCCTTACGGGGTCGAGAAAATAAAATACCAGTAACGCACTGAGGTCGATTTAATCGACTTTCCCCTTTCCCTTCAAATTGTTGGCCTTGTGCCAAATGTAGAAACAATTATACATAAACATATTGTATATGCTTTCATGTATGCCTCAATACTGGTGTTTCCTTCTAAAAATAAAATGTTGATGTAACCTAAAATACGATAGTTTCGCGGGGATAGAGAGGCCGAGGTACTGGAGTAGCAAAGCACCCTGCAAGAGCAGCATCACCTAAATAAACATCGATGACATAAAGGTGGTTGTCAGCGGTCCATCGCCCTCAAAGACCGCTGACTGAAAAAATGTAATTCACCGATAAATAACAGTATTTCAGTAATTTATTCCATTCTGCCATAGATACAGTAAATAATCATCACCTCCGCCACAGTATTTAAGATATGAGATGAAGCGAAAGAATCGCTAACAGTAACATCCTATATGAGACATTTATCTCTGGTTCAACAACAAACATGTTAAGTCCATGAGACCTCTTCTCATCGTTTCTCTACAATTCTACTGACTCCAGAATTTAGTGGGTATTTTCTCTGGCCATGACACGTGAGTGTTTGGGGATTTCTCAAAATGTTTTAGGAGAAAACCCCTGCATTCATCATTGTAGTCTGATCTTTTTTTCTGTTTTTCCCTAATGTATATTGTTATTGTTTATTTATTTTATTTATTATAGTCACGAAATAAATGTTTTATATTTAAGTACGATTTGATGTGGTGAGCGAAGAGACTTGCAGTCAGTCAACAATCCTTGAAGCCATCACCGCCCCCTCATCAGAGTCGCGATCTTACCACATCTACACCGTCGAACCCTATATATATATCGGCTTTATTATACAACCAGTCCTTACTAGAATTGCAATTCCCTCAATTCTGGAGCCAGTGGGAATGCCCAAAACATCGAGAAGAGGTTCGATAAAGTTATAGTGTATTCAATCGGGAATCCAAACTGAATGAAGAATTCGATTTGAGTGTGCGTGTCTTCTCACACGTTTTATCCTTTTTAAAAATATAAATTGTATTTATTTGTATGCATATTTAACTGAAATAAATGACTTTTTTACATATTAAAAAAACATGAAAATTCACTTCTCAATTTACAAAAATTCCCCTCCTTAAAAAATAAAAAGTAGAAAATAGAATGCGATTAAATGACAGAGTAACAGGAAAAAAACATGATAGTAGAAGAAATTCAAATAGATAAATAATTTATCTAACCTTATAATTTTGATTGTCGACAATTCAAAAATTCATTACTTTTTGTTTTTCTGTCTTAAGGTAAGTCTCCAAGTTACAGTTTAGTTGACGACTGTTCATGAATAAGATAGGAAATCTGTTGATTATATTGATCGATCGATTAGACTGATTCATTGATAGTGAATAATACGGTGGTGGCCCTACTGCTGCTGTGCTTGTTGATATCGGAATCCTCCGATTCTCAATTTTATCTTGTTGACAATATTGGTAATTCCGGCTTTGGTTGTAATTTACTAAATTTATCTCTTATCTTTTACCAGATATAGTTTTAGCTCCCGGTTGATTTTATTTAAAAGAAGAAAGTGGTTAGAAATAATAGTTAGAGACAGATAGAGAAATAAAGATAGATATATAGATAGATAGATAGATGAGATATAAATATGCCGATAGATAGAAAAAGTAAACACTTAAATACAAATTTCTAACCAAAAGAATTTTGTTTTAACCAAACCAAAAGAAAAATAAATCGCACCTAAAACCAAAGAAATCAAAAGAAAGCTTTGGTGGTTTAATATATATTTAGCAACTAGGTATTGCTAGTATTTATTATCTTGTATGGTAACAGATCCTTGAAATAGCAGTTCTCGGTTCCACTATAACCTTCAACCAATTCAACAGAAAGCTGTTTATAGATGTCGGGGAGGGGTTGAAGAGAGTGAAAGAAGAGATATACAGAGAAAGTGCGTGGTTGAAATGAAATCGAAAAAGAAAAAAAAACGTCTACTCTAATCCCTAAAATATAATCAAGTATCTCATAATTTCAAATCTTCGTTATAATTCAGACTATATAAATTAATTCTAATTGTATATTTTAGAAGAAAAAAATATTTTTACGTAATTTAATTATTATTATTTTATTTACGTACAAGCGTGAAGGTATTTTAAATATTGATAAACATTTATTAATTGGATTATTTAAATAATATTATCTTTTATGTTTCAATATAAAAATAACAAACAAAAATATTTGAAAACGCGTGGGAAAGAAGCTAAGCTGTGAAAAATGTGAAAGTGTGGCTTACTGTTGATAGTTCTGTTATTAATCAACATTCATAGAGCTACAACATCCTGCATGGTTTCGTAGCGACTCCGGTTGCCGAGTGTTTTCTCAAATTATCAATATTTTCAACAAACATCTTTGACATGTTGCTATGGAAGGGTTGGCGATATACCCTTCTAGTCGGCGGCTTAGTGGGCTTTACTCTAGCTGCTGTTTACCCTATAATTATTGATCCTTATTTGAACCCCGGCAAATGGCGTAAGTGTTTGTTTATGTAATATGTGTTAAGGGAAAACCGATATGTTTTGTACTAAAATTCTAGCAAATAATAGCTTTTGTCTTGTCTGGACAGTAATTAATAGAATCGAGAAAAGAATTAATAATAATATGGGCACTACCATGCTATTAGCTGTCAGAAGTGAAAGTTTCGTCAACCTTCTTAATCGTAAACATCGTTTATTTCCGTATTGTGGAGTTACTTAAATGAAAATATAGGTGGCCCTTAAAAGGGCAAAATTAGAAAACAAATTTAAGTTAATTAGAAAACAAGTCATAGTTATCAACATCAAATTTTTTTCACCAACCCTATACATGAAATTGATAACCATGACTATGAAAATATAAATGATTAAATCCAATTTATTTGATAACCATGACTTGTTTTCTAATTAACTTAAATTTGTTTTCTAATTTGGCCCTTTTAAGGGCCACCTATATTTTCATTTAAGTAACTCCACAATACGGAAATAAACGATGTTTACGATTGAGAAGGTTGACGAAACTTTCACTTCTGACAGCTAATAGCATGGTAGTGTCATAATATGTGATGAAAATAAACTTTATAGAAGTGAAAATTTCTCTAATTGTTGACTACATGTATGTATATATATATATTGTTGACTATATGTATGTATATATATATATGGTAATACGAGTCTATTTCTGAGTTGGTTCTTTCACTACTCAATGATACACGGAATTAATTCATCGTTTGACAATTAATTATTTGAGAACGTGTGAACCTCGTACAGAAGACAGCAAATACCCAGAAAAAAATTCATATATATATATATAGTTATAAGGTCAGGTGAAAGGTTAAATATAGTATGTTCATAATATTAGATTGCATAACATGCAGTACATGTGGGGAGTTTTGTATGATGCTATACATCAGAATATACTTCTGCAGACCTGTCAACTCTCCCCGTCCGACGGGGGACATCTCTAACCCATTGGGGGTGGGGGTGTGAGAGCTATATTATGTGAAAATAAGTATAGCTTTCGTTATGTAAAACCTCCCCGTTTTGGGACACTTTATTTTCATAGTACTCTCCGTTTGGGTTTTTAGAGGTTGGCAGGTCTGCTTCTGCCTACTGATATGTTTATCAGGTCATACTGTTGTATAAACATTGAAAAAGCCACTCCTGAAAGCATATTTTTTTCTTATAGTCAGTGGTGGTCTTCTTCGCACATGAAAGGACAGCCATCATAAACACACACACACACACATCATATTTAATATAAAAATGGCTTCTACGGGACTAGAACTGTTTCATTCAAAAGAAATCATTTTTCTTGAATGAAACAGTTCTAGTCCTGTAGAAGCCATTTCTATATTGAATATGATGTTTACACTCTACTAATATATTGAGTACCTTACTAACTGTGATTACCCCCGATTGAACCCGAAACTCATATATATATATATCGAGAGAGAGATCGTAATCATCATTATTTTGCATCGACTTTTCCATGTTAGCATGGGTTGGACGGGTTGTTACAGACCAAATCAGTACTTAATCGGAAACACCGTTCTTGTAGCTGAGTCGGGAGACCACTCTTCGTTCAGTAGGTTTCGTTGAGCTGGGAGCCCTTCTTAACGCCAGCCATTTTACAGAAAGATTTTGGTGGCATTTTATCATGGCACCAGCACCAGGTGTAGTCATGTCCTTAACATAACTAAAGAGTTCTCTCTATCCTTATTTAGCATAATTTATACGGCTGGGTGACCTTGCTATCACCATTCCATTGCCTACTTTACAGAGTGTACAGAGTGCGTTTTATAGTTGCATCATCACCAGAGATACAGGACAAGTGGTGGAGGCATGGAAAGGAATTAGTGGAGTGCAATATGATTAACTACCGGTATGGGATTGAATAGAAGTGTAAAGAGGGGAGAATGAGGAATGGATAACAGCATAAGGTAGATGTTAACCAAGAGCTGTATAGGAGAGACAATGATGTGTCCTTAATGTGACTTCAGACTTCTCTCTACATTAAGTTGTTAGTGTTGAAATACCAATTATTTAACAGAATGTACCAAATACCTTTTCTAGTGAAACCAACACATTAAACCTCCCTACTCTCCACCATCAGCACAGAGTTGGCTACCTGCAGGTGTGAACCTCACGAACTGGAATGGCTCTTTCAGCGTGTCTCCCTCACCATCCTCTGGAGAAATACCGCCTCTATTCTGTCCACCGGATACTGCAAGTAGGCCAATGCTTGGGCCCCCATTTGCTCATAATAGTGAGAGATGGGGAGAGACAGAGGCAGTGTCTGTGGAAGTTTGGTTTGTTTGTGTTCAGACCTGGTGTATATATATATATATATATGATTCACGGACACACACTCACTGAGGCAATTTAATTTTATGATATGTATGTGTGTGTGTATATATATATATATATATATATATATATGTGTGTGTGTGTTTGTATGTATGTATATAATATATATACATATATGCACACAGTGTGTGTTTAAGTCAATGTGTTTAATATAAAATTCTCCTTTTATTATATTGTCACCATCCCTAAGTAACTTTTTCCCCAAGTACAACTGTTGACCTTTTATATAGATTATATAGTTCCACCCTTGGAAGCAGAGAAAAGCGGATATAAAATGATGATGATGATATACCAGGTAGATTAATGTGTTACAAGAGAGTTAACTTTTGAAGTTATAATTTGTTTACTTCAACACACTTCAACACAACATACACGTGGTTTCTGCATATTTCCTGCTTACAAACTCCACCCACAAGGTCATTAGTCAATGACACTAGCTTAAGAGATGACTCTAAAGTCACATGGTTATGAAGTGATCTTCTTGAGCTAGCTCAAGGGATGAACCTGGAACCAGATGGTGATAAAGTGATCTTCTTGAGCTAGCTCAAGGGATGAACCTGGAACTAGATGGTGATAAAGTGATCTTCTTGAGCTAGCTCAAGGGATGAACCTGGAACCAGATGGTGATAAAGTGATCTTCTTGAGCTAGCTCAAGGGATGAACCTGGAACCAGATGGTGATAAAGTGATCTTCTTGAGCTAGCTCAAGGGATGAACCTGGAACTAGATGGTGATAGTGATCTTCTTGAGCTAGCTCAAGGGATGAACCATTCTAGTGGTATCTGAGTCAAGCAAAGAGGCTGATAGTGATGTGGTTGTTTTCAACTGTTTGCATGTCATTTGAGGTGTCTGAAATGAATGTGATAAGGACAGAAGTTTGCAGGACCAGATAGATTGCCTTTCTTGAGTGTGGTGGTAGTGATTGTATATATATATATATCATGTAATTCTATATATTCAGATAGATTCTTATAGAGAGTTTGGTGAGGATAAGTACTAGTTCTAGTGTGCACTATTTCAGGGTAATGAATCTGGTTGCTTTGTTGTATTAGAGATAAAAATGTTAGAAATTTGGCACCTAGCCTTACCAGACTCCACATATAAAATTAGATGATGTGTATTTGGATGCAGCATGGCTGAATGGTGAAAAAGTTTCTTTTGTTAACATTAGGTCTCAGGTTTGTTCCCAATGTGTGGCATCTTATGCAAGTGTCATTTACCTTAGCCTCGAGTTAACTCAGGCATTGTGAGTGAAATTGGGTAGACAGAAACTGTTTGGAAGCCTGTTGAATGGACTGTACCTGTAATTCAAAGGGCCAGCCTTATCGTTCACTGTCTCATGCTGAATCTCCCTGAGAATGATGCTATGTGTACACGTGTCTATGGAATCCTCATCCATGTACATATAAATTTCATGAGCAGTCTGTTCGTTGATCAAACAACTGAAACAATCATTGTCAAAACCAACAGAGGTTGATTGATCAGTCTTATGGGGTAGAAGGAGGAGTTGTATGTAAGTGTGTATGGAGTGTAGGGTTAACTGCAAGCTAGCAACAAATCTCATAACTTTCTCTGGGAGTGTTACAGAGCCATCTTGGCAGGTTCTACAAAGTTTCTTGAGAAACTCATAACAAAGTGTCAGAAGGCTCTACTGCAAATTGAGAGGCATAAAAGCTTATAGCCTGTGTACAACACATGGGATTGTTATAACGGGATGTTTTTATCTTTTTGTGCATATCTAATTTTGTGAAATACAAATATAAGAGTAGCTGATAAAGTTAATTGATTGTGCTGATTTAGACTTTTACCTTGTTTATTCTGACCATTTTAATTTTCATCTAAACAGTTTCAGTTTGATTTACAACAAGAAAACATGTTATCAGTATTAGGTTCATGTGTTGGATGACAGACAACGTTTACTGTTGTGATTATGTTGGTGTAACTGAGCAAGATGGAAAGTTGTTAGAGCTTCATATAGAATGCACTCTAAATTCACATCACACTGAAGTCAGCTTTACCATTCATCTTTTCTGAGTCAATAAATGAAGTACTGGTCTTGAGCAATAGATTGGTGTAATTGTCAAAGCATCGACCAAGATGTCTTGCAATATCTATCCTGGAATGTCTGTTGTGATACTGGCACCATGCTGTATGGGATCTTGTCTTTCCTTTAGATTACATCGATGGCATGGAGAGGGGAGATATGCATGTACAGGCAACTGCTGGTCTTCCATAAAAAGAACCCACACCTTGAAAAAGAACTTTCCAGAGGCAGATTCTTGATTTCATGAGACATACAGGGACTGTGAAACCTGAACAAAGCATATCATAATTCTTCCTATTAGTTTACTTTGACTGAACAAAAATACTTTCTCCTTCTGTATCATGGTTGAGTGATGAGCTGCTGGGTAAGCATTCAGGTGTAAAAATAATCGACTATAAAAGGGTATTGGTAACTATTGAAGTTTACATGTGTTTTGATCCCTAATTGGGACTATTTTACTTGACTTACACTGTTAATTCCCTTGTTAAAACATGAAGGTCACTAAATGAGTTGTATTCCTCTAGGCATGATACCCATTCCTCACTTTTCCCATTTAATTGTTGTTACAGCTCACATTTTGCATGTTTCACCAGCATAGTGTGAAATTGAAGCTCATAGGAGGTTTCTTGTGAATTTTTATGATAGTGACGCCAGTCCTATCATTTATTTCTAATTATGGAGAAGTTATTGATGTTTAACTTGGTTTATCATAGTTGAATGAGATAAATAAACTCAAGTACAAAGTAAATAGAGCTGGAGTTTGCCTTATATAAATATCTAATTCTGTTGCTAAGATATGACATATTAGGTAGTTTATCAAAAGTTGTTTAACCTGAGATAGATCTAATCATTTAACAAAGAATATCTAATCAATCTAATTGAGAAAATCAACAAATACTACTGTCTAGGTGTGGTTTAATTAATTACTGATTTATGCTACTAATGTGAAAGTTTGCACCCTAACGATTTGTGTGTTAGGCTTCAATTCAACAGCTAGCTTGGACTTGACAATATCCCTACATCTCTTTACCAGACACTTAGCATAGACTTTACTGGAGAGGTTTAACAGTGCTGTGAAGACTGAGACACTCATCCTCTCAAGGAAGCCTATGCAGTGCACTATACATGTGAATGGGGTTCCTCTAAAGTAGGTGAAGAAATTCAAGTATCTCAGCACCATGTTCATGAGTAATGGAAGGCAGGCGGCTGAATTAAGTACAAGAATTTCAAGAGCTGGTGCAGTAATGCACCAGCTTCAGAAGAAGGGAGCTAGGTATAAAAGCCAAACTTGCTATCTTCCATTCAGTATTTGTGCCAAGCCTTATCTTGGGTAATGACCAAAAGAATGTGATCACAAACATAAGTGGCTGAAATAGGGTTCCTCGGAAGTAGGAGTAGGAAGCCTCAATTGTAAGATATCGGGATAGATTCCCAAACTGTACAACACATTGTTCCAGTCCACTCAGCTGAAAAAAATTTACTACCAGCAGCAGCTGGGGAATTAAACTTGTAACAGACTAGCTTTCCATCCTAGGGGAAGTTTTGTTGTCTGTTACTTAATGCTAATGACACTGAAATAAGTTCCTGGCTTTCAAACTTCTGGACTTGGAACAACTACTTTTAATGTTATTACTAATACATTTTTTTTTATTGCTGTTCCAAAGTGATATATAGGTGACAACTTCACAAAGTTAAATTGGCAGTATTTGATCCAGCTCTGTGCACACTCTGTTTAAATTCCACTGTGATCAATTTTGCCTTCTATTATTTTGATGTCAATAAAATAGGGTAGCAGTCTAGGGTGATGGACGAACGAAATTGGTGAATTTTGTTCCAACATTTTGCATTCTGAGTTCAAATATTGTTGTGGCCTGCCTACTTGGGTGGTAGATTTAATCCATCACCAGTTTTAACATCTCCACCTGGCTCTTGGGTGGTAGATTTAACCTTTAACAAATTTAAAACCATCACCTGGCTTGAGTGGTAGATTTACCCGTCACTTGGACCTGGGGTGCCTTTAGTGGAGTCCACTCTACCTCAAGCATTCAGTCCAGGTCTTCAGTTTGAGGATACCTCCCTCCTTCCCACCCACCAGTCTCGGAGACCAGAAAAAGTCATGAGTACTGCAGTTTCTCCCTCACTAAACAAGAGAAGAATATGATTTGAATACAAAATTCACAGAATTAAAACTCATTTTGTTGGATATTAATGGGTGCTTGATTTAGGCACAAGGCCAACAATTTGGGGGGAGGGGAAAGTCGATTGAATCGACCTCAGTGCATTACTGGTACTTTATTTTATTGACCCCTGTAATGGTGTTCGACGCTCTACCGATATTGCTTTTAAAAGTGTGCCAAATCTGTGAGATAACTTTATCTCCCTTAGTTTCAAATGTCCACAAGGCACCTCTATGCGGTAGCTCAACCTATTAGAAATAACAACAAAATCTCATCAACACTTAACGTTCGTTTTCTCCGCCAACAAGAGTAGTACTGGATACTAATAAAAAGACAGGATAGGTTTTGCGCCTAAAATGTTCCAGTCCTAGGCACAAACCCGGTTTTTTTTTTACCAAGTGGAATTTGGTAGACGTTAACTACAGAAGCCCGTTATATATGTGTTTGTGTCTGGCTTGGTTTATATCCCGTAAACTTAGCGGTTCAACAAAGAGAGATGGATAAAATAAGTACCAAACTTAAGAAAATAAGTGCTATAGTCGATATGAACGACTAAATCATGGCTCAGCATGTTTCAGTCTAATGACCGAAACCAGTAATAAAATAAAAGAATAAACCCACACACTAGTAATAGAATATCCGAATGCACTCAACTCCTATTCTCGAGTTCCAAATAATAGGTGGGGGGTAATTTCTCTAGGTTTCCGTTGATTTTTTTTTTAAAACCAGATTTAGTCATTTAGTTTACATATTGAGACCCCCGCCCATCCTATTTATTTTATAACGTATGGGATTTTTCGTAATGTACTATTTTATCATGTATAATATTTTTTAATGTCTAAAGAAAATTAATTGTCGCAAGAATGCTACCATTTAAAATAAAAATTTCGCCGGTGATAGATTAGCGAAATTTAATAAGCGTGGGGAGGGGTGAAAAAATCTGAAAAATTAATAAGTGGGGGTGGGGGCGATTATTTAAGACCTGAGAGTACTTTATGTTTAGAGTCTTAAATAAATCTTATTTTTTCAGGTAGTAAGAATTTATCGGAAGCACTTACACGAAGGGAGTGAACTCTTGATAACAAGTTTAACGTTTTCATTGTTTCTCAGGCCACTCACTGTTCAAGGGCACATTACTCTCCTGACCTTTGTCACTGAAAATAAGAGTGGATGTTTTTTTTTACGTCCTGTTGTGAAATGATTTTCTCCAAAATTTGCTTACCAATGTAAACATCTGGCATCTGTGTGTATGTGTGTATATATATTAATATGAGTTTCAAAAGATCTCGTTAAGGATGAAAGCAGCGATTCTTTGCTTAAACTTTAAAATCGGTTATTTTAATAGATATTTGCTCTATGGTTTTTATATATTTGATATATTATCCTTATCGAACCCTCTTCGGATTTTAGTCTTCATATTATTAATACTATATATAAATATATGTGCATGTGTGTGTGTGCATATATGATGGCTGCAACTCGATTTCAAGTAATGTCATTGCGTGATACTTAAGCATGGGTATCACGGACGTGGCTCTTTAGTCCCGCTAGGAACTTGCCTATGGCCAGCAATACTATGCACCGCGAAAAAATGTCACATATCAAGCGATGCCTGTGCTTGAATCTTTTTAAGTGAGGAAAGACTTTGCACGTGACCAATCCCACTCTCTGAATATATATATATATATATATATATATATATATTGTGTCAGAAATGCAAAGTATGGGTGCATAAAAGATGTAGTGGGATCACAGGTAAGCTAACTAAGAACATAGATTTCACATGTGGCCGGTGCACTGGTGCAATAAGTAGCAGCAAGTGCCCACAAAATACTAGCTCTTTCAACTGCGCAGAGGGCTCAATAGAAATAGTGGACAGCTTCCATTACCTGGGTGACAAAATCAGCAGTGGGGGAGGGTGCTCTGAAAGTACAGTAGCTAGAGTCAGAACTGGATGGAAAAAGTTCAGAGAGCTTATACCACTATTAGCCGCTAAAGGGTTCTCCCTAGAAGTGAAAGGCAGGTTGTATGATGCCTGCATACGAACAGCAATGTTGCATGGCAGTGAGACCTGGGCATTGTGTGAAGAGGATATACGCAGACTAGAGAAGAACGAAGCTTGCATACTCCGCTGGATGTGTAATAGTAATATACGTGAACAGCAAAGCATAAACGAAATAAGGAAAAAATGAGAAATAAGAGGGATCAGATGTTGTTTACTCGAGAGAAGGCTACGTTGGTATGGACACGTGATGCGCATGAAAGTCGATAGCTGTATAACAAAGTGCAGGGCAATAAAGATAGACGGTAGCCACGGAATAGGCAGACCTAAAAAAACCTGGGACGAGCTGATAAACTCCGACCTCACACACTTACACCTCTCCAAGACAATGTCACTGGACCGAGACCTTTGGTGGTACTCAGTAATAGAGAAGACCCGCCTTACCTAAATACATAGTAAAACCTACTACAGTCAGTAGGCATCTCTAACAAAATACACCCCCGTCCCACCACCCCCACCCCATCCACACCGCCCCCTTCTATGTAAAGTTACGTTGGTGCCACACCATCCAGGCCGAAACAAATGAGATCGTGTAGGTGTCACGACAAAAAAACACACAGTCCACGCTGTAATGTGGCCATGTAGGCAACACGGTAAAAACCTCCCAGACCCACACTGTAAATGTGGTTGGTGTTAGGAAGGGCATCCAACTGTAGAAAACCTGCCAGACAGTCCTATGCGAGCAAGACAATCACTCTTGCCTCAAGTGGGAAAACCCCCGTCCAAACCCATGCAAGCGTGGAACACGGACGTTTAACGTTGATGATGATGATATATATTATTTTCAATTTCAGAGGAATTACAGAAAGCTGGAAGAAAAGGAATTGACAGAGAAAAGATTCAACCTGGAGGTGATTATATAATCTTTCTTTTTCTTTATATTAAAAATAGCGATTTTGCTTTTGTTCATCTGTCTACTTTCTTTTTCTGCCTTCTTTCTTCTCTCTCTCGGTACTGATTTTCCTATGTACGACATAGTAAAGCAGCGCATGATCAATTGAGACAGTCGTTGTTTATTGCTGTATATGTACAGAGATGTTTATAACCTGTTATGTTTGCAATGCAGGAAAATATTGAAAAACTTTAACAATTTTAATTCTGGACCCCCTGATGTGAGAGATACAACACTAGCCATTGAGGTGGGTGGGGTAACTAGGCCTGTTTTTTTTTGTGGGGGGGGGGGGGGGCGTTATAGTGAAGAGATAATACTCTGGTCACATCAATGTCACTACAATATTTTTAGTGCTGGTGCCACTATAAAATGCACACAGTATATTCTGTTAAGCAGTTGGCATTAAGAAGAGAACCAGCTGTTGAAACCATGGCAAAAACAAAATGTATTGAGCAAGACATAGTCCCCCATTTAGACATGCCGTTGTGGATAAATTTATATAAAATGATGGTAGTGATCTAGCTGATTAGTTCAGATAGAAGGGAAAAGTAGGCATATTTTTTAGGGTGTATAGTTAATTAGTTAAAATAGAAGAGGCAGAGCTAGATGGTTGAATCTACTCTTCTTTCTTCTTCATGTCTTCTTTTATTCGGCACTCCTAACTTGTCTGTATAGTTTTTATCTTCTTGGCAATGGCTGAAAGAAAGCTGGTACACTTACATATGATCCCGCTATCTTCTGAGTGCACTGGGCACATTGTTTTGATGCCAGCACTAGGGAGATTGGTATGTCTTTCACACACAATTGAAGAGTCCTCCTGGCTTTTTGTTTGTCAAGTTTCCTATAGCTGGATGCCATTCATATCACCAACCGATTTACAGAGTGTATTGAGTGCATTTATCATGTCAACCAACACTAGAGGTTGTTATGCCTTTGCCACAACTGAAGAGTCAACATGACCTTTTTAGTATGCTTTCTACAGCTGGATGCCCTTTCAATCTCCAATCAGCTTACAGGGTGTACTGGGTGCATTATTTGTGACACAACTACTAGAGAGGTTGTCAATCACTGGCTCGACTAAAGGGTCTCTCTACTCTAGGGGAGGCAGAGTAGGATGGTGGGTAAGAGGGATAACAAGTATATGTTAAGGTGATGTGGAGGAGTAAATATTTAGTTATTCTGTTTTGTTGTTCTGTTACAGGAATGAAAGTGTGGACAGATCCATTTGCCAAGAAAGAATGAAAAAGCTGTCAACTCCAAGGATGTTTGCAGTGTACTGAAATGTGACTTTAGTGGCAACTCTATAGAATTTTGGGATGGAAAGAATGTTTTATATTGTTAATAAATCAATGTTAATAAATTATCAAACTAGAAAGTTTTGGAGTTTTTCTCTTGAACAATCAGTACATGGAAGCAATAGATATGCTAAAAACTGCAGTCAAATCTCTCTTCAATCTTTCCCATCTTCGGAAGGAGCAATGGAATTGACCTCCATAGGTTTCGACAATGAATGTTCCTATTGTTCAATCAATGGAACAGCCTGCTCATGAAATTTGCATGTAAGTGGCTGAGCATTCTACAGATACATCGTTCTCTGGGAGATTCAGAATAATTATGTGTATGACAAGGCTGGCCCTTTGAATTACAGGTACAAGTGTGAGCTGAAAAGTTCATAGGCTTACTATGAAGCAGTGATGTTTCAACTCTTATTAATAACTACATAGTCCCTGGAAAGAAACAATGTTGAAAAATAAACCTCATTTGGTCATTCCATGAGAGCATCTTGGTCAGCCTATGAACTTTTCAGTTGACCCTTGTACAATCTATCAGACAGGCTTCCAAACAGTTGCCTTCTACCCAATTTCACTCAAAAGGCACGTGTCAACCCAAGGTAAATGACACTTGCTCAAGATGCCACACTTCGGGGTCAAACCCAGGGCCTATTGTTTGCAAAATAAACTTCCTTCACCATTCAGTCATGCTATATCCACATACACAACTCTTTACAAATTCCCTACCACATCATTTAATTCTATATATGGAGATAGATAGGACCTAATGATTGTGAAGTGACTTCTTAACCCTTTAGCATTTACATTACTCAATATTTACAATAGTATTTTCACAGTAAACACTTTATTTCACATAATTATCTCACGTAATATCAAATTTATGAGATTTTGATACTATTTATTTTGAGAACAATACCTTAACATAAGTATGAGCAGCCAGTAATGGCCGGTTTAAACAGAAAGATGGTTTGAGAATTCTGGCCAGATACGGCCAGTTTAAATGATAAAAGGTTAATCATTCGACTATGCTATGTCCACATCTTAGGAAAGACTTGTTGAACATTGCAGTCAGGTATATAAAAGAAAAACATGATATTCTCATGGCAGGAATAGCATCTGCTTGGCAATAACTGACAATGTGGTGGTGTTGTTTTTTTGTATTGTTTAGCTTGAAGGAAGAGCAGTGCTTATGACCTTTTTCAGGGATTCCAAGATTGGTAGGAAGGAAGAAAGTATCCTCAAACTGGAAAGCTGGCATAAATGCTTATAACAGTGTGGACTTTGCTAAAGGTACCCAAGCGGCAAGTGGTAGATTGAGTTTACGTAAATGAGTGATGGATTTCATCCATCACCAAAATGGGCCACAACAGGATTTTAACTCGGAATGCAAAAACCTGGAAAAAATATTGTAAGACATCCTGTCCAATGCTGTAACAGTTCTGCCAGTCCACCACCCTAGGCTGGTACTTTAGTTATCAACCCTGGAGGAATGACAACAAAGTTGAATTTGGTGGGATTTAAACCTAAAAGGCAGGGAACCAAAATCATTATCACTGTTTAACATCTATTTTCAATGCTTGCATGGGTTAGATGAGTTGTCATGATATGATGCTAGCCAGGTAAGGTGACCACAACATCTTGCTGATACAGATCTTCATAATGCCAACCACATTACATTACAGAGTGTACTTGGAGCATTTTTCATGACACCACCTCTAACACATTACAGGGTAGACTGGGTGCTTTTGTCATGGCATCAGAACAACTAACGGGGTGAATTTAGTTCTTTATTTGTTGTGGCACCAGCACAAGAAAATAAACTGTAATACATTTCATCCAAGTTATAACGTTTCTGTCAATACATTGCCAAGAAAGTTTGAAATTTTCCTTCTTACTTGGCTTGAATTGTTAAACAATCCAGCATGGCCTCTGCCTGTTGGCTGCTACACATAAAAAAGAAGAATGAACTTACAGTATTCTTAGAATTATTTTAATCATATTATTGAAATGGAGACAATATAAGGTGTGAGAAGACTCAACAGACTGGTGAAGCATGTCACAACCTCTCTAGTGTTAAGTACTTAACTGAGTGTATTTTATCCAGGTGCTGCCTCTATAGAGGTTGTCATGACTTCAACATGGCTGAAGAGTTTTCCCAAACCTATGTTACAGTTTAAATGCCAATCACTTTATTGAGTGAACTATTTTTTATTTATATAGACAGGTTGCCTTGTTCTGAGTAAGTGTGATCAACTGGAGACAGAGACATCTTGTTCCAAGGAAATGTGATTTAGAATGGAGAAGACAGTGTTTGGAGCTACATGTTGGTTGTCGGTAGGAGATTGAGTAGATAACAGTTAAAGTGGGGAGTAAAGGAAGTGATGTGTGAGGTGGACTGAGCTATTTGCAGAAGAGAGGGATGAAACGAGGTACCTTGAGAGAGGAAGGCTTCACCATTGGAGATGATGGTGTAGAGAGGCAGTGATAGGGATATATGGATAATAATAATGATGGAATTAACACACAGATGACATAATAAAATGCGCCCAGTCCACACTGTACAGTGAGTGGTTAGTGATAGAAAGCGCATCAAGCCAGAAGACTTCTGACCCTTCAAAAATAATTAAAAAAACATGACTAGCACAACATACTATTTTTTTTTATTTAAAATTTCAAATACAATTTTAAACAACTTTTAAAAAAAGACAAGAAAACATATAAGGGAGAAAACAGTAATTTCTGTAATTAAATATAATTCAATATTCATAAATAAAAAATTTTTGCAGCATTAAAAATTTTTTCAATTTTTATTTTACGCATTTTTATTTTTTGTTTTATTTTTTAACAGTAACAAAATTTAAATTTATGGAATGGCTAGTTGAAAGTATTCATCATATCAGCTTTTAAAATTCATCGAAGTATTATATTATAACTAAAGATTAATTATAAGAGAACTATTTATATATAAACACACTGAAATCGACAATACAGTTTTTGTCTTTTTTGAAACTAGCTTAATACACATACTTATAAATGAATATATTTATATACATACACACACCTACGTGTGTGTGTATATATATATATAATTTATTAATTTAATCAATTTAAATGCCCGTGTAAAGCTGGTAAGCTATGACAGACTGAGAAAGTTATCTAATATCTCTTAAAATAATTTTTTTTTAAATGAGAAGGGCATTTATATATATATATATATATATATACAAATGTGTGTGTATATATATATATACACATGTCTCTGTGTATATATATATGCATACATACACACACAAATATATATATAAAGAGAGAGAGAGATAATATACATATAATTACACACACATACACATAAATATATATATATATAACGAATGAATGAAGATTAACACGGATAAGCTATACAATAGGGTTTTCTTCCAAGCATTAACATGTTTCATTGTCTAGTATGTAATTGATTGCGTCTTAAAATCTCTATCTACAATGTTATTTTGAAATTCGATTTTAAATACTGCTTATACCAGGCAAATTATCAAAACACTGATTTTGGAGTCAGCGGTGCAACATATTTAAGTTGTATGACTTAGTATAAATACGTTGCACCGCTGACTCCAAAATCAGTGTTTTGATAATTTGCCTGGTATCAGCAGTATTCAAAATTGAATTTCACAACAACATTGTAGATAGCGATTTTATGATGCAATCAATTACGTACTAGACAATGAAACATGTTAATGCTTGGAAGAAACCCCTATTGTATAGCTTATGCATGTTAATCTTCATCCATTTCTTATTAATGCTCCAGGAACAGCTTACGTCGGAACTGTTCAAAATCGGCCCTCTGAAAGCCACAACTAAGTAAACATCTTGTTGAGTCAACCAACACCGCACAGTACAGATTACTCATAACCTTAAACAATACCTTGTTTACTCATATATATATATATATAAGGCCAGTTACTACAATGGCGCCAACTTGTTCTACCTGTGTCGATGAAGATGAACTGGAAAATAACTATATTCAAACTCGCTCTATGGACTTGAGTTGCTTATAGAGTAACTCAAGTACATAGAGTGAGTTTGGATATTTTTACCTACCTATTACCACTATATATATATATATATATATATATGTGTGTGTGTGTGTATATATACGCTGTAATGTGGCCATGTAGGCAACACGGTAAAAACCTCCCAGCCCCACACTGTAAATGTGGTTGGTGTTAGGAAGGGCATCCAGCTGTAGAAAACCCGCCAGACAGTCCTATGCGAGCAAGACAACCACTCTTGCCTCAAGTGGGAAAACCCCCGTCTAAACCCATGCAAGCGTGAAACAGGAACGTTAAACGATGATGATGATGATGTGTGTGTGTGTATATATATATGTGTGTATGTATATGTGTGTGTGTATGTATATATGTGTGTGTGTGTATGTATATATATATATATATGTGTGTGTATGTATATATATATATATATGTGTGTGTGTATGTATATATATATATGTGTGTGTGTGTATTAGTCACAACTATTTTACATATACCGCATATATATATATATGTGTGTGTCTGTGTGTGTGTATATATATATATATATTACATATTTTCCATATTTTCACTTTAATTCTGTGTTTTATTTATAAGTTCATAAAAATAATCTGAAAATCTGAAATGACAATAGAAATTGTTATAACAACAATATCAGGGAGAGAAAAGAAAACAAAGAAAAAACAACTTTTTTCCTTTCTATGAACAAGAAATATAATTTTCATGTTCATATAATTCCATTTAACATAGAAAAACAAATTGATTAATTTCATGTATTTCCCATTGGTTGTTACATATACTGCATAATAATGGTGTGTAAGACACCCCCATTTCACATATACTGCATAATACTCGGGTATTAATCACACAACTATTTTACATATACTGCATAATACTCATGTATAAGTCATCCCCCCCCCCCATTTTACATGTACTACATAAGCCACGCACCTATTTTACATATACTGTATAATACTCGTGTATTAGTTGAACCCCCCCCCCATTTTACACGTACTGCATAATACTCGTGTATATGTCACACCTCTATTTTACACATACTTTATAATACTTGTGTATAAGTTTCACTCACATTTTTCATATACTGCATAATACCCATGTATAAGTTGGACCCCTATTTCACATGTACTGCATAATACTCATGTATAAGACACACTCCCTTTTTACATAGAACATTCTTGCTTCTGTATGTCCAAAACATAGGTCACATACCAGCAGTTTATGTTTCTATTGTTTGTGGGAAAAAGTTTGACTTATACATGAGAATATAGCATAAGTGAAACAAATAAACAAAATTTAAATGTGTGTATGTGAGAGAGAGAGAGTTAGGTCTTTGGTTTTAATTGTGAAATAACGTTTTGAGATACGTCCTTCATCAGATGGTAGAGAGTGGAAGAAACAAAGTGAGAAAGTAGGAAAAAAAGATGAAAACATGTCTGAACAAACATTTACACAACCAGTGTGTATATGGTTAAGACATAGCTGTTGTAATGTGGTAGAAGAGCTAGAGTAAAGATAAGAGATTTACTGATGCATGTGAAGAATATGAGCTTTCAGTTGTTTTTATTCGGTACAACTGTAATCTGATATATGTAAGTGCACAGTGGAATTCCAGGTGAATTTGATCATTTTTAGCCACACACTTTTAGAAGATAATTTTCCATGTCTGAAAAATAAGTTGTTTTTTGTGAAATTCAAATCCTATCTACTCCCACTCCATCTCCTTCAACAGTTGTCTATGATAATAGTGTGTTTCACATGAATTGTCAATCAGTAATTTAAGAAAAGCTGTAAACAATATTTTTCATACACACACACAGTCTGCTTTACTCTATCAAACTTAGATGTTTTAATAAGCATTTCAACCTTGACCATCCTATTTTGTATATCAAGGACTACATTCTCTAAAGTGTCCTTCTCCTTTTAAGATAGTAGAATATGAATTCAGGGAATTTGGATGTTGTTTCTAGCAGACTGCATAGAGGGATTCTGTTTTTTTCTAGTTCCTTTAATAACTATCCATGAAAACTAAGCAGTCAACAAGAAGCCCATATGCTGCAACTAACATAATCTTTGAAAACCAGATACAAAATAGACAAAAAACTTTATCATATTTTAGTTTCTTTATTTAGTGGCT
>OZ024742.1:309387950-309390450 GCA_964016885.1 Eledone cirrhosa
ATTTACAAGTACCACTCTAGTACAGAAAATCATTAGAAGAGGCTCTCTTTGGTGTAATTATGAAAGATAAAAGGGGTCCTATGAGGGAGCCTGTTCTACACATACACATATACATATAAACATAGATATATATACATTAGACCCAATCAGTAAGTATAAAGAGAACTGGCTCTGTAAATAGTATTCACATTGCATATGTGTTGTGGGCAAAAGGAGGTTTAACCCTTTAGCATTTAAACCGGTCATATCCGGCCAGAATTCTCTCACCTCTTCTTTCTGTTGAAACCAGCTGTAACTGGCCACTCATATCGTCATTAAGGTATTGTTCTCAAAATAAATAATATCAAAATCTCATAGATTTGATATATGAGGTAAAGCCTTTATCACGAAAATACAATAGTAAATATAGGGTAATTCAAAGCTAAAGGGTTAATGAACAACTGTTTCCAACACAGACAGGAAGCCTGTATAATTATTTTTGCTGAGGGGGTGGGTCAGGGAGTTAAATGGAAGTGTGTGAGTGACATTCAAGCCCTCCTCAGTGTTAGTGACTATAATATTAATAGTAATAATTATGATTTCTACTTTTTTAGGCACAAAGCCAGTAATTTGGGGAGGGGAAAGTCAGTTATATTAACCCTAGTATTTCACTGGTACTTTATTCTATCGACCCCAGAAAGATAAAAGGCAAAGTTGACTTCGGCAGGATTTGAACTCAAATGTAGAAAGATTAAACTAAATGCCACAAGGCATTTTGTCCAACGCTCTACCAATACTGCCAATCCACTGCCCTTATTGTAGTCTACAACAACAACAATAATAATAATAATAATAACAGTAGTGGTAATTTGTAAAACAAATAAAAATAAAAAAAAAATGTTATAAAATGTCAGGATCTCAGGTGTAAAAATTGTCGCAATCACGTAGTCTGTAAAAGAGACAGATGTAATACCAGTAATAATAGGATCTCTCTTAGAAGGATCTGGAATGAATCATTAACTGAAATAGTGATACTCATTGAACAGAAAATGTTGAAAAACAAATATAATAGTAATAATTGTTTCTACTTTTGGCACGAGGCCATCAATTTGAAGTGAAGGGGAAAGTCAACTAAATCGACCCCAGTGCATTGTTGGTACTTTATTTTATTGACTCCATAAGGATGAAAGGCAAAGCTAACCTCGATGGGATTTGAACTCATAATAATAATAATTGTTTCTACTTTTGGCACAAGGCCAGCAATTATTCCAGTGCATTACTGGTACTTTATTTTATCGACCCTGTAAGGATGAAAGGCAAAGTTAACCTTGAACTCAGAACGTAAAGGGCCGTAACTCTATGCTGCAAAGCATGGCGTCTGACCCTCTACCGATACTGCCAATAATGGTTTCTGATGTAGGCACAAAGTCAAACAATTTTTTGGGGATGGGAAAGTTCATTAAATTGACCTCAGTACGTTACTGGTGCTCTTTATTTTATCGACCCCATAAAGATGAAAGGCAAAGCTAATCTCAGTGGGATTTGAACTCATAATAATAATGATGATGATTTCCTGGAGACCGAAAAAAGTAGATGGCTTTTCAAAGAAACATATTTTCAAATTTGTCCAATGCTTTGTACACACACACACACACACACATATCAGCAGAAAACATACACAGTTACAACTGATGAACAAACAACTGCATCTTTACTTCATCAGCTACCTTGATGGCATGAAATTTCACACATTTCAAGCTTATATATCCCAGTTTTTCAGAATAAGATTACTGTATTCTTGCATGTCATAAGAGGTGGCTAAAGAGTTGGCATTAGGAAGGGGCATCCAGGTGTAAAACATTGTCTCAAAGAATCCCATCCAACCCATGCCAGTATGGAAAAATGGACATAAAAGCAATGTTATACATATATAATTTATCCAATTTTCCCAACTATTATTTATAGTGATCAACTATTTTTACAGCTATTTTTTACAGTTAGGACACTCACATTTCAAATTTCAAACACTTCCAGTGCTTCAATAATTCATAAGGTGTATAATAAGAGTAATAATTGTTTCTAATTCAGGCACAATGCCAATAATTTGTGGGGAAATAACTACTTGAAAAGTCTTGAAGTTTCAATGGGATTAACCCTAATGCTGCAATCACAACTGGTATCACTTTTATATTACCCTTTTGCATTCCATACAAACTTGCCATCTACACTTTCAATTTAGAATACTTGGGATTTTTTTCAATGCCTTTTCTCATATTATTATTTAGTGGTCACTGTTCTGCCCTATATGTCAGCCCTTGTGGCCAATAAATGAAACCATTATTATTATTATTATTATTATTCCTTGTGGCAAATAAAAAGAAATAAAAAGAAATATTTTTAACATGGGCACAAGCCCACACATTTGGGGGTAATGTTTTGTCAATTATAAATCAACTTGACTGGTACTTATTTTATTGACACCCTCTCCCCAAAGGATGAAAAGCAAAGAATTGACCTCACT
>OZ024742.1:309395450-309430450 GCA_964016885.1 Eledone cirrhosa
CAACTGGTTTCAGTCAATCTCGTTATAAAGAATGTTTTGTTACAACAAATTTTTTTTTGTACCCAGTGAATTTCGTTATAACGGAATTTCGCTGTATACACATACATACATCTATACACAGCTATTTTATATATATATATATATAGCTGTGTGTGTGTATATATATATATATATATATATATAGAAATATATATATACATACACATTTCTGTAGATAAATAGAAAAAGAGGCATTGTTGTGGTTTTGTATAACAGGGGGCACTTTGTAAAAAAAAAACATTGCATCATTTAGTGCATACACCGCTAGTAAATATGCAATTAGTATAATTAACAAGTAATAAAACAGTTTCATTTTCAACTTCCCCACCCCACATTCTTTTTTTCTCTTTTAGTGCAATAATAATAATCCCTGTTATTCTAGAGAGTTCCAGAAATAGAGATTGCCATGTATAATAGCCCTGTCTTATTTAAGTCTCCTCAATCAAATAATACATTGATAAGAATCACTGCATCATCTTCAGTTTTATTCTACTGATACGACTGTCACTACTACTACTACTACTACTGCTACTACTACTACTACTACTACTGCTGCTGCTGTTACTGCTATTATTACTACTGTCAAACTGTTATCGCTATCCTATCCTTTCCACGAACAGGTCAATAAACAGGTTTGCATGTGTTTGTCTTTCAATAACAGTATCTGTTTATTTATATATATATATATATATATATATATATATATATACACACACATACACACATGATGAGAAACTGATAACTAAATATTTACTAGATTTGAAATGTACAAGTGTAGGAAATTTTGATTATATAATATATGTGTGTGTGTATATATATATATATACAATATGTTGAAAAGGTAACACACCAGAGAGAGAGATATACAGTGCGCTATCAATAAAACAGATTCCATACACTGGTGGTTTTTTTCCCTGTTTTATTGATAGCGCACTGTATATCTCTCTCTCTGGTGTGTTACCTTTTCAACATATTGTATTTTAAAGAGCTCAGGATTTCTTCTCCTTTGAGCACATTATTTACAGGGAATTGCGAGGGCCTATGGCTCCATTAATTTATCGTGATATATATATATATATATATATATATATATATATATATATGTGTGTGTGTCTACTTTCCATTCACAATCAGAAGATCTCATTATTCAATGCCCCTCTTCAGCAAGCTCTGAGAAGTAAATTGAGGGAAAGCAGGAATGCCACAGGAAGGGGTGAAGGACCAAGTGCATGTTAGTGAAGGTGGACAGCCAAGGTTTTGCAGCACATTCCCATAGCAAAGCCTACAGAACTGTGGGCATTTTGGGAGCAAACTGGAGGAGAGTCATCAAAACAAATATGGAAGCTGTAGAGAGGGCATGTACATAGATATGACTGAAGAGAATTGGTTGGATCTATAGTATGGTCCCACCCTTGTAAGCAGGGAAAAGCAGACGTAAAATGATGATGATGATGCAACTTAGACACATACTGAGACTTGATCAATCTTGGTTGGGTCACCTGGTAAAGGGTGACTATGTTGTAAGACACCCAGTGACTCCAGGACACAAAACTGATGATGTATCCAAGGCTTTGCATCTGTGGGAGTGTGAAAAACTTCCTGTAATTCAAATCTCTAAGGGTCACACTGATTCTACAAGAGGATTACCAGCAAGATTACATGTGTCTGTAGAATATTCAGACATTTACATGGTAATTCAATGAGCAGGTACATCCATTGATTAAACAATGAGAATACACATCATCAAAATAGATTTGAAATCTTTGGCTGTGTCAAAGACATGATAACCTCTCTAGTACTGGTGACACAAGATGCATTAAGTAAAGCGCAAGAATGTATGCAAGTGAGATGTAGACCCCCAGCCTATCTGAGAGGTCAGTAGCTCTGCTTGAGTACTGACTCAGTCTGTGAAGACCCATCCAACCCTTGTTAACAAGGAAGACAAATGTTAAATAATGATGAACACAATGACATGCAAACACAGACACACACACTCTCATTTTTTTTTTATTCACGGTCATTTTACTAAAAAGTGTCACAGTGTGCCAGTATTTATCACTAATTTTTTACAATGTCAGAAAATGGAGAGAAATGTAGCCTCTCTTTTTCTCTCTTTGTAAGGAACACATGTCAATCATACTTTGCACTTCATCAAGAGGAATCAAATTTGTGACTGAAAACTAATGTAAAAATCATTGCTTATGATTTACAGTTAAGTGTAGTGGGCTATTTTATTAGTAAGTTCTAATGGACACAGAATGTGAAGGCACGTGGCCTAGTGGTAAGGGTGTTGGATTTACGATCATAATGCCGTGGGTTTGATTCTGTGGCTGGGTTGCATGTTGTGTTTTTGAGCAAAACACTTCATTTCAAATTGCTCCAGTATACTCAACTGAAAATGAGTGCCAGCAATAGCTGGATGTCTAACCCTGTGATGGACTGGCGTCCTATCCCTTGGATGGATAGGACGCCAGCATAGTCAAACTGTTAAGAAGCCCACTTCATAAGTTCCAGACTCAGTCCCACAGCATTACATCTTGGGCAAGTGTTTTTTATCATAGTCTTGAATTGACTCAAGCCATGTGGGTGAAATAGGATAGGTGGAAACTGTTTGGAAGCCCATCGGATGGACTGTGCCCCTAATGCAAAAGGAGCAGGCGTTTCATTCACTGGTCACGCTGAATCTTCCTGAGAATTATAATAAAAGTATATGTGTCTGTGGAATACACAACCACTTGCATATTAATTCAATGAGTAGATAGAATTATTAATTAAACAACTGGAATGCTCATCATCAAAACTGACAGAGATCCATTTAATATTTCTGTAACCTTTGCCAAGGGAATACAAACATTCAACAAACAAACTTTCAAATTGGAGGTTGACATTTTATCAAACATGTTTTCATTATAAACAGTTTTTTAGAAATGTAAATACAATATCAGGTCATCAGATCAGATAAGATCATATTCACAAGATCAATTTATCTGGTCAAATCATCTGATTAAATCAGTGGTTCCCTTCCTGGGGTCAATGAAATTCAGGGGTCCGCAAAGGTATTACTGAGGATATGTGTGCTAAGTTCAAAATTTCAAGTACCTTAACAACATAGCATACAATCATTCTGACCTGATTGTTAACATAATTCCAATATAGACATTATTTAGTAATCATTTTTCTCTAAGTATAAACATTTCCCTCTTTCGATTGTTATTCTTGCCATATAACAATCCGGTGGGTAATTTTAGCTGGGGCTCCATGGGGAAATTATTTCTCTCACATCTCAACTGAAGATAAGATATATATATATATATATATATAAATGGACATAAAAACGATGATGATGATATATATATATACACACATGCATATATATAGTTGAACATATAAATCAAAGGAAACATAGGGATGCAAAAATACAAAGTCTTATTAGGATCACACTTAAGAGGAAGTAGAGATATCATTATCTGAGTGTGAAATGTAATTAAGAAAGAATGGGCCACAATATGTAAACATAGAAGTAGTTTATATTACTTAAAATACATGCCAACTAAGTATATGTTTTGTATCTACAATTATGCCATAATTATCCGGATATCATCATGAAACTCTGAGTAATCTACATAAACATATACTTTGTTGCAATGTATTTTAAGATTTTAAGTAACACACACACATATATATATGGGCAAGGTTTTTGATAATACTGATAATAATTGTTTCTACTTTAGGCACAAGGCCAGCAATTACCCAGTGCATTACTGGTACTTTATTTTATCGACCCCGTAAGGATGAAAGGCAAAGTCAACCTCGGCGGGATTTGAACTCAGATCGTAAAGGGACGTAACTGATAATAATATCAATAACACAGAAAAAAAGAAAGCCATCACTCCCGTCCCTCCCATATCACCCAACAAAAAATAACTATTTTCAAACATAAATGAATTTAAGATACAGAACATTTTCATTTGTAACAAATACATTATATTAACGCATAACTGACATAAAGCAATGATGATGATGATGATGATGTATAACAAATTACAGTTAAAAATAAATATATAATAAATTATATACAAATATATATTAAATACATGTGTATATGTACAGGCATGCATACATCACATATATACATATGTACATCTACACACACATACATAATTTATTTTATATCACTGCCATTTTTTTTATATAAAATAAATTATTCCACATAAATTATTCTACTCCATGCATAGAGGTCTATATCAGATAATGTTTACAATGTGTCTAACATATATCAGTATATGTTTTACAATAACAACATTATGATATATATATATATATAACACACCCAGTACACACTGTAAAGTGGTTGGTAATAAGAAGGACATCCAGCCATAGAAAATTTGCCAAACAAAGACATGACAACCTCCCTAGTGCTGGTGTCACAAAAATGCACTTGGGACAATAGAAAGAGAGAATGTATGTATGTGAGCAGAAATGTATATAAGCAAGATGCAAATCACATTATCTGAGAGGTCAGCAGTTCCAATTAAGTACTGACATGATCTGTGGTGGTCCATTCAAAACTTGGTGGCAAGGAAAACAGACATTAAATGATTAGATGATGGTGATGTTGATGAACTACGCACACACACACATATATATATATATATATATATATATATATATATATATATATATACATATATATATAAACAAGAAGTGTAAGTCAACAGGTTAAAATCAACTTCGTTTATTCATATTTGCAGTTATATATATTTCGGTGATAGCTATTATGAAATAGCTATAACCTCATCAGACAGCTAGAATTTGAACAGAAAAAACAGAAAAACATAACAATGGAATAAAGTTTACTTCTGTTATTTCAACCAGTGCTTTGAGAAAACAACACCAAACTTCAGCACTGAGCATCTCAAAAAAATAAAAATAACAGAAGTAAACTTTATTCTATTGTTATGTGTTTCTGTTTTTTCTGTTCAAATTCTAGCTGTCTGATGAGGTCATAGCTGTTGCATAATTTTTATCACCGAAATATATATAACAGCAAATATGAATAAACAAAGTTAATTTTAACCTGTTGATTTACACTTCTTGTTTTTAAATTACTCCGGAGTAAACAGACCCACCTGCGCACTTCGTTGAGTGCTCTACCCTGCATACTGAAGTGTCGGCAATTAACCAACATATAACTCGAAATAATATATATATATATAATTCAGTTCAGTCTTGTAGGAAAGACACTGTAATCTAAAGAAGATAAATGGTAAACCACTTCTGTAAAATGCCAGGAAAGTGTTGTGAATGTGAATGCTCTACAGATCATTGACCTCAAGGTTCCATATATTTGATATGAATCATCATCATATTTATGTTGGCTTTTCCATTGAGTAAATGAAATTTTTTACAGATATTTGTTTTCTAAGCCAGGATGTCCTTCTCGATGCCAACTTATACTTTTTTCTTCCATCTGGCATATACCAATGACCTCTGTTAAGCTGCAGACAAACGTCACTGCTTGCTTTTAAACAGTGTGATATAAAAACTCATGGAGACACACACATATACAATGGGCATCATCAGTTTCTGCTTATCAAATTCATTCATAAGGTGTGCACACTCACATACATGCACGCACACATCTATAGATACAGACATATTATCTGCAAAGTAAAATATCCAATAACAACTCACTGACAAACAAGATCAGCTTAGCTAAAGAACAAAAATAATGGTTGCTATGGTTTCACAGAAAAGGAATCCTAAACCATCCCTATCAAACAACATTTCCTGGATAAGAAATTTGGAAGTAATAAAACTAGTGCAATCATGTATAAGATATTTTCTTTTACAATTGAGAATTCTGGAAAATGTCCACAATTTGATTAGTCAATTCCCTCAAAGATATTCTCTAAGATTCTTTTTTTAACCATTTTTACACACTAAAAATACACATGTAGTTGATTTTTTTTTTCTTTTCTGTTTTTAGTTTATTTTGTTTCTGATTATGAATTTTTAAATCTTTTAGTTTGATAAATCCAACTGATAAAACTGAAATATGTCCACAAAAAAAATCCAGCTTAAAATAAAGAGAAGCTGTTAAGGAAGAAAAGAGCTAAGAATTTTTTTTTAAACTGAAGAAAAAACAGCTACAAAAATTTTTTTACAGCAAAATAAGAAGAAAACAGCTCTAAAAGTAAAAAAAAAACAGTAAAGAATAATTTTTTAAATACAGAAATAAAATATAAAACAATAGCTTTAAAAACAGCTAAGGATAAACTGCTAAGAAGAAAAAACAGCTAAGATGAAGAAAACTTAAAGTAAGATTAAAAAGGACAAAAATTAAACCAGAAAGATTTTTTTTTGAAAATGTTAACAAATTTGAAACATTTGCATATAAGTGCAGAAGTTTGTTTTGATAAGTTTTCCAGAGGAAGTAGGACAATGCACACCAACTTTTCAGATCTCCTAGACTGATACTGAGCCTGAACACTTGCAGGTCAATGTGTCTGCAGAAAAAAAATAGGGTTCAGAATAGAAAGAGAAACCAGGGATCTGAACTCTTGCAACAGTGAACTTCAATAAAGATCCCCAATGGTTTAGGTGATGGTGGCTTGTGTGGAACCTCTGAATATCAACCATGTACACACACACACACACACATACACACACAATCAAATGTACACATCTTTTTTTTTTAATTCTCTGGTTTATTTTAGCTAGCTATTGCAACTAAAGCAAAGCTGAAGCATATATATATATATATATATATATATATATATATATATATATATACATATGTCCAATATATGAATAACTATGTGACCATAATGACAACTTGGTCCTTCAAAGCTAACAGAAGAACTGCTGGCACTAGTTGTCATGTTTGGCCCCAGGTCAGCCCTCATTAAGCAGACATATGATCCAAAGCATTCTAGCCAAGACATTATGGTGTATTTAGGACTACATTATTTCATGTCTCCTTCCTTTTTAAGATAGTGGGGAATGATTTTAGGGATATTTAGCTGCTATTTCAAGCTGCTATATTATAGAGGCTCCAGTAAATTGTTAAATCTGAGAACCAAAAATATCTTTATAAGAGTATAAGAGCCTATTTGATATACAAAAGTAGAAATCTAAATAATTGTGTGTGTTTGTGCATGTGTATGTGTGTGTTAAACTGTTTGTCAGTGACTACTTTAGTATATGGAAGCACGTTTTTGTGTAAGAGTTTATATAATGAATTATCAGTAGATCAAGTCTATATATAAATAAACCGATCGAAAGAAAAAAGAATTCTTATATACTGATTTATTCACACTAGTGTCCTCATCTTGGTTGTTATTGTCACAGTGTTTCAGCTGTTGTACTATCCAGCCTTCTTTAGGACATGACAACCTCTCTTGTGCTAGTATCCTGATAAAAAGTACCAGAAGAAAGTCGGATGGTACACTGGCTTAAATATGATTATAATAACTAAGGTTAGGGCACTGGTGTTAATAAAATAGTGTATAATAATTGTTTCTACTTTTGGCACAAGGCCAGAAATTAACCCAGTGTATTACTGGTACTTTATTTTATCGACCCCGTAAGGGTAAAAGGCAAAGTTAACCTTGGCGGGATTTAAACTCAGACCGTAAAGGGCCGTAACTCTATGCTACAAAGCAAGGCATCTGACCCTCTATCAATACTGCCAATCCACCAAAAATAGTAATTCCTCATTTCAGCGACTCAAACAAAAAGAATGAAAAATAGAGATTGACTAGATGGAGAATTTAAGTGTGTTTTAGTGTGATTAAGTCATCATAAACAATTCTCTCTTCAAGCTTATTAAACAATGAAACATTCTAAACAATATATAAGCACTACAGAGAAGGTTACTTTTTGGCTGCCTCTGAGATTGGTGACTTGGCATCACTATCAGATTCTGAGCTTGTATTATTCGGGGATTTCTGTTGGCCGTGTTCTACAATGACAGCTTTACCTGCATCCTTCACCACTCGCTTGGCAATGGCTTTTGCACCAAAGTTAGTTACATTATTAGTTGTCATTGCTACATTGCCAACTGAATATAAGGTGTTCTCTGTTGCTTTTGCCATGTCATTTCCATACCTGATCAAAGAATAACAAGAAAGATAAAATTAACCCTTTAGCATTTAAACTGGCCATATCTAGCTAGAATTCTCTCACTTCTTTCTGTTCAAACTGGCTGTAACTGACCGTTCATACTGATGCTAAAATATTCTCAAAATAAATAACAAAAATCTCGTAGATTCAATATTATGTGAGATAATTATGTAAGATAAAACCTTTACCATAAAAATACATAGTATATATAGAGTAATGTAAATTAGTTTTAATAAAACTCTTACATTTAACAAGCAAATGTGATGATGTTTTATTTGATAACATATTTTTGATCACCGGTTTCCGATGGGCCAATCACTGGTTCACTACATTTACAATGATAAAAGTTACAAGGGAGTATCTGTTTAACTCAACAGAACAAACACCACAAAATATTTTTGTTTGAAAGCATCGTTTTTTTTTTCTTCTTCCAGTTTTCTCACTGATGTTTACAGACTTCTTAAACCACATAAGTTAATAACTAAATATCAATACCTCTGTATATTTAACCTGAAATGTTTTCCACCTTCCTAAAGCAATGGTAGAGTGAGGTTTAAAGGGAATTTGATAGCTGCTTTCTCTCACTGGATAAGTGATCATGTAGAGCTTTTACCCCACTCAGTCCAGACAAACATAATTGTTTCTAACATAGGCACAAGGCCAGTAATTTTGGAGGAGGGGAAAATCAAGTAAATGAACTTCAGTTATTTACTGGTACTTTATTTTATCACTGCTCAGAAGGATGAAAGATGAAGCTGACCTCGACAAGATTTGAACTAAGAACATAAAGGGCTATTTATAACTAAATGCTGCTCTAATGTTTTCACCAATCCACTACTCTAAATAAACATGTAATAAAAATGTATACAAACAAAGATAATAATTACAGAGGAGCAGCATACAGACAAAATTAACAGCAATATCATAAGTTTGTGTAATACCAAATCACTATGCTGTAGTGCAAAAGAGCAGCATCTATCACATTTAGACACAGTTCAACTCACCTGACTCCTTTGAGGCCAGCATCAGAATTTACACACACAGACAGGACTGCCAAGAGAGGACAACATACCCAAACTGAAATACTCTCGTTACCATCTTCATCATTACAATTTAATGTGTATTTTCCATGTGTGCATGGGTTAAATGGGTTGTGACATTCTGAGACTTGACCGTTCCATTTTTGGTATGGCTTCTATGGCTGGATGCCCTTCCTAACACTAACCATATAAAAGTGTGTATTGGGAGCATTTTATCACAACACCACCACTATCACCTTACAAGGTAAACTGGATGCATTTTAGTATGGGATCAGCACTACCACTTTATATCATGTATTGGGAGCATTTTATTGTGACTTCAGCATTTTCGCTTTACAGGGTAACAGGGTGAGTTACATGCTTTTTAGCGTGGCACCAGCATTGCTCCATTATAATACTAGGGTGCTAGTTGTATCCTCAGCCAAGCTGTAAAAGCAGTGATGGGAATGGGAGGATGTAAGATGAGTTGGTGGGGAGGGGGCTACATCTTACTTGATGAGGGGGTAAGAAGGGGGGGTTCCCAAAGTGGGACAGCAATGTGAAATAATATTGAACTTACTTGTGATTTACAATCTGGACAGTTTCATTAGCAAGGCCTCTAGCAAGGAATTTAGCTGCAGTCTCTAATCCTATGTAGACAGTACCAAAACCTAAAGAGGACAATAGAAAAGAGTCATGAACAGTCTGATCAAAATATAGCATAGGGAATTTTAAGTCCCAAAATATTAGAACGAAAGAAACAACAGCAATAACAAAAAAAAAAATGAAACAAAGATTTACCAGGTAACTTACTTTTTTGTTACCTACATCTTACTTACAGTCCATTCTGCATTGTTTAGCCTTATATCACTTTTCATATTCCATGCTAGCGTAGAAGATAGATGTTAAACGATGATGATGATGATGATGACAAAAGAAAAGATAGAAATGCAGTTGATCCAATGTAAGTGACTATAACAATAGACAATCGCTACAAATAATAGTTGAGAAAAATCCTGTAAAATACCCTTGGAGACAAATAAAGGTGGATTGAGGCACCTACTTCCTCAAAGGTACCTCTGTTCACTTTCTTCATGGTTCCATGACTACTTCACCTGATTTTCTCAACTATTATTTATAGTGATCAACTATTGTTACAGTCCATTGGGATGACTACATTTCAAATTTCTTAAAATTTTCCCAATGTCTCTTTAGTCAACCAGTTGTTCATAAAAGATAGAATTAGAAGCATGGAAAATTTAAATTATTAGGATGGCTTTTATTACCATAATTAATATCATGCCCATCAAGCATATTAAGGCCATTTTCCCTGCTAAAGCAAAGATTAACCTTGTGGGTCCCATAATAAGCTTCATACTCATAATGAGGTTTCTTTTGAGGCAATGTTTTACACCCAGATGCCCTTCCTTACACTGACCTTTTTTAGTAATTTCTAATGACACGCAGGCATACGGTGTGTATATACTAGACACGTGGAGGTGCCACGGTAAAAAAGCACCCAGCGCACACTGTAAAGTGGACATGGAGGCGCCACGGAAAAAAAGAACCCAGCACTCACTGTAAATGAGGTTGGTGTTAGGAAGGGCATCCAGCTGTAGAAATCAAGCCAGAATCAGTTCCCATATGAGCAAGACATGGTCAGCCAACTGGCTACTGCCCACAACAGGACAACCCGTCTAACCCATGCTAGCGTGGAAGAACGGACGTAAAACGGTGATGATGATGATGATGATACACACAGAATAGCTTTTGTTACAATAATTAATTTTACAAATGAAAGTCCTTTTTTTACAGCTAATGGCTGTAAAATACCTTAACTCTAGCATGACTTACAAATTTCAAGCTTAGAAAAAATACCGGGATTAATATCAAAATTAGAAAAAATACCGGGATTATTGAAAAAAATCTTTTTACAATCTGTGGTATTTGAGATATTTGGGGGAGCTGAGCTGTTGACAATGAGATTCTTGTCCTTGTTGGCAGATTACCTAACTGACATATCAGGTGGTACCTGCAAGGGTACTTAACTATTCTAGTGTCTTAGCCTTGCTATCATCCACAGTAATGCTGCAGTCTGTTGGCTTATCTCAAACATTATTAAAGGGCAACTTTATGACCTATGATTGAGCATGCAGGTCTTTTCCCATTTTTTTGTATTTTTTTCTCTTTCGCTTTTATATAAATTGTGTTTAATTGTACGCATTCTATTGAAATAAATTTATGCAAGCTTTTTGTTATATTTCCTACAATGTGAAATTTGTAAATTACATGATAACTCAGGTATTTTTATATCATGTGATTTAAGTCGAGTGGAAGAGGGAAAGTTTCTGTGAAAAAATATTCTTAGATAAATGTATGTATGAACCCATAACTCCTGATGGAGTTGTAGGGGCACTGTAGTGGTATATGGTATGTCTCGGGCATATAAAATCTGGCAGAGCCTATTCCCTGTCCATAGCTATTTTCTTCCAGAAAAGAAGAGAGAGAGAAAGAGAGAAAGAGATATAGAGGAAGAATTGACTCCAGTATTGAACTGGTACTTTTTTTATCAATCGCAAGATGGAAAGCTAAGTTGACCTCAGCAGGATTTGAACTCAGAGCGTGCAAAGAGCTAGAATAAATACCGCAAAGCATTCTATCCAATTCTCACAGATCTGCCAATTCGCTACCTAAATTAGATAAATGAGATTAACATAAAATGTGTTTATGTGAGAAAAATGTCAAGATGTGTATACATACCTTTTATACCACTTGAGGCAACTTCCATAGCAGCATCAAAATTGGAAGCTGCTTCGGTGCTGTTTTTCACAGATTTTGGTAAAATCTTTTTCCCTTGTTCTTTCAGGTGTGGTGCAACAATACGACCAAAAGCCATAGTAGCATCACCAAGTTTACTTACTAAATAAAATAGTAAACAACATTTTTATTAATTGCAGATTCATCAACATGGTTTAGGCAAGGTAATATTTGGGTTATATAGTTGAGCAGGCATAAATCTATGGTTAAGGTATTTGAAAGTCTGAGAGTGTTGTTAACTAGAGTAAATCTAAGTAGAAACTTTCCTTCAAATTTCCAACCTCATCTATAAAGTGATCCCTCCTGGAGCCATGACAAAAGTGTCTAGCCCACACTATAGTGGTCATGTAGGTGTCATGACAAAAGCAAGCACCCAGTCCACACTGTAAAGTGGTTGTGTAGGTGTCACAACAAAAAGCACCCAGCACACATTGTAAATGAGGTTGGCATTAGAAAGGACAACCAGCTGTAGAAACCAAGCCAAAATTAGTTCTGTGTGAGCAAATTCACGGTCCCCCGACCTGATCCCTCACAAAGGGACAGCCTGTCCTACCCATGCTAGCGTGGAAGATGGATGTTAAACAATGATGATGATGATAATGAAAGAGATATCCTACATTGAATAAGACTCATGAAAAATGATTTATTAAAATCCTTTTTTTGAAACAAAGAGGTTTTGTCATAATTCAACGAGAAAGATTCTTAGGGCCAGACTTTCACTTGCTGCGGCCCTGAGATATATCAAATTTGAGGCCCTTCTCTGAAACACTTTGGGTAAAAATATTTAAAATAATTATACTTGAGTATTATTTTTTTTATTGATGTTAATTAGCTTTTGTCGACTTGGAGAAAGCCTTCGACAGAGTCCCCCGCTCCATTATCTGGTGGGCTCTTAGAAAACTAGGCGTTGACGAATGGCTTGTGAGGGCTATACAAGCCATGTATAAAGAAACAGTCAGCAAGGTTAGAATTAACAACGAATATAGTGAAGAGTTTAGCGTAAAAGTTGGCGTCCATCAGGGCTCTGTTCTCAGCCCCTTACTATTTATTATTGCCCTTCAGGCTATAACAGAGGAGTTCAAGACAGGCTGCCCATGGGAACTCCTATACGCAGACGACCTGACACTCATAGCGGAATCAATGGCCGAGCTAGAGAAGAAATTCCAAACATGGAAGCACGGCCTAGAGTCAAAAGGACTTAAAATTAACCTGGCTAAGACCAAAGTACTAGTTTGTAGGAAAGAAAACAAGGCGGCGGTCCCTTCTGGGAAATGGTCATGCTCGGTGTGTAGGAAAGGCGTAGGTAGAAACTCCATTTTATGTCCTAAATGCAAAGTATGGGTGCATAAAAGATGTAGTGGGATCACAGGTAAGCTAACTAAGAACATAGATTTTACATGTGGCCGGTGTTCTGGTGCAATAAGTAGCAGCACGTGCCCACAAAATACTAGCTCTTTCAATTGTGCAGAGGGTTCTATAGAAATAGTGGACAGCTTCCGTTACCTGGGCGATAAAATCAGCAGTGGGGGAGGGTGCTCTGAAAGTACTGTAGCTAGAGTCAGAACTGGTTGGAAAAAGTTCAGAGAGCTTATACCACTATTAGCTGCTAAAGGGTTCTCCCTAAAAATGAAAGGCAGGTTGTACGATGCCTGCATACGAACAGCAATGCTGCATGGCAGTGAGACCTGGGCATTGTGTGCAGAGGATATACGCAGACTAGAGAGGAACGAAGCTTGCATGCTCCGCTGGATGTGTAACAGTAATATACGTGAACGGCAAAGCATAAACGAACTAAGGAAAAAATTAGAGATAAGAGGGATCAGATGTTGTTTACTCGAGAGAAGGCTACGTTGGTATGGACACGTGATGCGCATGAAAGTCGATAGCTGTATAACAAAGTGCAGGGCAATAAAGATAGACGGTAGTCACGGAATAGGCAGACCTAGAAAAACCTGGGACGAGCTGATAAACTCCGACATCACACACTTACACCTCTCCAAGACAATGTCACTGGACCGAGACCTTTGGCGGTACTCAGTAACAGAGAAGACCCGCCTTACCTAAATATATAGTAAAACCTACTCCAGCCAGTAGGCATCTCTAACAAAATACACCCCGTCCCACCACCCCCACCCCCACCCCATCCACACCACCCCGTTCTATGTAAAGTTATGTTGGTGCCGCGCCATCGAGGCCGAAACAAATGAGATCGTGTAGGTGTCACGACAAAAAAACACACAGTCCACGCTGTAATGTGGCCGTGTAGGCAACACGGTAAAAACCTCCCAGACCCACACTGTAAATGTGGTTGGTGTTAGGAAGGGCATCCAACTGTAGAAAACCTGCCAGACAGTCCTATGCGAGCAAGACAATCACTCTTGCCTCAAGTGGGACTACCCCCGTCCAAACCCATGCAAGCGTGGAACATGGACGTTAAACGTTGATGATGATGATGATGATGATGATAAAGAGTAGATAATATATATATATATAAAATGTTTGATGATTTAGTGTTAATGAATAAAAACTAATGATAAAATTTAAAAAATATTTTTTTAAATGAGGCCCCCCGAGGTGTGTGTCCCTAAGCTATACCTTATTTAGTTTATAGGTAAATCCAGCACTGGAGATTCTATGAAGTTGATAAGGTGATAGTGCTGGTCACTAATAAAGTTAAACACATATGATCAGTGGGAGGAAGAATTCCTAGATTAGGAAATTCAAGATGAACAAAATGACAAACATGGCAAGTCAAACACTAAATAGGAAATATGAGAAAAGGAAAATAAGTAGGGAAGGAGGGGAACTAAAAGTAAACTAGTTACTTACAGGCATATCCACTAACTCTCACAGCAGAATGGGTTGCATATCTTAAATATTCAGCACTTTTTTGAGCAGTTGGATCAACGGCTTTGCGCTGAGCGGGACTCATATGAGAAATAATTTGTTCAGATCCTTTCTTAAGAAGGGCTGTACCATGTTCAGCACCTTTACCAAGTCCCCAGGCTATAATTTCAGCAACTGGAAAAAAATGAATTTGATGTAAAGAAAATACTGATGATAACAATGGTGAAAGGATAGATTTATTTAGAATTGAATCAATATAGTTCTGGTGCTGATTTTATCAATCTGACAGAGATGGAAGGAAAAATTGACTTTTCAAAATTTAAACTTGAAATCAAAAGAAAAAAATAGATTAACAATGATTTAGTAGAAATTATTTTAAAAAGGGGTTTGTTGTTCCAAATATTTATATTACTTTTACTGGTAGACAGATTGTTGTAAAAAGTTGTAGTAAACTAGAGCAAAGACCTTAATTTTTAATGTGATACAATCATAAGAGTTGTTTTGTACTTTACAAGAGTGTCTTACTAAAGTGGTTTCATACGGTACAGGATATTAAAAGTTAAAATTGAAAATGAAGAAAGATTGGGAAGTTAGCTTAATTTAGGATATAAAGTCAGTAACATCTAACGATCTAACAACATCAAGAAAAAAGTTTTCCAAGAGATACCCAATATTAATTTTGAGGTAGTTATGTCAGTCACATAATGTAATGCACTCAGTCCAACCTGTAAGATTCACGCTGTAAGATAGTAGTACTGGACACACAATAAAATGCACCCAGTATACCCTGTAAGGTGGTCGTGCTGGTCGCATAGTAAAATACACCCAGTATACCCTGTAAGATGGTAGTGCTGGTCACACAATAAAATACACCCAGTCATCCTGTAAGATAATAGTGCTGGTCACATGATAAAATACACCCAGTCCACTCTGTAAGATGATAATGCAAGTCACAATAAAATACACCCAGTTCACCCTGTAAGATAGTAGTGCTGGTCACATGATAAAATGCACCCAGTACTCGCTGTATAGTGGTTGGCATTAGGAAGAGTGTCCAGCAGTAGAAACCAGGTCAAAATGGAATATATAAGCATATGTTTAACAGACCTGTCAAATCTCAGACTGTGACAACCTGTCTTACCCATGCCAACAGGGAAAAATAAACACAAAATGGTGATGATGAGGCTTCAGTAGTCCCACCCCTAAAATCACGACCATGTTTATTTTCAAGTTCTTCAGTGAAAAATCTAATTTCAAACATTTTTTTATAAATGTAAACAAGATTTGGTTGATTCACAGTGCATTGGGAAATTTGAAAATATTATTGCCAATATGCAGATAACTATAATAATAGTTGATGATAATAAATAATAATTGAATAAATCAAGCAAAATACCCCTCGAGATGGAAAAAAGTGACAAGAGAAGCCTGCATACTTCACACAATTTATTCAATTTCTATTTATAGTTATCAATTATTATTATAGTTACCTAAGGTGAATTGGCTGTATCGGTAGAGGGTCGGGCGCCATGCTTTCCAGCATAGTTACGTCCCTTTATGGTCTGAGATCAAATCCCACCAAGGTTCACTTTGCCTTTCATCCTTACGGGGTCGATAAAATAAAGTACCAGTAATACACTGGGATAATTGCTGGCCTTGTGCCAAAAGTAGAAATAATTATTATAGTTACCTGTGTTGTGATGACTATATTTATAAACTCCTTGATCAATTCAGCAATAACTAGATAATCAGTATACAGTACCTTTCATAGATATCTTATGTTGAACATCCTTAGAATATCTTCAGCAACTAGGATGATGAGAAGAGGACCAAGAGCTAGACGGTAGTGGACTCTACCTGACAACCCAGAGTCTACATTTAGCTATTTTACATGTGGTTTCACAGAGCTCACATGAATTATCAAACCAAACCTTTGATGAATTCTATCAAACCTCTCTTGTATTGATGAATTGTATCAAAAGCCTCCTTTATATTAACTCTTAATATCCTGTAATCATTTCATAAAATATATTTTAAAACTTAATATAAAGAGTGGTGTGCTCATGCACAGAGATACTATAAAATATCTTATAAAATAGGGTGAAGATCCTTAACTCTTTAGCATTTAAACCAGCCATATCCAGCTAGAATTTTCTCACCTTTTTCTGTTCAAACTGGCCATAACTAGTTGCTCATAGTGACGTTAAGGTATTCTTCACAAAATCAATAACATAAAAATCTCGTAGATTCGATATTATATGAGATAATTATGTAAGATAGAGCCTTTACCACAAAAATACAATAGTATATAGAGTAATATAAATGCTAAAGGGTTAAAGATGGAAAAAGAAGTTGCCATTAGACGCTATAAAGGAACAAATCTCATATCTCCCAGGTAGTAGCCGATGACTTCTTTTTCTGTCTTTAAGGGTCTTCACCCTATTTTATAGCATTCCCACACATGAGCATGCCACTCTTTATATTAACTTTATCCCTTCAGTGCTTCATAAAAGTCCAAGAGATTAGCTACATATACACAATTTAACAACCTGTTTGTTAATTCATGTTTATAGTATCTTTACGACTGGACAGGATCATTGTAAAAATTTCCTATGTTGTTTCTACTTTTGGCACAAGGGCAGGAATTATCCCAGTGCATTACTGGTACTTTATTTTATCGACCCCGTAAGGATGAAAGGCAAAGTTAACCTCGGCAGGATTTGAACTCAAAACGTAAAGGGCATAACTATGCTGGAAAGCATGGTGTCTGACACTATACAGATACTGCCAACTAATAATGTGATGCAGTCATAGTGGTGTTTTGTACTTTCCAAGAATATCTTGTTATTATGATTTTATGTGATACAGGATGTTAAGAGGGGTTTTTAGGGGGGGGGGGAGTTTCTAGTAATTGTCTCACAAATATAACATATATAAGAATACATCAGTGAGAAAAAAAAGGAAAAGGAAAAAGATCAAACTTCTTACCTCTTTCAATACCTTTGGCTACCTTTGTACTGGTCTTCTCTTCATCTTCCAAGCTAATACTCTTTTCTCCAAGTTCCAAAACTCGAGGTCTTTCAGCACGAGGCTGTCGTTCAAGATGGGTGAGGGTTGAAAGTAACTCTTCAAATTGTGCCTTTTCTTCTGGAGACAATGTTTTCGGTAGTATAAGACCAACTGAACAACCTAGAAAACACAGGAAGAAGTCAGAAATAGGGTACACATCATCATCATCATCAACATCATTGTTTAATGTCTGTTTTTCCTGCTAGTAAGGGGTCAACATATTGTCACAGGCCAGTTAGTACTTAAGTAGAGTGTTTTTCTGACCTCCGAGTGAGCCGGAGGGCCAACATACAATCCTGACCTTCACTGAGTGCATTTTATGTGGCACCAACATTAGTGAAGTTGTTATGTCTTTGTTTGGCAGGTTTTCTATGGCTTGATGCTCTTTCTATCAACAACCACTTTACAGAGTGTACTGGGTGATTCTTGATCATGTAGATCACATCCATATATATTGTTTTTTCAGGGCAAAACAAAGCACTGGTGGTGTCAACACTACAAGACATCTTGCCTTCTATTTTGACAACTATAAAGACTTCACTGTTACATTTTCTCCATGAAAAGATACATAATGTATTCTTGGTTAATTAATTCAAGTTTAGGTTTTGTTTACCTAACATGAACTCATTATGAAATCGCTATTTTCACCTTGAAGTGATATGTACTCATTATGAAATCATTATTCTTACTTAGATCTGACATGTGTTCACTTTGAAGTTATTATGTCTCACTTAGATCTGATATGTCCTCATTTAGAATTACAAATACTAAAAATTGTTTCTACTTTGGGCACAAGGCCAACAATTACCCCAGTGTATTACTGGTGCTTTATATTATTGACCTCGTAAGAATGAAAGGCAAAGTTAACTTTGGCAGGATTTGAACTCAGAACATAAAAGGCCATAACTCTATGCTGCAAAGCATGGTGTCTGACGCTCTACCGATACTACCAATCCACAGAATTATAATAATACTAATAATTGTTTCTACTTTTGGCACAAGGCCAGTAATTACCCAGTGCATTACTAATAATGTAATATACTAATGGTGGTGATACTTATGATCATATTAATTTTATGCTTATGTCAGTATTCATGACAATACTAATGGTGATACTAATAGTGACATTTATGATACTACTTATAATGGTGATACTAATGATAATACTTATGATGATACTAATGGTGACATTTATGATACTACTTATAATGGTGATACTAATGATAATACTTATGATGATACTAATGGTGACATTTATGATACTACTTATAATGATATTAATGGTGATACTTATGACAATACTAATGGTGATACTTATGACACTATCAATGTTATTAGTTATGACAATATCAATGACTCGACTAATGATGTTGGGAATGGAAAAGGTATTAGAAATGACAGAATGATTTTATTGAACTAAAGCGAGAAAAACCAACATTTAATACTGACCATCTCGGGGTGCAAGCATGTCTGGGAATAAGTAAGCCCCATACGATGCATGTAAGACTGGGGAGATTCCAGGTAAGAGAGGATACAGCCATTCTCCAACCTGTAAGAAAGCTGGAGGTGTGTTGTTGGCAGTTTCACTGGTCACTTCGTCATCCATGCGGTAAATGTTGAGGGCATTGGGATAGGAGGGTGCCGTGACATAACCTTCCGGAGTTATATACAGCAGCTGTACCCCTTCAGGTATAAAAAAAATCCGAGTGGCATTCTGTGAAACACGGCGGTTGGCACATCGAGAAACAGCTGCTCCATCTTGAGCATCGTTATAGGATCCAGACATGACTTCATCATATGAAGGCGGACTCATTAGATTTGAGTTGGTGTCAGTTGAAGTTCTATTCAAGGCATTCAGCATATCAAGACGTGATTCAACTTGCATCTTTGTTTTAGTCAGTTTATGAACCATGTCTCGGTAACAAGTCTGTTCATCAATTGACAGGTGTTGGCTGTCAAGCTCAACGTCAAGGCTGAATTTGATGTGCTCAAGGCACATTGTGTACATATTAATAGCATCGTTAGCTTTGCCAATCTCGTCAAATACAATCCCTTCATTGGCAAGCTGCAGTGATGTTTTATAAAACTTTTGAAACTTTTTATATAGTATTTTAGCCGGCAAACTTGGCCTTGGTGGGGGTGTTCGGGAAGACTGGTTTTGTTCTCCACTTGCCATAATGAATTACTAGAAAATAAATAAACAAATAAAATAAACAAAGTAGATAATATGTGTGTGTATATATATATATATATATATATATATATATATATATATATATATGTGTGTGTGTGTGTGTAGGTGTATGTGTGTATACATATAAACATGCAACTAGTGTTTTAAGACTATTTTTCTCTACTAAAGTAGGGGTTAGATTTGCAATCCCCAAAAATGGCTTCACACCCATTGTGGAATCCTTTCTGAAGCAATGCTTTACATCCAGATGCTCTTCCTGGCACCAACCCTTTTAGTTGCCTCTTACAACATGTAGGGATATTGTGTATCTATTCTGCTCAATATCCCTACATGTCATAAGAGACAATTAAATGGATTAAAAATGGGTTAATGTCAGGAGGGGCATCTGGCTGTAAAACATTACTAAAAAACAAAACATGATGAATATGAAGTTTTTCTTGGGGCCTGCAAATTTAACTAATAATTTACTTGGTGAAAATGGCTTTAAAACACTAGCTGTATATGTGTATGTGTGTGTCTAAAAATAAATGGAAAACAACACAACATATGATACAGTACAATGGAGATATATATTAGTTTATGCTTGATATGGTAGTAAAAGTGTCTTAACGTTTTGGATGTTTGTCCTTCATCAGAAGATAGGATAAGAAATATGAGAAGAAATAAAAAAAAAATAGAAGAGAGTGAAAAGATGAGGAAATGGAAAAAAGTAGAAACGGAGGATTCCAAGAACAAAATAAAAAGCCAAACAACTAAAATATAAAGGTTATAACGTTAGTTTAACACTGGAAGGGGAAAAAAAAATTAACTGCTTTACATTTCAGAATGGTATACCTCCTTCAGAGAAGGAAAGAAGAAGCAAACAACAGAGAAAACAGTTAAATAGAAATAATTTCAAGCATAAAATCAGAATGACAGTAACTCGTCTGAGGCAGGAGCCCCACTAAGTGAGGTGGCTGTTGCAGCGGATGTTATTGGCCATTGCCCATGGCAATGCCATTACCATTTTGTCCGTGGGGTACAGCCGAAACATTACTCTGACTTAGGTGTAGAGTCTGTCACCCTCTTTCCTTTCTTTTGTTGCTTAACAATCCTAGCCATTTCCCTCCTTTTCCTCACATTTAAACACTCAGTGTCATGTGATTTCTTCTATCTCTCATTTTATCATTTATATAGTATATATTATAGTTTTGTCAATAACAACAACAGACACAGAAGCGACATCAGTTAATGTGGTATAATGTGAAATAAATGGCAGACAAGAGGAGGAGGAAAGAAGAAAACAGTTTTTAGTAAGTTTTAGACGTAACAAAAAACATCCAGGCCACTCTATAAAGTGGTCATGCTGGTGACAACAAAAAACACCCAGTCCACCCTAGTGAATCCTGTAAAATGGTTGTGCTAATAACATGATAAAAAGTACCAATTCCACCATGTATGCTGGTCGTGCTGGTGACACAACAAAAAGCACCCAGTCAACTCTGTAAGATGGTTGTGCTGGTGACATGACAAAATGCACCCATTCTACGCTGTAAAGTGGTTGTGGTGGTAACACGAAAAAAAGTACCTATTCCACCCTGTATAGTTGTTGTGCTGGTGACAACAAAAAACACCCAGTTCATTCTTTAAGCTAGTCATGAAGGGGGTATGACAAAAAACATTCAGTCCACCCTATATCGCGGTTGTACTGGTGACAACAAAAAGCACTCAGTTAATACAGTAAGGTGGTAGTGCTGCTGACAAGACAAAAAGGACCCAGTCCATCTTGAAAGGTGTTAGTGCTGATGACACGACAAAAAGCACCCAGTTCACCCTCTATGGTGGTTAGCATTAGGAAGGGTATCCAGTCATATAAAACTAAGCCATAAACAGATCATATGAGCAAGATGTGGTTACCTGCCTGGGCTCATAATGTGACAGCCCATCTAACTCATGCATGCATAGAAAATAGATGGTAACAATGATGATGATGGTAGTAAGTAGGAAAGAGGAGAGGAATCTGATACCATCAGGTAAATGGCCATGCCCAATATGCTGAAAAGGAATCAGTAAAAGTTCCATACAGTCTACCCCAAAAAAGGCTTCATTCTCAAAGTGAAAAGCAGATTATATGAAGATTGTGTTCAAACTGCTATGTTGCACCCTGATTGCAGAAGATCTGTGGTGGTTAAAAAGAAATGAAGCATGCATGCTTCACCTAATGTGTAATATTAATGTATGTGAGAGATAATGCACAAGTGTACTGAGAAAAAAGATGAGTTTAAAAGAAATTAAATGTAGTAGGCAAGAGAGACAATTGAACTGAAATGGTCATGTGATGTGTAAGAAGAGCAAGAGATGTATAAAAAGTGCTGAGAACTTGAAGAAGTGTATGTAAGCTCTAGAAGAGGGAGACCAGGGAAGACATGGAACAAATTTGTGAAGAATGACCTCAAGAAACGGAACCTCATGACATACATGACTGAGGACAGAGCTGATTGGTGATATGCCATAATACAAAACTGACACTAAAACAAAAAGTAAATGTGGTGAGAAAGATCCACCATACGAAGAAAGGCTGTGCAAGGACTTTGTCCAGTGAACAGCAACGCATTTCCCCAGCATATAAGACATTGGAAAACCAAGGCCAGGAGTCAAAACACAGTGCCAAAGACATCCACGCTGTTAATTCAGACAAGGAATTTGTGCAGGGTCTTGACACCAAGCACTTTAAGCTTAACTTGCCACCTGCAAGTGCCAGAGATGAATAGGAAACATTGGATGGGAATATAGTCCAGAAATTGAATGTGCTCATAGGAAAGAGCACCCTGGAACACAAATTAGCCACATTAGGAGTCATGACTTGAATATGACCCAGGTCCCTTAGGGTGTAAGAAGTTAAGGGCAGAAGCACTCACTTGGGGTGTATTTGTGTGTGTGTGGGGGGGGGGGGTTCTTCTCAGAAGACCTTCAGCTGTCCAGCTCGTTTGAGAGTTTCTTAGGCATATATATATAATAGATGGATAGATAGATATAGATAGATAGATACCATAGATACATTTCTTTGTTTATATAGAAATTTGTGAAATGTTTGTACATATATGTGTGTATCCCAGTTTTAAGAATAGATACACTGTATCCCTGCATATCGTAAGAAGTAAGTTAAAACATTGGCACCAGGAAAGGCATCCAGCTGTAAAACATTCTCTCAAAACATCCCGTCCAACCCATGCCAGCATGGAAAAGTGGACATGATGATAATGATGATGATAATGATTCCTATTTGAGACTATATTTGAGACCACAAGGAAATTATAGATACTAAAGATAATCTTATAGGCAGAATATAAAATGTGATGGTCATGTTGCTATGGTAATGTCAATGAGTCATAGCTGGCGTTGAAAGATATCCTTATTGAGACATTACTGCAATGATCACATGAATCACAATACACAAGTATACAGAACTGAGGGCTGGTTGGGCTACAGACATTTGCTGGTTGCTGTTGTCTAGCTCTAGGTCACTACTGATGGAGTAGACCAATAATCAACACACACACACGTGTGTGTGTGTGGGGGGGGGGGGGTATGCAGAAAATAAGGAAAAACGGAGAAGCTTATCAAGGAGGATAAGGCTAACCTCTGCTAAAGCAGAAAAAATGGTCTCAACAACTTAGCATTTACATTATCGGGGAGAAGTGTGTGCTTAACGATGATGGCATACTTGCCATCACCGACGCTGATAAGAAGGTAGCTTGGAAGTGTCACTACGAAAGGCTTCTAAATGAGGAGAACAAATGGGAGAAAGACAGTCTCCCCCACATCGACCCAATAGAGGGACCAGCAGTGTTAGTCCAGGGTAGTACAATAAGCAAGGCAATCAAAGATATGAAGACGGGTAAGGCGGCTGGTCCTTCGGAAATAGTTGCTGAGATGCTGAAGGCATCTGGTTCGGTGGGACACACCATGGTCACCCGGATAGTTAACCAAGTCGTACAGAATGGGGTTGTTCCGAAGGACTGGCGTAGCAGCATCATCGTTAACTGCTATAAGGGAAAAGGAGATGCCCTAGATAGGAGTAACTATAGAGGCATTAAATTAATCGACAAGGTCATGAAGGTCACGGAAAAAGTAATAGCGCAACTAATCAGAGAGAGAATTGATCTAGATGAAATGCAGTTCGGATTTGTGTCAGGCAAAAGTACCACAGACGCTCTTTTCATTGTACGACAACTACAGGAGAAGTACCTAGCTAAAAGTAAACCCCTATACTTAGCTTTCGTCGACTTGGAGAAAGCCTTCGACAGAGTCCCCCGTTCCATTATCTGGTGGTCTCTTAGAAAACTAGGTGTTGACGAATGGCTTGTGAGAGCTATACAAGCCATGTATAAAGAAACAGTCAGTAAGGTTAGAATTAACAACGAATATAGTGAAGAGTTTAGCGTAAAAGTTGGTGTCCATCAGGGCTCTGTTCTTAGCCCCCTACTATTTATTATTGCCCTTCAGGCTATAACAGAGGAGTTCAAGACCGGCTGCCGATGGGAACTCCTATACGCAGATGATCTAACGCTCATAGCTGAATCAATGACCGAACTAGAGAAGAAATTCCAAACATGGAAGCACGGCCTAGAATCAAAAGGCCTTAAAATTAACCTGGCTAAGACTAAAGTTCTAGTTTGTAGGAAAGAAAATATGGCGGCAGTCCCATCTGGGAAATGGCCATGCTCAGTGTGTAGGAAAGGCGTAGGTAGAAACTCCATTTTATGTCCCAAATGCAAAGTATGGGTGCATAAAAGATGTAGTGGGATCACAGGTAAGCTAACTAAGAACATAGATTTTACATGTGGCCGGTGCTCTGGTGCAATAAGTAGCAGCAAGTGCCCACAAAATACTAGCTCCTTCAACTGCGCAGAGGGTTCTATAGAAATAGTGGACAGCTTCCGTTACCTGGGTGACAAAATCAGCAGTGGGGGAGGGTGCTCTGAAAGTACAGTAGCTAGAGTCAGAACTGGATGGAAAAAGTTCAGAGAGCTTATACCACTATTAGCTGCTAGAGGGTTCTCCCTAAAAATGAAAGGCAGGTTATACGATGCCTGCATACGAACAGCAATGCTGCATGGCAGTGAGACCTGGGCATTGTGTGCAGAGGATATACGCAGACTAGAGAGGAACGAAGCTTGCATGCTCCGCTGGATGTGCAATAGTAATATACGTGAACGGCAAAGCATAAACGAACTAAGGAAAAAATTAGAAATAAGAGGGATCAGATGTTGTTTACTCGAGAGAAGGCTACGTTGGTACGGTCACGTGATGCGCATGAAAGACGACAGCTGTATAACAAAGTGCAGGGCAATAAAGATAGACGGTAGCCACGGAGTAGGCAGACCCAGAAAAACATGGGACGAGCTGATAAATTCCGACCTCACACGCTTACACCTCTCCAAGACAATGTCACTGGACCGAGACCTTTGGCGGTACTCAGTAATAGAGAAGACCCGCCTTACCTAAATACAAAGTAAAAACCTACTACAGTCAGTAGGCATCTCTATCAAAACACCCCCCCCCCCCCCGTCCCACCACCTCCACCCCATCCACACCGCCCCTTTCAATGTACAGTCATGTTGGTCCCACAACATCCAGGCCGAAACAAATGAGATCGTGTAGGTGTCACGACAAAAAACACACAGTCCACGCTGTAAATGTGGCCGTGTAGGCAACACGGTAAAAACCTCCCAGCCCCACACTGTAAATGTGGTTGGTGTTAGGAAGGGCATCCAGCTGTAGAAAACCCGCCAGACAGTCCACGCTGTAATGTGGCCGTGTAGGCAACACGGTAAAAACCTCCCAGCCCCACACTGTAAATGTGGTTGGTGTTAGGAAGGGCATCCAACTGTAGAAAACCCGCCAGACAGTCCTATGCGAGCAAGACAACCACTCTTGCCTCAAGTGGGAAAACCCCCGTCCAAACCCATGCAAGCGTGGAACACGGACGCTAAACCTGATGATGATGATGATGATGATTACTCTATATATACTGTACTTTTGCGTTAAAGGCTTTACCTTACATAAATATCTCACATAATATTGAATCTGAGATTTAGATATTATTTATTTTGAATTTAATACCTTAACATCAGCATGAGTGGTCAGTTACAGCCGGTTTGAACAGAAAGAGATGAGAGAATTCTGGCCAGATACAGCCAGTTTAAATACTAAAGGGTTAAACCACGTGTTGTTGTTACTAGATAAACTATGCCTTAAAAAAAAAGACAAGATTAACATAGCTGGAATGTCTTTGATCATATATAGTCTGTTCGACCAGGATTAACCTACAACTAAACAACAACCAGATACTGTACATACATTCAGCAATTAGGTTACAGGTGTAATTAGGTTACACATCATTATCATCATCACCGTTTTACGTCCGTTCTTCCACGCTAGCATGGGTTAGACGGGTTGTCCTGTTGTGGGCAGTGTCCGGTTGGCTGACCTTGTCTTGCTCATACGGGAACTGATTCTGGCTTGATTTCTATAGCTGGATGCTCTTCCTAACACCAACCTCATTTACAGTGAGTGCTGGGTGCTTTTTTCCCATAGCAACTACACATCCACTTTACAGTGTGGGCTGGGTGCTTTTTTGCCATGGCACCTCCACGACCACTTTTCAGTGGAATGATATGGACCCCAGTCCTATCATCTCATTTCTACAGCTGAGTAAAGTGGAGCAATGTGAAATAAAGTGTCTTGCTCAAGGAAACAACACATCACCCGGTCCGAGAATTGAACTCACAACCTTTCGATTGCAAGCCCAATGTTCTAACCACTAAGCCATGTGCTTTCACATATATTATTTTATTATGATTTATTTTCACACAGTGTTGGTGTTAACAACCAATGTTGTTCTTACCGTCAGGCTCCATTTCAGAGCTTAACCCTTTATCATTTCCATTATTCTATATTTATTATTGTTTTTTTGCAGTAAAGGCTTTACCTTAGATAATTATCTCACATAATATCGAATCTACAAGATTTTGATATTATTTATTTTGAGAACAATACCTTAACATAAGTATGATCAGCCAGTTATGGCAGGATTGAACAGAAAGATGTGAGAGAATTCTGACTGATTATAGCTGGATAATAATTGCTTTCTGCTCTGCTATGTAATATTATCATCTTTGTTATTATTATTATCTATCTTAGATTGATAGAATCAGTAGAGTGTCAGACACCATGCTTTGTAGCATAGAGTTACACCCTTTTACATTCAGAGTTCAAATCTCACTAAGGTGAGCTTTGCCTTTCATCCTTACAGGGTTGATAAATAAGAGTACCAGTAACACACTGGGGTAAATTTAATCGACTTTTCCTGCCCCCAAAATTGTTGGCCTTGTGCCTAAACCAAAAACTATTATTGTTATTATCTAGTGCACCTTATTTGTGTGACAATGTATTGTTATAGAATGGTAGATTAGCTGAACCATTAGAACGTCAGACAAATGCATTGCAGGAATTGTTCTTGCTCTTTAGGGGTCAACTTTTCCTTTTATCCTCCGGCATTGATAAAATGAAGTACCAGTCAAGTATTGGGGTTGATTTACATCAACTGCAAATGGCTGAACATTCCACAGACACGTGTACTCTTAACGTAATTCTTAGGGAGATTCAGTATAACACAGTGTGTGACAAGGTTAGCCCTTTGGCATTTAAACCAGCCATATCCGGCCAGAATTCTCTCACCCCTTTCAGTTCAAACCGGCTGTAGCTGGCCACACATACTGATGTTAAAATATTGTTCTCAAAATAAATAATGTCAAAATCTCATAAATTCGATGTTATGCGAGATAATTATGTAAGGTAAAGCCTTTAACACGAAAATATAATAGCAAATATAGAGTAATCTAAATACTAAAGGGTTAAATTACAAGTATACTCCATCCAACAGGCTTCCAAACAATTACCGTCTACCAAATTTCACTCGCGTGCCATGCAGTGGGATCAAACCCGAGATCTTATGAATGCAGAGTAGACTTCTTAACCATTCGGTCATGCTGTGTGCCACATAGTAAATATAAGATGATCACAAAGTGAAATAAACCATTTCGCTATGAGGAAGTGAAGAATTCCATTGTTTTGAACAGAACTGTTCATTAGAGAATGGTAATGCTGAATAGATTGGAGAGAGAGAGAGAGAGATAAAGGGGAGAGAGAGTGAAAGAGGGGGGGGGGGGGGATAATTGTTTCTTCTTTAGGCACAAGGCCAGCAATTTGAAGGGGAGGGGAAAGTTGATTAAATTGACTCCAGTGCATTACTGGTGCTTTATTTTATCGCCCCCAGTAAGGATGAAAGGCAAAGCTAACCTTGGCAGGATTTGAACTTGCCGCAAAGCATGGCGTCTGACGCTCTACTGATTCTGCCAATCCACCACCCTGAAGTGGGGAGGAATAATTAAAAACCAAACTATTTCCATAGGATTATATGATCATGGCATCATTTTTTATATTTACTTTGGCCTACAACACACAAAAATATCCCCAATCCGGCTCACATCCAAACAAGTTTGCTGACCCCTACATTCTACAACAACAAAACAACATAGGTAACTGCTGTGTAAGCAGATAAAGTCATACATTCATACTTTATATTGCTGGTAAAACGTGTTCTTATTAGGACAATAGAGGCTAAATGTAGTGTATTGTCTATCGGTAATTGTATCAATTTATAATGTATCTTGGCTGACAGCTACGGATTCCCGGTGTATGTTATGTTTACAACGTGTTTACTATATCTTAGTTTTATATATTATATTGGATAGATTTTTGAAGCTGCTACTTCTCCGAATTAAAAGATCACAGCTCTGATACTATAGACATGTGGTTAGAATGTCTCAGGAAAGAATCGCTAATTAGATTTTACGGGTAAAAACAATAGTGGGCTTATCTTACTTCCTATTTCAAAACAAGTTTTCTGATTATCTGGAAATATGCTGACTTGACATAATGCATTTCTAGTAATTTTCTTTAACGCTTTAGTATTTACCCTTTAGCTCTGTATATACTATTGTATTTCCACGGTAAAAGCTTTATCTCACATAATTATCTCACATAATAACAAATTTATGAGATTTTGATGTTATTTATTTTGAGAACAATACCTTAACAACAGAATGAGCAGCCAGTTATAGCTGGTTTGAACAAAAAGAGGTGAGAGAATTCTGGCCGGTTACGGCCAGTTTAAATGCTTAAGGGTTAAGGTGCTAATTAAGCTAATATATTTTACTGTTTTACATGAATTTATTATTTTTCTATATATTCATAAGCTATGGAAATAAATCATGCGAAACCATTTTGCTGGTTTGAGAACTGATGAGGGTGAAGATGTGTGTGTGTAAACTTGTCTTTTATATCACCTTTCTTTATTTCCTTCTTCCAGTCACTCCTATGCGCCAACTCACTTCTCCTTGTCCACCTCCTCTTTCAATCTTGTCTATATTTCATCTGCTTGTCACCCATCTTGTGGATTGTCTCTCTGTTGACCACTGACCTCTGGTCTCTGTCCTCTGAGGCATTTTTGTCCATCACTGTCTTTGACAGCATTTAGCTGTTTTAACAGCTGTTCTAGCAATGAGTTTTCTTATTTTTATATGTGATATATTTGTTTCAACAGTACTGTCTTTTGTAATAAAAAAAATCCCAAAGTTCAATTATACTGATTCTCAACTAACAAATATTACCAATATATCAAATAACTGTTTCTACTATTGGCACAAGGCCAGCAATTACCCAATGCATTACTGGTACTTTATTTTATCGACCCCGTAAGGATGAAAGGCAAAGTTAACCTCGGCAGGATTTGAACTCAGAATGGCAAGGGCCGTAACTCTTTGCGTCAAAGCATGGCGTCCAACCCTCTACTGTTACTGCCAATCTACCGCCTTTTACCAATATATCAAATAACATTAGTAAACAATTGTTATCAACACGTATTTGCAATCTTGAATTTATTCTACTCAAAAGACATCAAACTTCTATTTTTATGTTTACTGTATTCTATGCATAAGCCCTTGTGGTTAATAAATAAACCATTCTTATCATTGATGCCATTGTTGTTTGGCAGAATTGGTAGAGTGTCGGACCAAATACTTCAAGGCATAGAATTACGGCCCTTTACATTCTGATTTCAATTCCTGTCAAGGTTAGCTTTGCCTTTCATCCTTACATGGTCGATAAAATAAAGTACCAGTAAGCACTGGGGTCAATTTAATCTACTTTCCCCTCCCCTTCAAATTGCTGGCCTTGTGCCTAAAGTAGAAACAATTATTATTATCTACTTTAGATTGGCAGAATCGGTAGAGTGTCAGACAACATGCTTTGTGGCATATAGTTACACCCCTTTACCTAAAGTAGAAACAACACTATTATCATCATTATTGTTGTTGTTTGACAGAATTATTAGAGTATCAGACAAAGTGGTTAAAGGTATTTCTACTGGCTCGTTACATTCTGTGTTCACATCCCACCAAGGTCAACTTTGTCTTTCAAAATAAAGTGCCAGTCCAGTACTGAGAATAATTTAACCGACATTCCTCTCCCACAATATTGCTGGCTTTATGCCTATGTTAGAAACCTTTATTATTATTATTAACAGTGTTATTGTTCTAGCTTGTTTATTTTCATCTTTACTCTTTACTGTAATTACTGTGTTTCTATTTCAATTATCGTTGTATTGGTCACATGCCTTTTAGTATATGTGTGTGGAGGGGGATATATATATATATATATATATATATATATATATATATGTATATATATATATATATATTGGAAAATGTGTGAAATCTTTGGTACAGCTAGGTATATTTGAAAAAAGGAAAAGAATGACTTCAATTGTAGTTCTAAACAATTTAATTATATAATATTATACTTTTGCTTTGTGCAAAATGTAATATTATAAAATTAAATTTAGAACTACAAGTGAAGTCATTCTTTTCCTTTTGTCAAATATATATATATGTGTGTGTGTATGTTGTATATAATTTCTAGTACATTCGTTTAGTATATACGTGTGTGTGTATGTGTTATATGTTTTCTCTGGAAGTCTATTTTTTATTTTACTGTTTTTGTATTTTATTCTATTCTATTCTATATCCTATTTCTACATTTATATTGTATTTCATTTTGACTTTTGACCGATATTTTAACCAGTATAGCATTACACCAGTATACCCAACTGATCACCAACCAATCAGACAAACACACAAGCCAGGTAGATCTCATCCTCACCAGACATTGGGATAGACACATTCCAATCAGACAAACACACAAGCCAGGTAGATCTCATCCTCACCAGAAGTTGGGATAGACACATTCCAATCAAACAAACACACAAGCCAGGTATATCTCATCCTCACCAGACATTGGGATAGACACATTCCAATCAGACAAACACACAAGCCAGGTAGATCTCATCCTCACCAGACATTGGGATAGACACATTCCAATCAGACAAACACACAAGCCAGGTAGATCTCATCCTCACCAGAAGTTGGGATAGACACATTCCAATCAAACAAACACACAAGCCAGGTAGATATTAACCTTACCAGAAGTTGAGATAGACACATTCCAATCAGACAAACACATAAGCCTGTAGGACAGTCAGAGACAAGTTAACTTTTAAATATGACAAAGATAAATAATTGTTTCTACTTTATGCACAAGGCCTGCAATTTTGGGAGAAGGGAAAATTGATTAAATCGACCACTAGTGTTTTATTTATCGACCCTGTAAGGATGAAAGGCAAAGCTAACTTTGGCAGGATTTGAACACAGAACGTAAAGGGCCGTAACTCTATGTCGCTAAGCAGGATGTCCAACGCTCTACCAATACTGCCAATCGACTGCCCTTGGATGAAAGGCAAGTCAATCATTAGCAAGAGTTGGATGGGTTGTCACAGACAAAGTCAGTACTTAAAACAAGTCCTTGACTTCTCAGACCGATTGACCACCCTCACTTCAACACTGGTTGCATTGTATTGTGGCACCAACATTAGGGAGGTAATGAAATCTTTGACACAGCACACACACACATCACATATGTGAGATACTATATATCTCTCCAGAAAATTATCTAGTGATTATTACATATATATATATATCATGCTATCATGTATCTGTTAGTTTTAGCAGATTCAGATATTTACATACGAACTGCTGCAGCAAAACCTCTTGCACTTGAATGTATACTGTCGTCTAATCCAATCTCCTTGTGAATTGTGAAGTAGAAGTCACACCTATTTTCCAAGTAAATTGACTGAATGTAATCTATAGGCTTGAACCACGCCTAGACACAACACCCACATGTGGGCCCCCATTTGCTCACAATAGTGAGAGATGGGGAGAGTGGGAAAGATGGAAGCAGTGATAGTGGGAGTTTGTGTTCCACATGGTGTGTATATGTGTATATAAGAGAGAATGAATCTTTCCCACTACTTTTTTAAATCATTGTGTATGATATTTACTATAACTCAGTGGCATTTCCTACATGAATACAAGGCATGAAATACTTTTTTGACGTTGATAACATCCATACATTTCAATATAACGAATATTGTTGGAAAATCACTTCCTTCTATTTTACACAACAAATGTAGCATAGGTCCAACTCATGACCTTGTGATCAGCAGATCAGAGAGACAGTATAGCTTCTAAGACTTTTATGGAAAGGAAAGGAAAACAGAAAAATAATCAAGACTAAACTGTGGTTTATAAAGACCATAGAAACACAAAGATGTTGTTGTTTCGCCCCAGGTCAACTCTAAATGAGTACATCTAGAATATAAGGTATTCCAGCCAAGATCATCCTGTCTCTTTTTCAAATGCAGTGTATCTAGGACTACATAATGTTGTGTGCACTGTCTTATTTTTTTAAGATGATAGGGTGAGATTAGAGGGAGATTTTACCATATACGTTGCAGAAAAAGCAACCATGTAGCGGTTCCATCGTTGACTCAAGTATTAGAGTGTAGTTTGAAATGGTGCCAAAGTAAATTTCCTTTTGAAATAATTATATAGAGTTATGTTAAGTTTCCGGTAAACAACGCCTATAACACCAGTCAGCTGACACACATCTTGGTCTATTGCCTTTTTTGTGTTGTTGTTGTATGTTTTTGTCTCAGATAAAAGAACAATCATCATTGTTTAATGTCGGCTTTCCTTTCTAGCAAGGGTTGGTCAACTGACATAATAATATAGTACTAGAATATAGTCAGTTACTAAGTCAATGGATTGCTATTGGATTCATCAACATCATCACCATTTTACATCTATTTTCCATTCTTGCATGGTCTAAACAGACTGTTATGTTCTGAGGCTAAACAGGTCAGATGACCACATTTTGCCGTTACATTTTGAGGCTTGGATGCCATTCCTAATGCTAACCACTTTAATTCATGTACTGGGAGCATTTTATCTTATTAACAGTATTATTAACTTTACAGAGTGGACTGGGTGTGTTTTATTGTGACAACAGTACTACCACTTTACAGAGTGGACTGGGTATGTTTTATTGTGGCAACAGTGCTACCACTTTACAGAGTGGACTGAGTGGGTTTTATTGTGACAACAGTACAACAATTTTACAGAGTGGACAGGGTGTGTTTTATCAAGGCAGCAGTACTACCACTTTACAGAGTAGACTGGGTGTCTTTTATCATGGCAACAGTACTACCCCAATTTGAACAATGAGTATTCAGTTGTTTGATCAACTGAGCAACCTACTCATTAAATTAATGTGTTAATGGCTGAGTATTCCACAGATACATGTACCCTTAACCTAATCCTCAGGCAGAATCAGCTTGACACAGTGTGTGATAAGGCTGGGCCTTTAAATTACAGGTACCGTCTATCCAATAGGCTTCAACAGTTTCAATTACCCAATTTTACTCAAGGTCTTTGGGTGGCCCAAGGCTATGGTGAAAGACACTTGCTGAAGATGCCATGCAGCAAGATTGAAATAAAGACATTGTGATTTGCGAAGTGAATTATTAACTATTCAGTCATACTGCTTCCACATAGACAAGAGGTGCCTGGAAAGAATCAAACCATGCATCTCTGATTATTTCAATTATTATTTATAGACTGACTATTATTATTATAGTCATTTGCGTTGGAACAACTACATTTCAAATTTCAAGAAAGTTAATTGTAGCAAGATTTGATTTCAAAATCATGTGATATTTAACTTTATACTTTGCTGAAAATGTATATTCTTTAATATACACCATGTGTTTCAGGATTCTTAAAGTAGGTACACCATATCCCTGCACGTCATAAGAGGCAACTAAAAAGAAGAGCATCTGGCTGTAAAAAACTGTCTCAACATATCCTATCCAACCCATACCAGTATAGATAAGTGGATGAAAAAGTGCTGTTGATGGTCATTCAGTTAACTTTTCCTTGGGGTCAACAATTATAAATTAGCCAATAATAATTTTTTAATGCAATGTGCAAGCATGGCTGTGTGGTTAAACACCTCACTATATAACTACATGGTTTTCAGTTCGATCCAAAGACCTATAGTCATTTTTATGACTTCTGTGAATACTGGAATTGCAACAGATTGAATTCAATTAAAGACACCCAAGGACCAGGTGGAGGTGTTAAACTGGACAACAGATTAAGTCTACTATCCAAGTTGGCTACGACAGGATTTGAACTCAGAACAAAAAAAATAAAATTACAACAAACAAAAACTACTCTATTTATCAATCCCAGAAGGGTCGAAGACAAAGTTGACCTCAGCAGGATTTGAACTCAGAAAACAAAGAGTCAGAATATATAATACAGGGCATTTTGTCCAAGTCTTCTGTCAATTTGTGAGGCAATATTCTACACAACTAATGATTG
>OZ024742.1:309435450-309512950 GCA_964016885.1 Eledone cirrhosa
ACAGTTTCCAGGAGGTCAATGTTCCGAGCAAGATAGGGGTTCCAGACTGATGATGCGAATTCCAAGTGTGGTCGCACCATAGCTGTATACAGTTTTAAATAGATGGCTGGAGAGCGGCTAACAAAGGTCTTGCTGAGTGATGCCAAGACACCCTCGGCCTTCTTGACAATCTTAGAGACATGCTTTGTCCAACGCAAATCGTTGCTGACAGTAATGCCCAGGTCACGTTCACAAGAGGACTTTTTGATGTCAGTGTTGTGGAGGGAGTATGTGGACGCTGGATTTTTCCTTCCAAAATGCATGGTGGTACACTTGTCCACAGCCAGCTTCAGTTGCCAGTCTGTGATCCATTGCTGCATTGTGTCCAGGTCTGATTGTAGGAAAGAACTGTGTCACGCTGAATCACCTTGGGAATTAAGTTAAGGATATATGTTTGTGGAATGATCAGCCATTAAATGCACGTTAATTTCGCAAGCAGACTGTTTTGTTAGTCCATCATTCGTTCTAGTATATGTATGTGTTGGTATTCTCTTATATATTCTACGTCCCACAAGATACAAGCAACAATTTGGACATTGAGTAACGGGAAAAAAGGAAGATGAAGTTTATATTAAGTGTCTGGGAAAGAGATATAGGGATATTCTCGGGTACAAGTTAGTTCACGAACTGTAGTTTTCACCCAGGACGCAACATAGAGGACCAAATATTCAAATTTCGACAGGTCTTCGAGAAATCGTGTGAGTATTGTCAAGTACTGTATACTTATTTTTTAGACCTCGAAAAGGTATACGGCCATGTTTCATGGGATCAATGCATAGCTTCTTGTGGCCTTGAAGTCCCTATACAAATGCTCAAATATTTGTGTTCGGGTAAATCGAAACCATTCAAGGAAGCCTGCGCAGTGTACGCTATATGTGAGACGAGTTCCATTGAAATAAATGAAGTTCAAGTATCTTGGGGCCGTTTTCACATGTGATGGAGGGCAGGTGGCTGAATTAAATACTAGAATACCGGTAGTTGGATCAGTACTCCGCCAGCTTCAACACCCAGCCATCAGAAAAAGTGGGGTAAGTGTAAAAGCTAAAGCGGCCGAAATCGGTTTCCTTCGAAGGGTCTTTGATAGAATGCGTAGCTCGAAGATCAGAGAGTTGCTCCGGGTAAAGCCACTACATCTCCGAATTGAGAGATCACAGCTATGATACTATTGGCATGTGGTTAGATACTATGGACATATGATAAGAATGTTTCAGGAAAGAATCGCTGGAAAACTAGGGGTAGGCCCCGAGCATGTTGGCTGGTCATGCTTGGGGATCCAGCCGGATCAGTTGGAAATGGTTGCTTCTGATAGGACCCGCTGGCAGGAGTGTTTGAGGACCCCCCCCCCCCCCGGCTAAGTGGACGAAGAGAAGAAGAAGAAGAACAACAACAACAACAAGATGAGGATGGTTACAGCAATTCCCATTCTCAATTTCCTGTTTGCTTTTGTTTGTTAATGTTGTCAGTAGTTCATTTTTGCCATGTTTGTGCTGTAGTGTGGAATGGTGGAGAACCTTCATCTTCTTTAAGCTGATTTTCAGTTCAAAGAGAATATTATATGTTACAGGGTTGACTCTAGGTGGGCATCGAGAACAGCAGCATCGGCGAAAAGAAGCTCACAAAGGAACAGTTCTCGCCTCAGAGTGAATAGGCTGCCATCAGTTTGTATCTAATGTAGAAATCACCTCATTATTGAGGTCCTCTGTGGCCCTTATGAGCATCATGAAAGTGGTGATGAGGGTTTTCACGAGTATACAGACCTGCTTTACGCCGTTTTCTATTGGGAAGGGTTTTGAGAGTTCGTCAGTATACCTGATCTGGCTATGCTGATCTTCATGAACAATCTAAGGAGGGTGTCCTAGGCGTTCCATGATCTTCCATAGACCTTTCTTGCTCATAGTATCGAATGCTGATAAGGTCTAGTAAACCATATACAGTTCATTCTTTTGTCCTCGCATTTCTCTTGGAACTGTCTGAAGGCAAAGACAATGTTAGTGGTGCCTCTGTTATCTTTGGATACACATTGATTTTCTGATATGTGTTTTTCTACAGTGATTGTCACTAGTCTATTCAGGAGTACTCATGCGAGGAATTTTCCTAGAATTATTTCCTAATGGTTGAAGCAGTCAGATTCTTCCCACTTTGTATTTATAGCTTGAAGTTATCATCTTCAAGATCTGACTGAAGATTTGCCTGGAAGTCAGCTTATCTTTTAGCAAACTGGATATCCCCAACTAGAAAGGTCTTCTTTGGAGTGCCTTCTTTCTTTTTCTTGAGCTTGACTTGGAGGCTAAGCTTGTAAAAAACAGGACGATGGCTCGTAAGGCACTCCGCACAAAGTGTTTATTCTAGTATGTAAAACATCTCAAATGTTTCTCTTGCACACCAAGGTGTACATCCAGGAAAATTGTGTTGCTGAAAATAGTGCAGTTTCCAACACCATGCTTGCCAAGTACTTCTTTCAAGGTTTCTGAATTGTGGTCGATTCTTGCATTAAAAGCACTAAGGGTGATGTTGTCATTTGCAGAAGTGCTGCATAAAAAGTTGGCAAATCAGTATTAAACTTCTCATTTTATACTGAAGATTATAAGTTTTTTGTTGGTGTATGGAGTTGATGCGATCAGAGTGACACATTGACAGTTTTTCAGGCAGGCATCAATGTATTTCTGCTTATAAAGGTGTCTTTCATTTTGGGGCTAGTCAGACTAATAGAGAATTTAACAGACATCATGTTCCTAAAGACTTCCTTCCTCTTCAATACAAACTTCATTAAGAGTAGCGATGTCAACATTCATTCTTGAAAGTTCTTGTGCAACCAGAATAGAGAGTGATTCTGGGCGAGCACCAAATATTATATCATGGTCCTAATATTCTAACAGGTGAGCTTCAGATTCAGTTTCTGTACACCCTGTGAGGCAGGTGTGTACCTTTTATTTGTTGTAGTTCGACCACATTTGCGGGTGTCCGTTGACCACAGTTAGCCAATTGTTGGGGTGGGAGATGGAAAGCTTTGATTAGGCCACGCTCTGCATGGAGCAAGCTGTGTTGTCCGTAGAGAAGGCTGCTTGGTAGATCAGGGTACTGTTGCCTGAGATCGACACCAGACGACCCTGTACTCCTCGACCACTTGTGTGCAAGATAGGAACTGTCTTCCAATGTTATCTATCAGCTACTGTTTTCTCTCCTTTTCAAATGCTCCAGGGTTTAGTGAATTGTTAGACAGTGATTGTAGACGTAGATGTGTCATTAAGCCTGTGTAATGGATATTTTAGGTGGAGTGTAGTGTGGACAATACTAGTCTCACCCTTTACACCCAAGGTACATCTGCCATAGTTTTATAACGTAAGACGGTGACAGCAAAGACCTAGGGCCATGGGTATTATATCGGAGTGTCCTTCTCCTCGATGGACGACCTGAAAAGGCTAACTATCCTCATCTGCCTGGGGTTAGAGCCAAAGTTTCCTTCTCTTAGACTCGTCTAATCAGTGCATTCCACTTGGTCAATGTCTGGCCTGCTAGACAGATGGTCAAGGGAAATGGCCTCTCTTACATTTGCTGTGTCCGTAGCAACACCTTCTTCTTGGTGTCCCTTGTTTCCAGAGTTTGTTATGTCATGGTGCGACCGAGTATCCAGCGGTATATATGTAGCGAATCTAATCAGAGAGATTTGAACTATTGCTCTCCCGGTTGACGAAGTAAATCAAGCAACCACACACGCCGACCTCAGGACTCATAGATAAGCGATTTTCCTCTTGCTGTAATCAAAGTATTTTACCTCCTTTGTTTCGGGACTTGTGTCACCAAGTTGTCTCGAAGAATTGTGTTTTCTAAAGGCCATCTGTTTATTGTCAACTACAAGAGAATCTTCAGAAATAGTCTGCCCTCGGTCGTCCAGAAGCCAGTTCGGTTCAGTTCACGACAGAGATCAGAACGATGTAGTTGCCAACACAATCACTCCGTCACGAACGGAGACAGTCATACTCCTGTTCGATTCCAACAAAGGTTAATTCGATACTACTTTTCAGACTACTAATTCTGGCATCTACGCCAAACCAATCACACAAACATGATACACAATTTTACTTTGACGCTTTGTTGTTTTTCCAATGTTATCATAATAACTTCGTCGTAAGTTATTCTCGTTAATAGAATTATTAAAGTAGCGGCCTTTGTTATTGTCTATTCACTACTGGCTATGGCAACCATACACCTCGACTCACTGACACAGAAAATATTGTGTGGTTTAAAAGATTTGACTGTTGTTTCTAACATGCCAATTAACCACTTAGAGTCTCTTGAGTATATAATAATTTTGAGTAACCTCCCCTCGTTTATTTATTGTCAACAACCCAAAAAGCGCCACTTTCGACTGTGTTAAAATTTATTCATGAAATTTTACAATTATTCTTCCGAGCTCACAAACAACTCATCTAGTTTCGTCCGAGACTTAATTACTTAGATGTGTAAAATTTATTTATAACAATGACAATTAACATGAACTGAAGAAATGTTTGGTTTTAGCCTGAAAAAAAAATGTTAATATATCATTATGCTCGTTCCATTACGTGAAGTGGTTGATATAGTAACATTACAAACATTGTCTGAATATACATGTCTGTTGAAGTTATTTTACTGAACTAATAATTAATTACAGAAACTTGACGCATTAGTTAATTGCGAATTAAAGTGGAATTATCTGAACGAGGCGAATTAATGGTAAAATCATTTTAAATATTTCTTTCAAAAACTTTTTCGTCGTTTCTGTAATTTGAGAAAAACAAAAACAAAATACCTTACAACCATCCTACCCTTAAAATATCCTTTTAATAATGTCTAGTATTAAGTAGTCATACGGTTTAACAGTAACATTCATAATATAATGTACACACACACACTTGTATATATGATTATATATAAATATATATATAGTTATACTATATAAAGAAACAATAATTTTAATTTTGAAGTATATAAATAAATTTACAGTAAAATAACATAACAAATAGAATGTAATTATATATAGGAAGAATTAATTTCATTCACAGTTGTATACATAACATTACAAATGGGCAAATAATATAAATTGCTCGCAATTCGGTCAGAAGAACATTACAAATATAAACGCATAAAAGAGAGAAAACAAATGAGGAAAGAAAAAAAAGTAATGTTATTATACAACTGTGTATAAAATTAATTCCTCTTGTATCTACAATAAAAAAATAAATTATATATATACAGGGTCTCCCCCAAAAATGTATACACACTTAGATTACCTGTACAGGCAATATTTATATTAGTGCTGTGAAGTGTGTGTATATTTTGGAGGGGACACCCTGTATATAATATTGCTCACTAGTAATTATTCCTGTTATTAATGTCATACTTTACCACGTTTAGAACATAACAACAATTTTGTGGCCACCGACGTTGTTCCTCAATTTTCTTAATGAAATTTTGCAGTCTTTAATTATTGTATATTTTCGTTTGTTAATGTTTTTATTTACCGAATACTTTCAATCTATGTTTGTTATAGGTTAAAAGTAAACTCGGAAATAATTTCATTATACCTCCTAATTTCATGTTGATAATTAATAATATCAATCAAGATAGTATCAATAGAGTTTGTACAGTGTTAGGTATATTTTTATTATAAATAATTATTATACTCGACTCCTTAATGGAATTCTCGGGTTGGGTAACCATATACGACGGTTTTATAAGCCATATTCATTCAAAACATCTTTTTTTAAATCATTGGAAAAAATTAAATTACACTTACAAAATTCTAAAAAACACGCTTAAAAATGATTACACCCGTGTCCTAGACGGGTGTAATAATTCTACTACTATGAATTACGACAAAGAATAAAATGTATTTTATTAATATAAAGCATATCTGCAAAATTTCCTTTAAAAATATGCATTGATAAAGTTGAGAAAATAAAGACGTGGTGATGGTGCTGGGCCAGTAAACTGTAATCATGTCTATCTTAGGAATTCCTTAGTGACGCTAATATCTCTTATCTTCCCGTAAAACATGTCCACACGTGTTATGACCCAGCTAGAGGTTTTCTTTCGTTAATTGCAGGGTTTATAGTTACTGATTGAAGAAAGGACGTATCAACTTTATATTTGCACATTTACTTATAAATTACTTATTTATTGATTTTTTTTTTTTTTCACCGGCACAGAATTTGACTCTTTTGTTATTAAGGTGTATTTTTATTACATATATAATGTACAACAGAAACTAAAGAAGAAAAAAACATGAGTAAAGAAGAAAAACGTGATGTGATAGGGCGAAGGCCGGGCACATTTAATCACACCTTAACAATTTTTTTAAGCAAGCCAACACACACAGCGCTGCCGCCGGTATCGCCTGATAACTTAACATATTTCATACGAAATTGCCCCAAACCGTCTCTGTGTCTGAAATAAAACCACTCATTTCTAAAAGTTCCTATTCGAATTAAATTCTTTTGTAAAATGTTACCATTTACACCCGTCTCTGAAACAGGTGTAATAGTAAAAAAAAATGTTTATTGTAAGTGAAATTAGTTAAGTTTGGTTCTAATTTTGAAGGAGAAATTTATATTTTTCCTGTGATTTAAAAAAAAAAATGTTTTGAACGAATATGTCCTTCAAAACCGTCGTAAACTACTTTTTTTCTTGTAGTCGAATGGAATAAAATTGCGAGATACCAGGAATTACCAGCAAACTATTTTTCCAGCCTGTTATTGTTTTCGACTTGTCTTACCGAGTACTTGGTTGTACAAGCGCCTCAGCTTTGGTATCAACTGTGGTAATGTTGTGACTGTTGGTTTGCCTAAAAAAATGATAGAAAAATACTAGAGAGATCCTTCAGCACTCCTTATGGTGTGTGATTGAGTGTTTAGATCTTCCCACATCCTTTTTTACTTCTTTTATTAACCTCCCTTTTCTATTTTAGTACAGTATATACATGTGAAAGAAATTTATTAAACAGTAAGAGAAAAATGACAAAGTGGAAGGCGGAGAGAAACAAATTTAATAATAAAAAAGGGTCAAAGCTAATGTACATGCTAGTGGGAGGATGACTAATTGATAATTATCACTTGTAGCCATCAAAAGTTGACAGCATTTCTTCTGTTTTGTGCTCCTTCATTAAGACTTATATACTAGTATATAAGTCGAGAAATGTGACAAAAAAGTCGCTAGTAAAATGGGGCCGACTTATATTTGAGGTCAATATTTTGCTGATTTTCACCAACTTCAAAATTCGATGTAAATGAGGTGCTAAAATAGTTTCGTTTTGGACGTAGATATTACACTGGCTTCACTTTCATTGTGAAATTCATATTTACTATTGTTTTTGATATGCCTTGAATGAATATGACTTTCAAAACGGTTGGAAATTGGTAAAGAAAATCCTTACATAATGGAGTTGTGAAATAAAAACTAGACATTAAACGACAAAGCATTTTCTTCTTCGCCCACTTATTCTTGAGAGCGTCATAGGGGACGAGTCCTCAAACACTTCTTCTAGTGTGTCATGTCAGAAGCACTCGTCTCCAATTGATCTGGTTGGTTTTGCCCTTAAAATCTGTCCAGTGATTCTTTCCTGAGACATTCTAACCACATACCTGCTGTGATCTCTCAATTCGGAGAAGTAGCAGCTCTACCTGGAGCAACTCTGATCCCTGAGCTACACACATTATCAAGTAACATTTCTTCAAAGACCCTTCAGAAGAAACCTATTTCAACCGCTTGTATTTGCGATCATATTCTTTCAGTCGTTACCCAAGATTCATGACCATAGGTATGGGTTGGCATGAATACCGAATTGAAGATAGTTTGGCCTTTACACCTATCTCCCTTCTTCTGATTACCGAATGCTGAAGCTGGCACATTACTGCACCAGCTCCTGCAATTCTTGCACTTCATTCAGCCTCCTGCTCTCCATCACTCATTAACATGGCCCTGAGATGCTTGAACTTATCTACCTGTTTCAGTGGAACTCCAGTCACATATGGAGTGCACTGCACAGGCTTCTTTGAGAAGACAAGTGTTTCATTCTTTGCAGCACTGATTTTCATTCCAGCCGTGCAGCACTTGGCAGCAAACTTATCAATTGCATGTCAGAGATCACCTGCTGATGAGTTGAGTAATACCATGTTGTTTGCAAATTCCAGCCGACTGATCCTACACATGCCAGTTGTGATACTACTTCCAACTTGGCTGCACATGTCAATCCTGTTCATGAAGATTATAAACAGGAGAAGCCAGAGTATGCACCATTGGTGGAGTCAGATTCTCATATTGAATGGTTTCCGATTTAGCACCATTTATCTGAACACAAATACTCAAGCATGCATATAGAGACATCAGAGTAATAAGAAAGAGCCCATCGATCCCATACTCTTGGAGAACCTTCCACAGTAGGTCCCGTGGACCATGGTCATATACCTTTTTAAGGTCTACAGAGCAAAAATGCACCTCTTGGCAGTACTCCCATGATTTCTCAAAGACCTGTCTCAGTGTGAATATTTGGTCAGCTGTGTATGTCCAGGGCGAAACCTACGTTGTTCATCAGCTAGCTTGGACTTGACAATCTCCCTAATCTCTTTGATAAACACTTAGCATAGACTTTACCAAGGAGGCTTAACAAAGAGATCCCTCTATAATTAGAGCAATCTCTGTCTCTCTTTTTGAAAATTGGGATTATCACTCCCGATTGCTATTGCTTGCGTGCCTTTCCAGAGCTCCAGGCCACCCGGCACACAAGTCAGCCAGAGAATATCTTCTCAATTTAAGGCTTTTAACATCTTGGACTGAATTTCATTCTCCCCAGCCTCTGAGACATTAGTCATCGCTCTCAGATGCACCTCATGTAAATTGGAATGTGCTGCTGTTATCGGGTTTAGGAGATGCCTTTTCATTCTTCAAAAGTTGATAAAATAAGTACCGGTCAAGTACTGGAATCAATATGGTCACATATACCCAGGTCAGAATAGAGGGGATGGGGTGGGGTAGATAGAACAGTTGGCACGGGCCTTTGATTTTGTGGAAGTAGACTTTCCTCAAGTTCTGGTTCTTTTATTCTGTTATATATAAGTATATTATGTACATTACATATTGGTGTATATACTTATTTATAACCCATACATATATATATGTAGCACTGATTATTAAAGTACTTGATGTGGGGCAATTTGAAATGGAACCTACATTTCACATTTAGTTTGAACCTATTCTCAACTTTCCACAGGCCTCTATATAGCTCTCCTTCCTACATTTCACATTTAGTCTAAACCTATTCCCAGCTTTCCACAGGCCTCTAGATAGCTCTCCCTCCTATATTTCACATCTAGTCTAAACCTATTCCCAGCTTTCCATAGGCCTCTATATAGTTCTCCCTCCTACATTTCACATCTAGTCTGAACCTATTCCCAGCTTTCCATAGGCCTCTATATAGTTCTCCCTCCTACATTTCACATCTAGTTTGAACCTATTCCCAACTTTCCACAAACTTCTATATAGTTCTCACTCTTACATTTCACATCTACTCTAAACCTATTCCCAACTTTCCACAGGCATCCCTCCAAAAATGAATGTCTTTTAGCCAATGTAAGGAACTATTGTTCAGTTGTGTTGGTATTGTTTTGTGTTCTTTATCTAGGAAGAAAACCGAAAGAGATTAAATAAGAAGAAAACAAGAATGGCATGTATTACTGATATTTTGGCACACTTATGTATGTGTGCACACACTTTGCTTATGTATAAACACACACAGGCATTATGTATAATTGTGCAGTACACATACACACACTTTTTTTATTTTTTTTTTTTTTTTTCATCATTTTACATCTGCTTTTGCCTGCTTGCAAGGGTGGGACGGGAACTGATTCTGGCTTGATTTCTACAGCTGGATGCCCTTCCTAACACCAACCTCATTTACAGTGAGTGCTGGGTGCTTTTTTACCGTGGCGCCTACACCTCCACTTTGCAGTGGAATGATAGTGACCTCAGTCCCTATCATCTCATTTCTACAGCTGAGCAAACTGGAGCAATGTGAAATAAAGTGTCTTGCTCAAGGAAACAACACATCAGCCGGTCTGAGAATTGAACTCACAACCTTTCGATTGCAAGGCCAATGCTCTAACCACTAAGCCATGTGCCTCCACTTTACTTATGTATAAGCACACATTCTTATGCTGGTTTCCGACATTAAACTGAACATGTTGGGCACCACATTTTAGTCAACCATATCAACCCAGTACATATATAAGATTGGTACATATTTAATGAAGGTGGTGAATTGGCAGAGTAGTTAGAACGTTGGATAGAATGTTTTATGGTATTCATTCCAGCTCTCTGCTCTCTGAGTTTAAATCCCGCCGAGCTCAACTTTGCCTTTCATCCTTTCAAGGTCGATAAAAAAAGTACCAGTCTTATATTGGGATCTAATCTTCCTCTATATATCTTTATCATTTCCTCTCTCTCACTTTCTATCTTTCTCTTGAATAAATCTGCTGTACTCAGGCCTGGAGTGGGATGGGCTCTGCCAGGCTTAAAAAAAAAAGATGCCCAAGAAACGCTGTTTGTTAATACGGCGCCCCTATGACTCTATCAGGAGTTATGGGACCATACATACATATTTTATAGATTTCTGTTTATCAAAAGATTATTTTTGACTGAAAGAGATGCAACACTTGTGTAAACACAAACCTCTTAAATATTCAAGTAAATTCATCTGAGTCCATTCTATCCTCTTCCTCCTCAATTTTTATGTAGCTATCACCTGCTATCAATGCTGAATCCATGTTTTCTCTTGCTACCGTTTACTACCATTCTCTCTATCTCTTTCTTTTTCTCTCTTTTTCGCTCTCTCTCTACACCTTTATTACATTGGAACAAGACCAGAAATATTGAGTGTTGATAATAGTCAATTATATTGACCAGAACTTGGCTGGTGTTTATTCCATTAGCCAAACAAAATTTTTAAACATTTTCTTAAAATGAAAGAATTGAATATCTTACTAAACTCCTCAAAAAATGTTGATTATTTTAAACATTAAATAAAATACAAAGTGTATTTCATTAGAAATACAGTAACAAAAGGGTTGATGTTAATTTAATTCCAATCTAAGCCTACTTTTAAACATGATTATTAAAGATTCTCTTTTGTATCTTTGACCTTTTTTTTCTTTTTTCTTTTCACTCTGTTCATTTCTGAAGATGTCTTTCATCAAGAAAGGACGGCTATTTTACTCCACAAAAAATCTCAATAAAAAGAGGAAGAAACGACCAGCATGGGATGTGAGTAGTGTTTGTTTTGTCTTCTTTCTATCCAAAACACTCTGGCTAGTCTAGGTATTTGGACAACCAATCATGACATGACTGGTTTGTATTGTCAACAATACTGTATTGTACTTGTGACAACGACAGCACTAGCAGCAGTTGTATAAATTAAATGTCAGTTTTCTCTGCTAGCGAGGCTTGGATTGGTCATTTGGTAATTTTCTACCAAGTCAGTACATAGTCGAAGCTATTGACCTCTCAGACAGGCCAGGAGCCACATCTCACTTTCATGTGTTCCTGTGTTCTGCAGAGTGTACCAGGTGCATTTTATTGTGATTAGGGCACAAGCACCTGGAAAGTTTTCATGTCTCTTTATTCGGCAGTTTACTATAGTTTGGATGCCTTTCCTACAACCAATCACTTTACAGAGTGTACTGGGTGCATTTTATCAAGTCAGCAACACTAACACTAGGGAGGTGGTCTTGTCCTTGATGCAACTAAAGAGGCCTCCCATCTCTTTGTTTGACAATTTTCTATGGTTAGATGTCCTTCCTATTACCACCCACTTTACTGGATGTATTTTATTATGGCATCGACACAGGGAGATTGTCATGTCTTTGACACAACTGAAGAGTCCTGTCACCTGTTAGTTTGGTAGTTTTCTATGGCTCTTTCTATCTCCAACCTTGTGCCTATAGTAGAAACAATTATTTGACGTGGTTTTATTAACCATGTGCTCCTTTTATCACCAATTACTCTACAGTAAGGACTGAGTGTATTTATTGTGCCACTAGAACAAAAAAGATTTGTCAGGACCATGTCTCTCCTTTATATTGAGTTTTTGTTCAGAGTTACCACTCTTCTCAATGGCTTGTCCTTTATGCACATATTTATTTAGAGTAACTACTCTCCTAGACAGGTTGCCATTATTGTAAACATTCAATTACAGTCTACCATGTTATGGGAGAGGGAAAATATGGGATGAAAGAGAGGATAAGGATATATGATAAAGAGTGGGGTAAACAGAGGTAAGTTAGGAGAAAGAGACATGTAAAAGAACTAAATAGGAGATACAGAGTAGGTAGAAGAGAATGGTCAGAAACAATATGTGAGAAAAGCAAAGATGAAAGGAGAAGGGGGGAACTGACAGAGAAAATCGTGTAAGAAGAAGAATATGGAATAGAGAAGAAAAAGAGAGGCAGCTTGTGTGAGAAAATATATGGGAGGGGTGAAGGAGTTTGTGGGAGTTGGCAAAGGGAGCATATCCTGATAGGGTTTGTGGAAATTGGTAGAATGTGGTGGAAAGAAGGCAGGTGTCATGATTTGGAATAAAAGTCTGTTGTTGCTGAATACCACCTAAAGAAGCTTAAATTAGCAACTTTTCATTTAAATAATAATAATTGTTTCTACTTTAGGCACAAGGCCAGCAATTCGAAGGGGAGGGGAAAGTCGATTAAATCACCTCCAGTTCATTACTGGTACTTTATTTTATTGGCCCTGTAAGGATGAAAGGCTAAGCTAACCTCGGCGTGATTTGAACTCAGAACGTAAAAGGCCATAACTCTGTGCTGCAAAGCATGGTGTCTGACACTATACCGATACTGCCAAACCACTGTCCTTAATAATAATATTAATAAGGAAAATTATTGTATACAGTGCTCAGGTGCAGTACAACTCATTAAAAGTGCATGTGTAGTATATAGAATAATGCGCGTGTATGTTGGCGAATGTCCGGAAGCATAGCTAATCAGATCACAGGAGTAATAAATAAGTTAATGAAAGATAATGATAAAATATAAATATATATGAATCTTATCTTGACTTTCCATAACACTTGACTTCCACTTCATATGTGAGGACTAGTCTCCATTCTAAATGTTTATTTGAAACTAAAGAGTTATAAGTAGTGTTGAAAAAGATCACTATCAGTTTGGTTGAATTGTTCTTGTGAGAATGATTTTCCATATTTTTTCAGGGTACAATGACAGATCTTTCTGTGTACAAACCAAGACCTGAAGAACTTGTAAGTACTCCAATTTTGTAAATCCTATTATTCAGCTGAGAGTTGGGTAGGTGGAGAAATCTAAGGTAACTACTGCCTCTGTTTGAAAGAAAGAGTTTCTCTCTCTTCATATGAAACAGACTATATAAAATTGAGATATATTGAGTCAACCTCCTACCAATATGTACTCTCAGATCTTGAATAATCATACTCTTCCTGCTTATTAATTTTTCAGATATTTTCCAATCCCCCCTCCCGCTTATTAGATTTTGCTAATCTATCTCTGATAAGTGGTTCATATCGATACAGCAGCTGGAGAATCTAATATTAATTTTATTTTACATTAAAAAAAACATATACGGCAAAAAAAGAACATTACAAGAAATCCCATATTTACAAACATACACTATACAATCCCCCCCCCCCCTCACACACACACTTATAAGAATTTAACCCTTTAATGTTAAAACCGGCCAGAATTCTCTACCTCTTTCTGTTGAAACTAGCTGTAACTGGTCGCTCAAACTGATGTTAAGGTATTATTCTCAAAATAAATACTTTCAAAATCTCATAGATTCGATATTATATGAGGTAAAGCCTTTACCATGAAAATATAATAGTATATATAGAGTATAATAGTATATATAATAGTATATATAGAGTAGCTAAAGGGTTAAGCAAATGTCCAACTGAGAGTAGCCTTCACTCTTTCCTCCATTACTGCTTTCCATACATCCCATCACTGTCCACTCCACCACACTCATAACCATATATATCTGTCCACCTTAGTCACCACACTTGTATCTTCACTTTGTTCACATTTTCCTTTGAACAAGGTAACCCCTCTAGTGTGCTACCAAGTCTCTTCTGTTTTTTTACTTTTATTAGTGCTTACCTTGAAATAAGGCAGCCCTTCTAGTGTGCCATTAGCTACCATGTCCCTTTTGTTTCATTCTAACCGAATACGGCCAATTTAAAAGGTTAATTAATTGAAATAAAGTGTATTTCATTAGAGATATGGTCACTAAAGGGTTAATTTCTCTCTCTCCCCCTTCCTTCTTATAATTTCGTTTTTCCTACCTTTTACATAATTTTGTTTCTCTTTTCTCACCATTCTATTGACAGATGTATCGCAAGAAAATTCACCAATCAAAACATTTACCAAGTGTTAAGTATGAAAATGAAATCAAGAAAAATGGCAAAAGTTCGTCACAGTAACAACTTTTTAAAACTTTTATTCTACCAATTTATCTCTCTCTTTCTCCCCCCCCCCTCTCTCTCTCTTTCTCTCACAGAGTGACAAACAGATTTGCAAACAGAGTGCATAAATATATCTATACATATATATATCTATACCCTTGCAAGCAAGGAAAAGCGGACGTAAAATGATGATGATGATGATGATGATGATGATATATATATCTATATATATATGAAGGCGCATGGCTTAGTGGTTAGAGCATTGGGCTTGCAATCGAAAGGTTGTGAGTTCAATTCTCGGACCAGGTGATGTTGTTTCCTTGAGCAAGACACTTTATTTCACATTGCTCCAGTTTACTCAGCTGTAGAAATGAGATGATAGGGGCTGGGGTCCATATCATTCCACTGAAAAGTAGATGTGTAGGTGCCACAGCAAAAAAGTACCCAGCCCACACTGTAAAGTGGACATGTAGGCGCCATGGAAAAAAAGCACCCAGCACTCACTGTAAATGAGGTTGGTGTTAGGAAGGGCATCCAGCTGTAGAAATCAAGCCAGAATCAGTTCCCGTATGAGCAAGACAAGGTTAGCCGACCGGACACTGCCCACAACAGGACCACCCATCTAACCCATGCTAGCGTGGAAGAACAGACGTAAAACGATGATGATGATGATGATCATCATCATCATCGTTTAACGTCCATTTTCCACACTAGCATGGGTCTGGACGGGAATTGTCCACTTGAGGCAAGATTGGTTGTCTTGCTCAGGACTGTCTGGCGGGTTTTCTACGGCTGGATGCCCTTCCTAACACCAACCATGTTTACAGTGTGGACTGGGAGGTTTTTACCGTGTTACCTACACGGCCACATTACAGCATGGACTGTGTGTTTTATTGTCGTGACACCTACACGTCTGGCGGGTTTTCTACAGCTGGGTCCCCTTTCCAACACCAACCACGTTTACAGTGTGTACTGGGAGGTTTTTACCGTGTTACCTACAAGGCCACAGAATTCACAAGAATCAAAGCTATGTTCAAAGCATTTATTCACTTACAATTTTTTTCATCCAAACCTAGGCTTGGAGTCTTCGGAGCATTTTTCAATGTTTCTATACATAATTGACCTCCTTTCCAATGCAAGAGACATACAGATACATATATATATATTGATGTACAGTGGAGTGACATATATTATACTATATTATTTCTGTATAGCAATTCAAATTCAAAATTAAAATTAAAACACAATTAAAATACATTCTATAAATTTGGATGAAATAACACTGAGCCGCAATAAGCTAAAATAATTTAATTTAATGCATCAAACATCCAATACGGAATCATCGTTACTTATGTGATGGATGTAAAAACTATATATTACTTTTCTTGAATGTGAAAATGGTGTTGGATACGAAAACCATAACTTTCTTTTGCTTCTCCTTTTTATTTTTATTTTTCTGCACACATACTTTTTTATTATATACAAAAAATACCTTACCACTACAACCACCATAATACTCTTACTTACCCGCTTAAAGTACTTATATTACATGAACACCCTGCCACACAATAATCATATATAAATGAGACACACTTGCATGCCCCACGTGTAACTAACGCATACACTAACTACTACATCTGACTAACAAACTATCCTCTTGCATTATCTGTGTTAACTGCCGAATGTATTTTAATTGTGTTTTAGTTTTAATTTTAATTTTGATTTTGATTTTGAATTTGAATTGCTATACAGAAATAATATAGTATAATATATGTCACTCCACTGTACATCAATATATATATATGTATCTGTATGTCTCTTGCATTGGAAAGGAGGTCAATTATGTATAGAAACATTGAAAAATGCTCCGAAGACTCCAAGCCTAGGTTTGGATGAAACAATTGTAAGTGAATAAATGCGTTGAACATAGCTTTGATTCTTGTGAATTCTATATAACTGCTCTGTAGAACAACTGATGTTATTACATTGAGCTATTTATCTTACTGGTAATAAGGTAGTAATAAATTACTGACCTTCACTGTTCAGGGTTTAAAATATACATAACTATAAAAAGTTTTAGTATATACATAACCATAAATAGTATCCTTAATATTATATATATATATATATATATATATATATATATATATATTTATGCAAATCTGTTTGTCACTCTATCTAACTCTATCCACTATCTATGGACCTCTCTGTTTGACTAGCAACTCCCTTATATAGTTGTCTGTCTATATCTGTCTGTCTGTTTTGTTAGAAATCATATAAGAGAATGTATTTTTATGGCACCAGCACTAGAGAGGTTGTCTTTGACATAGCTATATGAGCACAGAATGGCCAAATGATAAAAAAAATTTCACTTCACAATCATCAGGTCCTGGGTTCTATTCCACTGCATGGCAACTTAGCCAAGTGTTATTTACCATAGCCTGTTTAGTGAAATTGGGTTTGGGTGGATGGAAACTGAAAGCCTGTCAGATGGACTGTACCTATTATTCAAAGGGGCAGCCTAGTTACACACTATGACATGCTGAATCTCACTCCCTAAGAATTGTATTCAAAGTACATGTGTATTTGGAATGCTCAGCCATTTACACATCAATTTCATGAGTAAACTGTTCCATTTATTGAACATTTGGAGGTCCATTCCATATATATGTGTGTACCCACAATATAATGCACTTGGTAGAGTGCGGGAACATATGTAAGTGAGATGTAGACCTCTGGCCCATCTGATAAGTCAGTAGCTCCTCTTGAGTACTGACTTGGTCTGTAAAGACATATCCAACCCTTGCTAGCAGGGAACATAGATGTTAAATGATGGTCTGTGACAACATATTCAACCCTTGCTAGCAGAGAAAATGGGTATTAAATGATGATAGTGGTGATGGTGGTCTGCGAAGGCATGCCCAACCCTTGCTAGCAGAGAAGACAGACATTAACTGATGAAGATAAATGGTGGTGGTGATGGTCTGTCCAACCCTTGCAAAGAAGACAGCCATTAAATGATGATGATGATGATCTATTGTATATATTTCTCTTTTAATCAGATGAAATTTCATTAAACCTTGGGAAGTTGAATAACAGACAGCTGGCAATTATGAAAGAGATTCTTTATGATGAAGATCAGGTATGTATATATGTATATAACCAACTTTCTTTTGTTTTTAGTTATTGATCAGTAATGTGTTGTAGATGCAGTTTGATCTCTCTGGTTTACTTAACCTTTTAGCATTTAAGCCGGCTGTATCTGGTCAGAATTTACTCATCTCTTTCTGTTCAAACTGGCCATAACTAACCACTTATACTGATGTTGAGATATTGTTCTCAAAATAAATAATATCAAAATCTCATAGATTCGATATTATGTGACATAAAGCCTTTATTGCAAAAATACAATAGTATGTATAATGTAAATGCTAAAGGGTTAAGCCCTAAGTAAAAGTGGCTTTACAAGCCAAGTTTCTGCAGACAGCTGAAGAGTTTCACTGATGAAGTCCCAATATAGGACAAAAATTAACCTCACTGGTCCTTTTTCTGTTGATGAAAATATACATAAAGGCAAGATGTTTACATCTGTCTATTACATAGTGTTATTCTGTTCTCTTTTTTTCCTTTCACCTGTTCTAGCCAGTTGACATTGCACATCCAACAGAGCATATTTGCTTCATTTCTCTCCAGCCATCGCATATCCTCTGCAGTTGCTGCCCATGTCTCACTACCATGCAGCATCGCACATCTCACACAGGCATCATATAACCGTCCTTTCATATGCAGGGAGAAACCCTTCTTTGTCAACAGAGGAAGCAGCTCCCTAAACTTCTTCCAACCCGTCCTTATTCTAGTTACTATGGCCTCGGAACACCCCCTTCCCATGCTAATCTGATCACCTAGGTACCGGAAGCTACCAACTGCTGTTTCCATAGCCAGAATTTATTCTCTAGCTCCTCTACTGATTCTGCTATAAGAACCAGATCATCAGCATAGAGAACTTCCCATGGGCATCCAGTCTTAAACTCCTCTGTTATGGCTTGGAGGACTATAATGAACAAGAGCGGGCTGAGGACCGAACCCTGATGTACACCTACTTGTATCTGGAATTTCTCACTTTACTGACAGCACCCTTGTACATAGCTTGCACTGTCTTCACAAGCCATTCCTCTACACCTAGTTTCCTTAGGGACCACCCCACCAGATGACAGATCAGGGTACCCTATCAAAGGCCTTCTCTAGGTCAACAAAAGCTAAGTATAGTGGCTTATTCTTCTCTAAGAACCTCTCTTGTTGTTACCTCACTAAGAAGAGGGCATCTGTTGTACTTTTCCGAGGTACAAAACCAAACTGCATCTCATCTAATTTGACCCTTTCTCTAATCAGTTGCGCTAATATTCTCTCTGCCACTTTCGTAACCTGATCCATCAGCTTTATGCCCCTATAATTGCTCCTCTCCAGAGCATCCCCTTTACCTTTGTAGCAATTTATGAGAATACTGCTGCACCAGTCTTTGGGTATGACACCACCATATATAGCTTGATTGATGATGCATGCAACCAGTTTAGTGCCTACTTCTCCTGATGCCTTCAGCATGTCAGCAACTATCCCCGACGGTCCAGCAGCCTTACCATTCTTCATTTCTTTAATTACCTCTTGTACCCTATATTCGTCAATCTCAATAGCTTGTCCCTCTGTCGGGTCTACTGGGGGTAATTTCTCTCTCTCCCATTCGTTCTCCACATTCATCTGTCTCTCAAAATGACACTTCCAAGCCTCTTTTTTGTTATCATTCGTGACACTAAGTACACTGGCATCATTCCGGACACACTTATCTCCAACAACATCCTGATTTGCGCTGACACACTGCCTTGCAATGCGGAACATCGCACGTCTCTGATCTTCCCATCGCAGAACATTGGCAAACCACCTGGCGTCTAGCTTCTCTCTTAGCAGCTGTGTATCCTTCTCTACTCCCACCATTTTTCCAAGCCTTCCATGCCAGTCTTTTGTCTCTAATGGCCCTATCTACCGTGTTGTTCCACCACCAGGTCACTCTCTGTCTGGTTGAAGCTCTGCCCCAGTCACAAGTTTCTTCAGTAGCCTGCAGTAAGTTGTCACGCAAGAAATTCCAGTTATCATCTATGTCATACAACTCTAAATCGTCTTCTTTTTTGTCATACACATCTTGAAGGGCTTTGCTAAATTTATATTTTAATGAAAGGTCTTTTAGCTTCCAGACCTTTCTTTTCCACACCTTCCTGTATGTCTCATTCTTTCTCTTGCTTACTGAGATGTCACTAACGACTAACCTATGCGGTGGGGTACATTCTTCCCCGGGGCATGCCTTAGTATTTGACACCATCTGTCTGTCTCACTGTCTAACTAGCAGGAAGTCAATCTGGCTTATGTGCTCACCTGATTTGTAGGTTATTAGGTGGTTGGTAGGCTTCTGGAAGTTAGTGTTGCAAATGGTTAGTGCACTTGCATCACAAAATTCAAGAAGCCTCACGTCTTCATTTCTTGAGCCGTAACCGTGCCCACCATGTACCCCACTGTATCCATCCTGGAGCTGTCCAACATGACGATTGAAGTCCCCTGCTAGCATAACGATGTCTCTGTCCTCTGTCATTGAGGCTGTTTGTAAAAGTTGCTCGTAAAAGCAGTCTTTCTCTTCTTTACCTAGGCCTGCCTGGGGAGCATAGGCAGAGATGATTGTCAGTAGTCTCTTGTCTACAACTAATCTAAGCTTAATTAATATATATATACAGCTAAATCTGAACTCGGGTCGGAACAGCCGGAGCTCAGCCATCGGGTTCCTGGCTCTTTTCCTATTACCCACTCTTCTACCCTAAGTATTGAGTACTCTGATGCGTTATGGTCCACCTGGTATCTTACCACACTCTCTTTATTGTTTATATATATATATATTCATTCTATTTTTCATTCTTTTAGCTTAAAACAGTTCTGGAATATTCTGATAGAATGATGAACAAGGTTGCAGATCTCTGTGGTGATCATCCAAAGGTAGAAATCTATTTTTTGTCTATCTTTTTATTTTACTTCTCTCAATGTTATTGTCTGTAACAACTTGTCCAACTCATGCTAGCAAAAAAAAATGGATGTTAAATTATGATGATGATTTACCCCATGATCTGGAAATGTTACTTGTAGTACATAAACTAACATTCTAACTAGGGGAATAGTTAACTCACATCTGTTTCAGGCCAGGAGCAAGTCATATACTCTCAGAGACTCATTAGTTAGGGCTATGAAATCATCATTATCATCGTCATTGTCATTTTAATGTCTGCTTTCCCTGCTAGCAGGGTTGGACAAGTCCATATAGACAAAGTACTGAAACGGAGCCACTGATCTCCCAGGTAGGCCAGGGACCTGTGAGCTTATGGTCTCATGTTCCATTGAGTGCTCAGAAGAGCTTGTTATGCCTTTGACACAACTGAGGGTCTTCTCAACCATTTGTTTGACAAGATTTCTATGACTAGATGCACTTCTTATCACCAACCACTTTACAGGGATAACTAAAATAATCTATTACTGTAACCTTAGGCGTGTGGCTTAGTGGTTTGAGAATTAGATTCACAATTGTAAGGTTGCGAGTTCAATTCCTGGACCAGGCAATGTGTTATGTCCTTGAGCAAGACACTTTTTCACATCGCTCTTTCTACCAGGAGTTGCAACCTGTAGGTAGTATCAGCAATGGAAAGACATTGTTTCCTTGGTCCGATTTGACAAGTTGCACCCCACTTGGGTAAGCAAATTGGATCTGGGATCTTTTTGATCAAAAGTAACCTCAAAGCTATTTTGGTTTTGATGATTTTATTTATTAATTTGTTTTTTTATCCATGGCAGAGGTACCAAGCTTTCCCGTCAGTTACAGCAGCACCTAATGCTGACACTGGTGTTATCAGCAAAGTGTGAGTAGCAACAAATATTTCTCTTACTTTTCTTGTCATCTTCACTACTATCACCACTGCTACTACCGCTATCACTGCTATCTCCACCATTATCACCACCAACTCCATCACCATCACTACCAACTCTATGACCATCGCCACCAACTCCACGACCATCACCACCATCACAATAACTCCACCACTATCACCACCAACTCCACCGCTATTCTATAGGCATGGAAGTGCCATTAGCTGGGCCTGTCCGAGATGTGTGCAGGATGACGAAACCATCCTGCATGCACTTGTCAAGTGTTTGACCATTGTTGACTTGTGGGTTTATGTCGAACACCTGCTGTCACATGTAGGACAGATATGACTATCAGCTGAGTACATCATGAAGATTGCCCTGCTGCTGCCTTTTAACTAGGAAGGGCTGGCAGTTTTTATCTGCCTTGTGGCCGTGGCAAAAAAAGGTCATGTGGTAGATGTGTCTGAAAGGTTTGAAGACAAACACTTTCCTCTTTGGCAAAGCCCTGATTAACATTTTCAGGTTTCACTTGAAGAGGAAAATCAAGGTGGTGAGTGAAGTCCTGCCTTCCAAGTAGTTTGTTGAAAGGTGGGTGAGAGAGGCAAGCATGGCCTGAGTGAATGGGCTTGCTCTGTGTATGCATCTGTAGATTGTAGGAGGAGGACTGGGAGAGAGCACTTGCCCTAGCTGTCTGGGTAACTGTGGCTTTTTGTGGGCTTTCTCCATGTGTGACCCTCAGAAGGGGAACTTATCTTGTTTGAAATTTTTACATGTTTTCTTTGTTTTTGTTAAAACATTTTTACACATTAAAACCAACACTGTACCATCCTGTGGGCCTAAATCAGAAATCATTATTATTAAAATCGACCCCAGTGCGTAACTAGAGCTTTATTTTATCGACCCCCATAAGGATGAAAGCCAAGTTTAGCTTTGCCTTTCATCCTGAAGGGCTCGATAAAATAAAGTACCAGTCACACACTGGGGTCGATTTAATCGACTTTCCCCTCCCCTCAAATTGCTGGCCTTGTGCCTAAATAACAAAACATTATTATTGTTGTTGTTATTGTTGTTATTGTTACAGTTACCTGCCAAAAGAGGTCCCTGAGTTTCATAGCCATCTGGATACATTGAGCAGCAGTTTAATGGATCTATCTGCTCTCAATGATGATTGTCATACACAAGGTTGTAAATATTTTATTTAACTCCATTATTCAATGTCGATATAAATATCACATTTTTGTTATGTTTGAAAGAGTTCTTAGAAACACCCTTAAAACTAACAGCTGGTTAAGCTTGTATCTAGGAACAGAAAACACATAGATGGTTAAGCCAGCACTATCTAGGAACAGATCACCTAGATAGCAGAAGCTATCAACTACTTCTATAGTTCCTTCCTGGGATTGGAAAAGGCTTATATCACTGGCCTAGTAGTATGATCATAATGTCATGGGTTTGATTCCTGGACTGGGTTGTGTGTTGTGTTCTTGAACAAAACACTTCATTTCACATTGCTCTAGTACACTCAGCTGAAAATGAGTACCAACAGTGGAGGTTGCTTTGCCTGTCTTCATATCCTTAATTGCCTTACTATGTTGTCTTTGACTTGTACAGCTGGTCTCTCTAATCGATCCACTTGAGGGAGACTATCTTCTTCCCATGCATTCTTATTCAGCTGCTTCATTTATTTAAAATCCTCAGAAAAGTCAAATAATTTGGGGTTCAAATTCGATATTTATGTATCTAAAGGAAGAGGAAACTATTCTTTATATATATATATATATGTGTGTATATATATATATATATATCATCATCATTTAACGTCTATTTTCCATGCTAGCATGGGTTAGGTGGGTTGTCTGTCCCATTTGAGACAAGTCAGGTCAGGTGACCATGTCTTGTTCATACAGAACTGTTTCTGGCTTGGTTTCAACAGCTGAATGCCCTTTCTAATGCCAACTACATTTACAGTGTGTGCTGGGTGCTTTTTGTCATGACACCTATATGACCACTTTACAGTATGGGTGTGACAATGATAATGAGTGATAGTATAGTGGTAGAGAGATGTAGATACAAAGATAATCATTGACTGGATAGAGACAAATCAAATGTTATCCTTTGTGATTCAGTCAGAGTAATACAGGGAACGATAATTGTGGGTGTAATGAATAAGGTAATAGATTAAGATTTTAACAGATATTCATCTAGAAAGGTGACAGTAACTCCGAATAAGAACTGACTGAAACTCCTACGACCCATCCGGCCACTGCCAGCCTGGAAATCAGACATAAACTTATGATGATGTTTTATTGCCTAGTGTAGCAATTAATATTCTAAATAATCTCTCTTATTTCTTTGGAACATTTTAAATCAGGAATTGAGTCGGCATCTGCATCTTCTAGATCACTGCCATCAGTCGCATACACTAGTCACAGTGATATGGAACAGTTTCGGAAGTTACTGGAAACAGAAGAAAAGAACCTTCTAGAAACCCAATATTCCATGACAAACCAATTACCATCTCAGTCTGCCAAGATTCTTAACCGTATTTATAAATTTTTATTTAACTCTTTCGTTACCATATTTTTAATGAAATTCACTGCCTATGATTTTCAATTAATCTTAACCCTTTAGCATTTAAACCAGCCATATCCGACCAGAGTTCTCTCACCTCTTTCTGTTCAAACCGGCTGTGACCGGCTGCTCATACTAATGTTAGGGTATTGTTCTCAAAATAAATATCAAAATCTTGTAGATCTGATATTATGTGAGATAAAGTGAAAAAACAATAGTAAATATAGACTAATATAAATGCTAAAGTTTTAAATATAAGGATTTGGAGTGATTTATTAATATACTTAACTTTCTCTTCTTTATGCTGGTATATAGAACATAACATAATAAAAGTTCTTACATGAAATTATGATAAAAGATATTTAGATAAATATAAACACTGTAAGACAGTTTTGTATTGTATAACTATGAGCAGTTGCAGGCTGTTTGATATAAATGGGTTTAAAAAAATACCTTTTGTTTTAATGTTTTACTTTCATGTTAGTATAGATAGAGTTGCTTTGTTGGAGCCAGGGTTTCATTTACAGGGATGAGTTTCCTAATTCTAAACATTCAACTATAAAGTCGGAGTAGAACTTGTATTTTCACAAACAGTTTAACAATCATCATCATCACCATCATCTAGTTTGTCTTGTCACAAGCATTGGATAAACTGGAGTAAACTAAGTTGAGATGCTATTGATACAAACACTACTAGAGTGGAGAGGTGGCGAATTGGCAGGGTTATTAGAACATGAGATAGAATGCTTTATAGTATTTGTTCTAACTCCCTGCACTCTGAGGTCAACTTTGCCTTTCATCCTTTCAAGGTTGACGAAAAATGTACCAGTCTAGAACTGGGGCCTACTCTTCTAGATCTCTTTCACTCTCCCTCTTTCTATTGAAGAAACTGGCTATGTTCAACCTTGGTTTAAAATATCTAAGCGCCTCTACAACTCCATCAAGAATTGACAAAATGAAGGATGATGAGTGGGTGAGGAAGGGTGACCTCCAACAGTGTGGAAGGTACTGTAATGATAACAGCTAAGGGTTATCACTGATGTATCAGGGTTTTAGAGGGGGATATCCTGGGTAGAGTAGGAAAGGTATGGGTACTGAGTCTCAATAGAGTAGGGGGCTTTAATTTGTTTTTTTACGTCTTTTTTCTCTTCACTTTTCTTTCTGCAAGTCAAATCACATAAAAGCGATCCTTTTCATCTCAATCTCTTTGAACAAGTCAAGTGGATTTGCATGCGAGTTTGGCAATTCTGCTGGGGTTGCCACCATGTACATGTGGCAATGCATGGATGACAATCACCAAATCAGGGCATGTGACTTAAGGTTTAAATCCCTTTGGAAAACAACTCTGGTTTGGTTATGGTTCTGTCTTGAAGACATTAAACCATTATCGCTCAGACGCAGCCTGGTATCACTGCTCTATCGATCAAGTGTATAAACCCTTGCTCTGAATCCGCGGTTCCTCTTGTACTTGATAGGATAACCGTAGCCGAGTTGACATTACTTGTTCCTGCATGGCATAGACAATGGTGTGCGAATACAACAATGACGACAGCAGATCACCACAGGACATCTTAAGCCATGTACATGCAGTGTATCAGGATAAAACTAACCTGTTTCATCATGTTAGTTTAAAAAAATATATATATTATTATTTGAAATGTAGTTGTCCCAACTCAAATGACCATAATAATAGTTGATCTCTATAAATGTTAACTTTACCAAATTTTCTCAACTTTTTTATACACTTATTTATAGTGATAAACTATTATTATTATGCTCATGTGCTTTGGGACGACTACATTTCAAATTTTCCCAATGCTTCTGAAATCATCTGATTGTTTACATTAATAATATTATTATCACCTTCCATCATTCTGGGATTGATTTAACTTCCCCCACCGCAGTGCCAGATTTAGGACAAATGAGGCCCTGTGTTAGCTAAGTTATGAGGCCCCAGACATTTGAAAAATTCATTGTAAAAAAATGTTTTTGGCAGGAAGATGGGCTCCCCTGGTCAACGGGGCTCTGTGTTTAAACACACCTAAGCACATTGGTAAATCTGGCACTGCCAGAATCGGTAGAGCTTGGGACACCATGCTATGCAGCATAAAGTTACAGCCATTTACGTTCTGAGTTCAAATCCCACTGAGGTTAGCTTTGCTTTTCATCCTTATGAGGGCGATAAAGTAAAGTACCAGTAATGCACTGGGTATGATTCAAGTGCTGGCGTTGCGCCTAAATCAGAAACCATTATTATTTAACCTGTTTATTTATATTTTTATACATGTATATTTTTCCAGAAAATCCTCAAGATGTTGCAGGTGTTTTCACTCCAGATCAGAAGAGCAGAGCTTCCAACACAGCTGTTAATGACACAACAAAAGTGAACAAGGTTCGCAGAGTTCTTCCTGAAGACACTTCCCAAGAGGACCCCTCTTCTGACACACAGTTTAGATTAAATGGAGGAATAACACACTCAGACTCTGGCTTCACTCTCAAAGATCTCAAAAAGGTTAACTATTTTTAGTTGGAGCTCTTTTCTTTCCTTCTTTGTTCCTTGATTGTTTGAGGTGTATGATAAACACAGCTTGGCTGAATAGTTAAGGAGTTTGTTTCACTATCATTAGGTGCCCGGTTTGATCCTCTTTTTCTTCGCACACTTATTCCTGAGAGGGTTATAGGGGCAGAGTCTTCAAATACTCCTTCCAGCGGGTCCTGTCAGAAGTAAGCATTTCCAACTGATCTGGCTGGATCCCCAAGTGAGACCAGCTAAGTTCATGGATGTTATCCAACCATCTTGCTCAGGGTCTACTCTTGGGTTTCCAGCTGGTTGGTTTTGCCCATAAAATCTGTCCAGCAATACGTTCCTGAGACATTCTAACTACATGCCCACAGTATCGGAGCTGTGATCTCTCAATTTGGAGAAGTAGCAGCTCTACCAGGAGCATGGAAAATGGATGTTAAACAGTGATGATGATGATGATGGTGATATATAATGTTATTTCTATTTTTAGGTCCTGGAAGAAATGCAACGAGAAATGGTTATTTATGAAGAAAATACTGGTAAGGTGCCGGCTGAGAAACAACAAAAGGAGACATTTTCGGGCTACACAATGTCTCTCTGTCAGACAGTTATTAAGTTGTGCCGTTATCTTAGAGAAGTAAGTCACTTTATTCTCAATATCTAAATTATATACAGTATGTCCCCCAAAAATGTATATACACTTTTATTTGAATGCTGTTGAAGTGTGTATACATTTTTGGGGGACACCCAGTATATCTTCATCATCATCGTTTTAATGTCCACTTTCTCTGCTAGACCAAGTTAGTACTGTATTGGTTTCTACTCATCCCCAGAGAAGCCAGGAATCTGTCCTCTTGCTTATGTATGGTCTTACGTTCTACTGTGTACACAGAGGAGGTTGTCAAGTCTTTGACAACTGAGGTTTCTTCCGAACCCTTTGTTTGGCAAGCTTTCTATGGCTAGATGCCTTTCCTATCACCAACCACTTTACAGCATGTGCTGGGTACGTTTATCGTGTAGGTCACCAAACACTAAGGAGGCTGTCAAATCCTTGACAAGACTGAAGGGTCGCCCCAGCCCTTTGTTTGGCAAGCCTACCTCAGCTGGATGCTCTTTCCATCACCAACCACTTCACAGAGAGGCAGCTGCTAGGAATGGAGTGGGGAGAAGGAGGTGTAGTAATGTAATATTGAAAATTGCTGTTAGTGAGTGCTAGTGGAAGCAGGGGACATGAGATATATATGTAAAAAGTAAACGGAAACAACACAGCACAATGAAGAACTATATTAGTTTAACACTTAATATAGTAGGAATAGAGGCTTTATGTTTCGGACACTAGTCCTTCATCAGAAGATAGAATGAAAGATGAAAGATAAAGAGTGAGAAGAGGAAGAAACAGAAAAAACATTTTTGAGAAAAGGCACATGTGTATTCAGTCAACCATTTTGGATGTGTGTGTGTGTGTGTGTGGTTAAGGAGTTCTCTTTGCAGGTATATGGTTTCAGGTTCAGTCCCACTGTAGCACCTTAAGTGGTTCTTAGTATAACCCGGGGGGGGGGGGGGGTAGTGTAATTTAGTAGATGGAAACTACAGAAGCCTGTAGTGTCTGTGTGTGTGTAAATTCATGTCTGTATTTATGTTGCATACCTTAGTGAACCCCAAAAAAAGAGATTGATAAAATAAGTACCAAACTTGAAAATATTGGGGCCAATATGATTTATTAATTTCCTTTAAAGTCCCAGAATGGCCATGTCTAATGACTGTAGCCAGTAAAAGAGGACACACATGGTTAAGAAGTTTGCTTTGGAACCACTGGGTTTTGAGTTCACTTCTACTGTGTGCACCTTTGAGAAATCTCTTCCACTATAGCCTTGGGTCAACCAGTGCCTTCTGATGGAATTTGTAGATGGAAACTGTAAGAAAGTTGATGTCTATGTGTGTCAAAGATTTGTTGGGTTGTTGCAGTCTGAGACCAGATAGTTCGGTATAACTTCGTCTTGCTCATGTATTCTATATTTGGCATAGTTTGTGATTGGATGCCCTTTTTAAAACTAACCAACTTATAGGATGTAGGGGGTGCATTTTTTGTGACACCAGCACTACAGAGTGGACGGGGTGTGTTGATCCTGGGACCCAATACGCTGTAAGTGGTAATGCTGGTGCCATGACAGAATGCACACAGTACACCTTGTAAAATGGTAGGCATCAAGAAGGGCATCCAGTTGTAGAAATCATGCTAATGAAGATAATGTTGATAAAGGTGATGACTCACGTTCTGTGTGATTTTATAAATAAAAGGCTGTAACTAAATGCCATAAGATTCTACCAATCTTGCTATCTACCACTCTATTTGTGTTTAGATAATAATAATGATGATAATAATATGTTAAGTAATAAATAAACTGTCTCAATTTTTCAGACTGATGAGAAACTTCAAGAACAGAGGAAAATGTGTGAAGAACTTATATTGGAATCATCAGAGTTGAAACTTCTTATAGATGCACTGACTTTGGTAAAGAAACTTTCTAAGAAAATCTCTTGTTGTACGGTTGTATCTCAAACCCATGCCAACATGTTTATATAGTTAAAAGGATGTGTATGTAATTTTATGTAATAACCTTTGTTGAGTTATGTTCCAAACATCATCTTATTAATGAGAAAGTTAGTAATATTGCTAAATCCTTACAAATTCTTCAACATTTTCAAAACTATTTCAACAGCATAGTCAGTGTCTTTAATTAGAAATATGGTAATGAAAGGGTTAATATAAAGAATAATCTGTGATGATTTGTTAATTACAAACTTTCTATTTCAGAATTTGATTGAGACTCAAGATAAATACAACAGTCTCTATGTTGACATGAAAGAACACCAAAAAAATACAACTCAAGAAATTGCCTCTCTAAAAGTATGTAGTGATTGGGAGAAGGAAGAGAATGTTTCTCTATCTTACAACCTTAATTTAGCTCTGTATTGTCATTTAGGTGTCATTTTATTGTGGGATGTTTACATTTCATACTTTACCACTGACATCTCTGAATTAAATTTACCTCCCCATCCCCACACATTTCTCCCACCAAAGTTGCCAGCCATCACTGTAAAGTGGTTGTGATGGCGACACAACAAAAAGCGCCCGGCCCACACTGTAAAGTGGTCATGTAGGTGTCACATCAAAAAGCACCCAGTCCTCACTGTAAAGTGGTTGTGTAGATGTCACAACAAAAAGCACCCAGTACTCACTGTAAATGTGGTTGGCATTAGGAAGAGCATCCAGCTGTTGAGACCAAGCCCAAATCAAATCTGTATGAGTAAGACATGGTCACCTAACCTGGCCTATCTCACAATGGGACAACTCGTCTAACCCATACTAGCATGGAAAAATGGATGTTAAACAGTGATGTTGATGATGATGATCAACACCACTATCCTATCCCCCCTGCCACATCATACATCCTCCTCTATAGGGTAGAGATGACATTTCAGTTGCAACATGACAATCTCTTTACTGCTTGTGCCATGAAAAATGTACCTTCTACACCTTGTAAGGTGGTTGATGGGAAGGGCATTCAGCTATAAAAACCATTCCCAAAATAGACGAGAGGACTTTTCAGGTGTGTCAAGCGCATGATAACCTCTCTAGTGCTGATGCCACAATAAAATGGACATTAAATGATGGTGGTAATATGATGAAGCTTTGTTTTTCCTTTATACATGTCTTTTATTCTGTGTATGTAAATATTTACTTCATGCGGGTTGCCTTGAACAAGCAAAGACACCATAGAGTAAAGAGGACTCTTTATAGTCTTGCAGGCCACTAGGCAATCTCAGTAGTGTATTGGATAAAATATATCCAATACACCCTGTAAAGCAGTTGACCCAATGAGTGGAGACAACATAAAATTTAGAGGACCCTTTAGTTTAAGCAAGGAAATGGTAGTTATTGTGTCATGATAAAAAAAGTTTTTTTTTTTTTTGTCTCAAATTATTGTTAATAATATCTAATATCATCATTTAATGTCCATTTTTCCTGTTAGAAAAAGTTGGATAGCTTGTCACAGACCAAGTCAGTAGTTAAGCAGAACTACTGACTTCTTATTTGGGAATGTGTGTGCGGAGGAGTGACTGCATCTCACTTACAAATGTTCAATCTTGCTTATGTATGTATCTCGCTTAATCAACATTTTAGCCATTGTTTTATAAGTTTTTTTTTTATTTTAATCCAGAAAAGAGTCAATTTACAAACTTCCCATGGAATGGGTGACACAGATTTACCACAACAACTGCAGCAGCAGCAGTCCTCTCTACTCCATCAACAGTTTCCGTCTTCACAGATCCCTTCAGACACCCATCAACAGGACCTCTGTCAGATAAATCAGTTACCTTTACAGAATCCTCACCAGTTGCCTACTCAGGTCCATGCCCAATTACACACACAGATCCAACGGCCACAACAACAGTCATCTACACAGACCCAGCTGCAGCAGCTACAATCACTCATGCAACAACAACTTCCACACACTGCCTGCAACTTTCACTCACTTTTGGATGACAAAAGAAAACGTACAAATTTCTTTCATTTTTTTTTTTTTTTTTTTTTTTTTTCTAATTAATTCCACATAATTCTTTGATTATTAGGGTTTATCTCTATTTAGCATGGGAGAGATTTAACCTTTTGATAGTAACCCACTTGAAACCAACCCTGTTTTTTTTTTAATACAAAACTGCCTATTTTAAAGTGTTTATATTTATATTGAAAGTTTCTGTCATAATTTAGTTTTTATTAAGTTGATAGTAAAGCCTCACAGTGAATGGTTTGTGCTATTTCATTATATCTCTTTACATTCTGAGTTAGTTTGTTAGTGTTGGATATTTGTGCTATGAGAAAACAAACCCATTATACGCTGTGAAGTAGTTAGCATTAGGAAGGGCATCATCATCACCGTGTAACATCCATTTTTCCATGCTGGCATGGGTTAGACGAGATATCGTGTTGTGAGCAATGATGGTAGGTCAGGTGGCCATATCATGCTCATACAAAACCGATTTTGGCTTGTTTCTACAGCTGGATGCCCTTCCTAGCACCAACCTCATTTACAGTGAGCACTGGGTGTTTTTTTGTCTTAACGCCTACACGACCACTTTACAGTGTGGGCTGGGCACTTTTTGTCGTGTTACCATCACGACCACTTTCTACCTTATAATCCATGCCAAAGCGGAATGCACAAGCAAGACACAGTTTTCTGACCTAAGAACGTGACAACACATATATTTTCGATGCAAGCATGGAAAATAGATAAAACTGGTAGTGGTGATAGTGAAAAGAAATAATTTTTTTGTTGTTTTTTGCTTAATTGATAAGAATATTTTGATAAAGATATTTTGGACATGTATTCAGTATTTTCTGAGATATCAGATTTGACACTCAAAAATAGTAATATATAAATTCTTAGTGATTAGATGGTGGAAATGATAGTGTTACACAAAATATAGGGTAGATGGTTTAAAAGTAATTCTATCAAAGTGTGTCCCTCATCAGTACAAACACTGCAACACTAAAAGTAAATATGGCAAGAAATCAGAGACTACACAGAGTGGAGAGGACCTTTAGCTTGCAGTGGACGAGACCTCTACCACAACGAAACACACTGATAGAAAGCACCCAGTACACTGTGTAATGTGGTTGGTGATGATTAAATGGAGCATATATGGAGTATAGAGACTCTTAAGTCTGGCTGAGCATATGGCAACTTCTCTAGTTTGGTGCCATGATAAAATGCACCCAGTACACCGTGTAAAGTCATTAGTGATAGGAAGGGCATCAAGCCATGGAAACCATGCCAAATATGGAACATATGATCAATATAAGGTCTCTAACTTACCTTATGTTGGACTATGATAACAAGCCCAACATACACCTGTAAGGCGGGTGAATATAAAATGATAATTATGGGGATGTGTGTGTCAATATTTATCTGAAAATTTGTTAGATTTGTGATTATCGTCATTTTATGTCCACTTGAAGGACATCCAGCTAGAAACCAAGCCAAAATACAGATCCATATGAGCAAGACATGGTCACCTGACTTGAATTGTCTCATAATGTGGCAACCCATCTAACCCAAGCAAGCGTAAGAAAATAAATGTTAAACAATGATGATGATGATGATTTCCATACTGGTATGAGTTCAACGTGTCTGACTTGTTCATATTTGTCTAAATCTGTGATAACTTGTCTTGTAAACATGTTAACTTTGAGAGCAGCACAACTCACATTATATACTAATTTATGAAATCTTAATCTCACTCCTCTATTGTAGCTATATGTGGATCAGCATCAGAAGAAGTGACTGTAAATGGTAGGCTTGATTCTTTTACAGTTTATGAAAAACATCAAGAAAACATGTTGAGCAATTTTGTAACAGCTTTCCAACTTTCGCCTCCCGTACAAAGAACACGAGTGGTATCTTCAAATTCTAAAGGTTTGGGAAATATTTTGTACAATATACAAATTCTAATGTTTTCTTGCAGTCACCTCTATCCACATTTTTCTGTCTCCATGGGTATTTTACCCAATTATACGAATTCTAACTTTATAGTAGTATGGCAAATAGAGCAATGGGTTTTATTTAAATGTCACAAGACAAGGAATGTAGTGTTGTTATCCCGCCAAGGTTATCTCTGCTTTTCATCCTTACAGAGTCGATAAAATAAAGTACCAGTAACACATTGGGGTTGATTTAATTGACTTTCCTTGCCAAAACATTGTTGGCCTTGTGCCTAAATCAGAAACCATTGTTGTGATTGTTATTGTTGATGTTCGTAATGATGAGGATTTTTCTTCATCTATGTCAACCCTGATCAAACTGATGGTGTGTAGATAGTTGGTTAAATCATTAGGTGTTTGTCATAGATTCAACACTACACTCCAGGCACACCATGCCTCTCGGTCTAATTGAAAACCAGATTGTGAACTCTGACATTCAGTACTTGATTATATGAAAGGTGGAGCATCAGACTTCACATAATTATATATATATACAAGGGCATTCAGAAAGTTTTGAGACTTCTTCAGGAGAGACATTTATTAATTACAAAGAAATACAAAACTTTAATCTTTTTCAAAATAGGATCCTCTGACTTCAATGCATTTGTTGTAGTATTCCAATCACTTTGTGAAGGCCCTATGGAAGTCCCTCAAAGTGAAGGTGTCCACAGCCTCCTTCACCTTCTTAATGTCTTCAAAACAACTGCCCCTAAGGTTCTCCTTCAGCTTGGGAAACAACCATATGTCACAGGAAGCAAGGTTTGAACTGTAGCGAGAGTGAAGGAACAGTTTTGATGCCTATCTCTGTCCTTCCTTCTGTTTGTCACTAAGCACTCTAGGGACAAACTTTGCAAACATTGTATATTTATTATTAAGTCTGTCCCTGTATGTCTTAAAAGATACAGGCATGACTTAGTGGTTAAGAAGTTTGTTTTGCAATCATGAAATACCAGACCAGGTTTGACTTCCATTGCATTGCATTTTAGGCAAGAATCTTTACCATAGCTTCAAGTTCTGAATGAAATTGGAGAAATGGAAAGTATGTGGAAATATGTAATTAAAAGATCAACCTCATTACATCTAGCCTTTGATCTGCATTTACAGTTTTTGCATAAATTTAAAAATGTCAGTCAGTTATCTTCCAGTGAGAAGTGAATGTGACTTTTTTGTCAGCCAGGTAGACATAGGCTACTAGAGTTATTTGGTTTGTCCACAGTTTTTACACAAAGGCTATTGAATAATCAATATTTTGTTTTATATAATTCTAGATGTGACAGAATTTTTGTCTGAAGCTGACCTCTCTACATCAAAGTCCATTCTTTATAGTGACCAGAGGCCTATCTTAACACAACATCCCACTTTGGACTCTCCAACTAGTGACCAGAGGCCTGTTGAAACTCAACATCCCACTTCGGACACTTCAACTATACCAAATAAACATACTGTTGAAACAATTTTACCAGGACAAATTCCAAAAGTGTATCCCACTCAGAATAACACTGCCGCTGTGTCTTTGGAACTGCCAAACTTAGCAAATGTGCCGGTTTTTCAGTCAGTCTCACCTGATATTCCCAAAGAAGATGACTGTCCTTCACCTGAAATAGAAAGCAAATCTTTTCTTGCTAGCCAAATTGAAGAACTAAACAAGCAACATGAAGAAGCAGAAAGACTTTTGCAGAAATTTCTTCAGACTGGGAAAGAACAGGAAGAACTGTTGAAAGTTGGAGGAGAATGTGAACAACAATCTCAGACTGAGTTCCAGACTGCACAAGGAATTGATGTATTTCCAATATTGCAATCATCCAACCTAATCTCAAACGTAGAGCATCAGCAAACTCTGCAACAACTAAGAACTAACTCAGCAAGCATGTTTCATGGTGTATGTATATAGATTTCAATCTTTGGCAATGTTATTCTTAATATTTATACATTAATTTTCCGTGTTATATTTCTACTGCTATCATCATCGTCATCATTTAACATCCATTTTCCCTGCTAGCATGTATTTTTGAACACCCTTCTTCCTCACTGAAAGGGTTTATCTATCAATCTTCTCTTCACCCATGCTACCCCTGTCCGCTTCCTTCCTACCTAGAATTCCTTCGCTGTTCATGCCTTTGCTACAGGGGTTGACTTATATCAGTTTAAGTAGAAACATCACTGCTCTCAATTTCTCTTATCTCAGAGACCCAGTGAAATCTACAAGCATTGCCTCTTTCTTCAGACATAACAAAAATAAAATAAAATGTGATAGAAATGCTACTTGAAACTTGAAGAATACTATTGTATCAGATATTTTATTGTGGAATAGACATGTTAGTTGAATATGACAGCAAACATAGGAAACCTGTCAAACAAATGGCTTACAGGACTCTTCAGTTGTGTCAGAGACATGACCACCTCCTTAGTGATGGTGCCATGAAAATACACAGGGCACTCTTTAGAAAGAGGAGTGTGGGAACATATATAAATGAGATACAACCCTTCAGTTGTGTTAAGGATATAACATCCTCTCTAGTGTTGGTAATCTATATGATAAATATACTGAGTACATGCTGCAAAGTAGTTGGTGACAGGAAGGGCATCTCGCCATAGAAAGCTTGCCAAACAAAGGGTTGATAACCTCTCCTGAGCACTTGGTAGAACATGAGATCCCTGGTCTGTCTGGGAGGTCAGTATCCTCGCTTCAGTACTAACATGATCTTGTAGACTCGTCCAACCCTTGCTAGGAGTGACGGCAGACGTCAAATGGTGATGATGAAAAATATTGCTGTTAATTAGGTACTAAAATATACTAAACTTTGCTCAGCTATTTAGATTTACAGCTAGACATGGCATCTGTCATCAATTTACGTCCGCTTTCCCCTGGTTGCAAGGGTTGGACGGGTCCTATTCAGCACAGCATCTCTCCACTTGTCACGGTTCCTCATCATCTCCTCGGTGAGTTTCAGCGATCTGAGGTCTGCTCTCACCACCTCTGCCCATGTTTTTCGTGGTCTACCTCTACTCCGCCTTCCTTCTACTGGGATTTCTTGGCACTTCTTTACCCGGCAGTCATCCTCCATGTGCATCACATGTCCATACCATCTCAGCCTTCTCTCCCGCACCTCTTATACCCAGTTTCTTTCTCAACTTGTCTATGCTTGATCGTTCACGCACATTGACATTGCACATCCAACAGAGCATACTTGCTTCATTTCTCTCCAGCCATCGCATATCCTCTGCAGTTGCTGCCCATGTCTCACTACCATGTATAGTATACATATCATTATTATTGTTATCAGCATCATTATTATTACTAGCCTAGTACCTCTCAAAAAATGACAGGATGCAAATAGAAAATATTCTCTTATTCTTTGCCTACTTATTCCTGAGAGGGTCGTGGGGGCTGAGTCCTCAAACACTCCTTCCAGCGGGTCCTGTCAGAAACAGCCATCTCCAACTGATCCGGCTGGATCCCCAAGCATGACCAGCCAATCTCATAGATGTTAACCAACCATCTTGCTTGAGGTCTACCCCTGGGTCTCCTGCTGGTTGGTTTTTGCCTGTAAAATCTGTCCAGCAATTCTTTACTAATTTAATAATTCCTTGTTTACAACATTCAATGTGAAAATGCTTGAATCCCCAAATTTTCCTTGACTTTTCTCATTTTCAATCTTGCTCCACCAATGCTTTAGCCATTGTAGCATCTGGATGGTTAATAGATTCCTTTATTACTATTGTTGTAATTTTCCAAATATAGATAGATTGATAGGTAGACAGGTAGGTAGGTCATAGATAAATGTTCTGCTGCTGTGCTGCCCTCTAACCCATTACATCAGAGGTCTCCAACCGCCCGAGCCATGGACCAATACCAGTCCATGAATCATTTGTTACTGGTCTGCAAAGAAATAATTAACTTGTTTTTAAAATTATGTAATAGGTAAATTGAATATTAAACTTTAATTTAAATATTCAATATTCATCTACTTTAATAAATTGTTGTTTTTATTATTGTTTTCTTTATCGAAATACACTTTAACACATATGTGCAACTACCAGTCTGCAGAAAGATTGTGTCCGGCATGAAGCCGGTCCGTCGTATAAAAAAGGTTGGAGACCACTGCTCTACATGGTTGTTGTTATTACACACGCACGAGCGCTCTCTCTCTCTCTCTCTCTCTCTCTCTCTCTCTCTCTCTCTCTTTCTCCTGCAGAATATATCTATAGATTATTCACAAACACTATATGTATAGACAGATATAAACATCTTGTCTGTATATAATATCCCAAGGCCAGGCTAGGTTTGACATCTTAACTGCAGCTTAGTACCTTCTTTAACTATCGATTGAGATATAACAGTGTAGTAGTGAAACAAAACGCTAGTAACATAGCAATATCACTGGTCAACAAAACTTTGCTTTTTTTCTGCTGACCTAAGTTTGAGACCTGTTCTTGAGTAATTTGGGGCTGCTGAGTTTAAAAATGGCAATACTTTTCTTTTATCACATCAAGTTTTCACTTGAACATCTAGGAGGATATACAAAATATCCACATTTCTTGTGTTTATGGGATAGCTGAGCAAACATGAAAACCTGATGTGTTAGGAAAAAATGGATGCCATATTTGAAATCAGTACCTCAAAATTAGCTAAAAACAACGACAAAACCTAAGTCAGCAAAATGTGTGTTGACTAGTTTTATTTATTAATTGAAGTAACCTTTTATATGCAAATCATGTAATATAAGTGTTTTAAGGCCATCTTTGTTTGGCAGGTTTTCTATAGCTGGATGCCCTCTCTATTACCAACTACTTTACAGAGTGTGCTTGGTGATCTTTTAAAAAAATATTGTAATACTGTCATTTATCTCTTGCAGGTATCTCCAGCAATATCACCTATCTTTGGTGAGGAAGATTTGGACTAAGCTGTTTAATTACTTGGTGAGTTCTCTTTCAAAGTCTAATGTTCACTTCACTCTTACCCCCTGGTCAGATTCATTGAGCAGACATGATCAAATGGGTTTTAATCTTTTTTTTAAACAGTAGGATGTTACTTAAAAAGTTATATTGAAATATAGTCGCCACATTGCAGATAACTTTAAATAATAATTGAATAAATCAGGTAGAGTACTCCATGAGATAAAACGTAGGAAAAAAATAAAACACTATATTATTATATTTCATCATACGCATTGTCTCGGCTTTTAATTAACTTAAAATTTTAATACAGGTTACATCAAATTTTTGAGGACACCTCTTTCTTCTAATTAATTGGTTTTTTTTAATTGTTCAGATAAATAATACCAGACATTAGATTGACACAGCAAATGAAAAAACACGCTGTGATTGTTGCTTTAAAAGCACGGCATAGTGATACAGCGATAGCTTCTTTCTTGAAAGTTGCCCGATCTTTCGTTGTTAAAGTTAAACAGGATCTGGAAGCTGTTGACGGAGATCCAAAATCAGCAACCAAGCACAAAAATGCATGCTCAAGGTTCTAATACAATCAGTATGCCTAAGTTTATAAAAAAAAGTTTTAAAATTAATCAATAAAACCCCAAGAAAGTCAATCAGAGCTATTGCAAAAGACCTTAAAGTTTCAGAATGTACCATCAGAAGAGTTGTCCTTGAAGACAGGTCGTTTGTGATATGGAGAGGCCAGTTTATGTCAGATGTGACAAAAGATAATCATTTAGCCCATGCAAAGCGCTTACTGAATAAAATAAAGATCAAATAGCTGGAATGCTTTAGATCTTTTCTGATGAGAAAATCTTTGATCAGGACCAAAATGTAACCTGAAGGAACGATCGTGCACACCAAATTTCCAGTGACTGATGGTTCAGCAACGAGGGAGATGTCATGCCTCCTCATTTTTTCTCGGAGCTTAAGAGTCAATGCTGCTGTCTACAAAGAGGTGTTAAAGACAGTTGTGAAGCTCTGGATAAACAGAGTAAGCAACAGAAGACCATTCATCTTCCAACAAGACTCTGTGCCCTTTCATAAGACCAGAGGGGCACAAGCACGGATGTGTGACAATCTACTATGACCACATTCTTCCAGACACGTGACTTCCTAGCTCACCAGACCTCAATAACAAGACTCACTATTTAGCCTTAATAAAATGAATATTTAAGCTCTACTTCGGTATTGAGTACTCTTTTCTCTCAGCTGTTAACCACATAGGGATATATATATAAAGGGCTGAAAAGACCCTTCAGTTGTCAAAGACACAAAAACCTGTCTAGTGTTGGTGATCTACATGAGAAATGCACCCAGTACTTATTTCACTTTCAGCTTCGAACAACTTCAGCTTATTCATAGGATAAAATTTGACCTGCGGTTTCTTCAACTAGAATTTCTGGCATGAAAAAGAATCTTAAACTGCTTCATTGATGAAAGTCTTTTAAATGAAATACTGTCTTATGTCATCATACACATTTACTTGGTTTCTATGTCATTTTAAATTTTAATATTTATATTTTCAGGTACCGCTGGAAGTAGTCCTCTTAGCATTTACATTATTATACTATTATACTTTCATGGTAAAGGCTTTATCTCACATAATATGGAATCTATATAATATGAGATTTTGATGATGTTATTATTTATTTTGAGAACAATACCTTAATGTCAGTATGAGTGACCAGTTATGGCCGGTTTCAACAGAAAGAGGTGAGAGATTTCTGGCTGGATATGGCCGGTTTAAATACTAAAGGGTTAAGGACTCTGCCCCCAAGATCCTCTTAGGAATAAGTAGGCGAAGAGGAAGAAGTGAACCATGTGAAACCAAAATTGCCAAGAATCTGTCCAATTAACCAAGAAGAAACAGATATCTCTTCTGTATTAATTCCCAGCTGTTTCATTATCTATTTGTATTATATTGTTTGTAATCTGTGATTTGTTTTGGTCTTCTTATTCATTTTTAAATCAGGCAGCAGTGGTGGTGGTGGTGGTTGTGATGGTGATGATAGTGGTAGTTGTGATGGTGGCAGTGGCGGTTATTGTGATAGTGGTGGTGATGATGATAGCATGGAGTGGGGAGTAGAAACCTTGCAGCATCTGGTTGAATGTTTATCAGCTTTCAGTTGTGTTCTTTTGTTTTGAATTCAAATCCCATTGTTTTTCCTTGATGTGTGTGTTTTGTATATTGTGGATGGAAGTGTGTATGTATCTATGTGACTCTGAAATGTTTATCTCTGAAGAGAGGAGAACTGCAGATGCATCCTGATAGCTGGCATGTAAGGTACTTCTTATTACCAAGTCAGCAGATGATCTGTCAGAATACTTATTTGCTGATCTGAAGTCGAATTCCAGTTTAACTCCAAAGTCCTCCCATGTCTTAACTTATAAAAAAAAAATGTTGAATTATATATTCTACAGTAACCTATAATCTGTTGTGTATGCTGTGAAATCAACTGAACTGTCTGATATAATTTTCTTTGAATTGTGCATAAATAACACAATCATATTTTTTTTATTTGATATTCATACTTGCATTAACTTTAAATGTTTCTCTGAAATAAATAGAATCTAGAATTAATAGTGTGTATTTATGAGCAAAAGAAGGGAGACAACTTCGGAATCAGTCACACACATATGCACCCAGGTCTGAACACTCAAACTCTCACTGTTGCCGCCTCTGTCTCTCCCATCTCTCGTTATTATGAGCAAATGGGGGCCCATGCGCTTGCCACCCCGGCAGACAGAATAGAGAAGGTATTTCCCCCAAAAAATGTTGTCCTCTTCAATATACTTGCATGTTCCACAACAAAGGTCACCACTTGTAATTGGTCTTTATATATATTAAATTTACAGTTCCTCTTTGCAATATTGGATTGTGCTGATTGTCATAGGCAGGTTTTTGAACATTTAATGATTATGGAATAAAATTAAAATAAAACATTTATGCTGGCATGGTCCCATAACTCCTGAGGGAGTCGTAGGGGTGCCATAGTGACATACGGCATTTCTAGGGCATTTTAAAACCTGGTGGAGCCCAATCCTCTCCAGGTCTGAATACAGCAGAATCCTTCCAGAGAAGGATAACGAGTGAGAGAATGGAGGTGAAAAAGATAATGTAGATGAAGAATTGACCCAGTACTTTTTTTATCGACCTCGAATGGATGAAAGGCAAAGTTGACCTCAGCGGAATATGAACTCAGAAAGCTGAAACAAATACTGCAAGGCATTCTGTCCGATTTTCTAATGACTCAAAGCATTTATATGGTGCCATAATCTATCAAAATGAAAAGATGTTCTTAGATGCCCTAATCATTCATTTATACATATAACCCTAAGAATCTGAAAGAAATTCACTGATATAAAATCTGACACAGAGGCTGCAGTTCATACAGAGAGAAGAAGCTTATTCTAGAGAGTTAAAGGTGGCTGTGATTATCGTAGCCTTTCGTTCTTGTGTTTAATACCATGAGAGGTTCATTATCACATGATCTCAATGACACTGGGTGATTTTTTTTTTTTTTTTTTTCTTTCACAGATCAGTTCACCAATGTATTGAAGAGCAAGTTCATTTACACCTGGGAGTATCAGGAAGTCAGTGTAGAACCCTAATATGCTCAAAGATATAGTCATATTTCTTTCTACTCACAATTATCCTAGTTGCAGTATTCTGAATCGGTTATAATATTCTGTACACATGTCTAGTTAGGCCATAGGGTAACATATTTCCATTGTCCAGCTGTGCTGCTGATGAAGATATGCACTAATGCTTTAGTCACCGAGTTTAGGTATTTTCTAACCATGTCTATGTTCCTTACCCATCTTCTCTTTCGCACGGACGAAGCATACAACTAGTATGCACCTCTTAACCACTATCCCCCCTCCCCCTTCCATGCTTAACACCCCACCCACATCTGATCACACCACCCTTACACTGTAAAGATGTGTTGGTATCACAGCAAAAAGTATCCATCCCACTGTAAAGTGGTTATGTAGATATCACAACAAAAACCACCCAGCCCACACTGTAAAGTGGTTGTGTAGATGTGATGGCAAAAAGCTTCCAGCCCACACTGTGAAGTGGTCATTTAGGTGTCATGACAAAAAGCACCCAGTGTAAATGTGGTTGGCATTAGGAGGGGCATCCAGCCATAGAAAACCAAGCCAGAAACAGTTCTGTATGAGCAAAACACAGTCACCTGATCCGAATTGCCTCAAATGGGACAACCCATGCTAGCGTGGAAAATAGACATTAAATGATGATGATGATTTCATGCGTTTGTCAAAAATGTCTCCCTATGTTTCTGTCTTCTTTGCTGAGACATCACAGTTACCAATATATAGAGATGTCATATTTTCATTCTCTCTAGCTTCTTACATGTAAGCAGAACTTCTATCTGAGTGTTCCCTCTTTTATGAGGTTTTTGTTTCAAAGTTGTATTACTTTTGAGATGGATATGTCAGTTACATTTAGTGTATCAAACATTAGCTTTACAGCCATCAGATCTTCAGCTTGTTAAAATTGAAGATCCTCATCTTTACTTTCTCTTAGTTCTGTAATAATGGTTTCTACTTTTGGCACAAGGCCAGCAATTATCCCAGTACATTACTGGTACTTTATTTTATTGACCCCGTAAGGATGAAAGGCAAAGTTAACCTTGGCGGGATTTGAACTGAGACCGTAAAGGGACGTAATTATGCTGGAAAGCATTGTGTCCGACTCTCTACCGATACTGCTAATCTGTAATAATGATTTCTAGTATAGGCACAAGGCCAGTAATATGGGAGGAAGGGAAAGTCGATTAAATCGACACAAGTACTTACTGGTGCTTTAACCCTTTAGCATTCACATTATTTTATATATACTATTATATTTTCATGGTAAAGGCTTTATCTCACATAATATCAAATCTATGAGATTTTGAGAACAATACCGTAACATCAGTTTCAACAGAAAGAGGTAGAAAATTCTGGCCGGTTTGAACACTAAAGGGTCATTTTATCGACTCTGTAAGGATGAAAGGCAAAGTTAACCTTGGCAGCATTTGACCTCAGACCATGACTCTATGCTGCAAAGCATGGTGTCCGATTTTACCGATACTGTCAATCCACCGCCCTTCTTAATTCTGTAATAATGGTTTCTGATTTAGACACCAGGCCAACAATTTTGGGGGAAGAGAAAGATAATTAAATTGTCCCCAGTGCTACTTTATTTTATTGACCGTTTTCAGTTATTTTTTTTAATAATCAAAAATTTGGAGTGATTTAGTAATATAACTAATTTTTTCATTATTAAGTTGAGGTCTAGAACATAACTTAAGAAAAGATTCTTCCAAAAAATAATGGTTTCTGATTTAGGCTTAAAGCCACTAATGGGATGGGGACAATTTAATCAACAACCACTACAAAGGGTTTTCCCTTCATACAAAAGTAGACTACATAATATTTTTTACCTTACTCTTTATTTACTATTGTATTTTCCCGGTAAACTCTTTTAACATAATATTGAATCTACGAGATTTTGATATTATTTATTTTGAGAACAATACCTTAACATAAGTATGAGTAGCCGGTTATGACAGGATTGAACAGAAAGAGGTGAGAGAATCTGGCCGGTTTAAATGCTAAAAGGTTGAAGTCAGTAGGGTGTAATTTGAGGGAAATTTTTGCTGCTACTTCTAGCAGGGCAATCCACCTCATACACACTGCCATGTTGGTTAGTCACAGTAATGGTGGAGAAATTGGCATTTTTTTTTTCTTTTAGAAAGGGAAAATATTGATTTTTACAATTGTCCATTGTTACTTTAACTGCTGTAATTCCATAGGTGTCTATATAAATACATAAATTCCTCTACTGGTTTAGTCGCCGACGACCTGTTGATAGGTTGTACTGGCTTACATGTTACCAGTAGCACTGAGGAGCGACCTGACCCTATATATATGGGTATGTATGTATGTATACGTATATATATACATACATCAGCATCATAAATATATACAGGGTGGCCACTGAAAAACTTGTTCGTTTTCAATCGTTTTTTTTATTTTTTATAGAGCATCCCTTGTTTTTCACATCATACTGAAAAAAATCCATTACTTATATATCCTAATGAAAAAAACGTGTTTGTAAAAGTTATTTTTGTTTTATATCATTCAGTCTTTCAGTGGCCACCCTATATTATAGGTGGGTGTGTGTGTATGTATGTTTGTGTACATGCATCCATCATCAACATTCGGGTTTCCATACCGGCATGCATAGGCAGACATACATACATACAGCTAGTTTTGTTTTTAATATGTTTATATATTTGGAAGAAAGTTTACCTACGAGAAACAGTAAAATACTATTTGACTGCATGTCTGCTAATCTGAGATATGACATGTAGCTTATCTGTATGTTGATAGCCTATTGCCAATAAAAGCTATTTCTGTAGTGGTGTTTACATTACAAACTAACTGCTCTGCTGGTATTTTGTGTAAATTATTTCATATCTGGTTTTTCAAGTTTATGTATCTACATGATAAATATACCCAATACACTCTGTACAGGGGTTGATGATAGGAAAGGTATTCAGCCATAGAAAACCTTTCTACCAGGGTTGGTAGGATTGTTCAGCTGTATCAAAGACTCAACAACCACCCTAGTTTTTGTCAATAAAATGCACACGGTAGAGTGTAGGATCATACGTCAGGCCTCTCACCTACCAGGAGCTATGGTATTGTTCAATATTGGTTTCTGATTTATGCACAAGGCCAACAATTTTGGGAAAGGGGAAAGTCAATTAAATCGACCCCAGTGCTTTACTAGTACTTTATTTTATTGACCCTGTAAGGAAGAAATCAGCAGGATTTGAACTCTGATCAAAAAGGGCCATAACTCTAAGCATGTCTGACGCTCCACCGATATTGCCAATCCACCAACTTCCAATATTAGCTGGTACACAGTGGTTAGGTTGTAATGGCAATGTAAGCTGTGTTGATTGTACCATAAAAATATCTCTGTCTTGGCTACTGATTAATATAGTATTGTTTGTTTGTCTCAGGCCCCCTAGAATCCAGTGTTATCCTTTATTTTACAGATATGTTTACAACTGGAGGTAACATTGTCACTCTCTAACATCCAGGGTTATGACCTTAGACAAAGATTTGATTTGTTTTACTGACTTCTTCACAGCTAGAGGTGTGATGTTAATGTAAGTGACCTAATGGTCCAAAAGGGGATGATATAAACATACCATAGTATTATTTGTTTTGCCTGGTACCTTAGCAATAAAAAATGTAACATCTGTATGACTTAGTATTTGTTTGTTTTGCTTGTTCCCTTGGCAATCAAGAATGTAAGCCACAAATTGTAAATTCATGGATCTAAGTCCAAACCATCATCACTGCACAAAATTATAAGTAAATTGTGGACAGTGCATCTTCCAAATAACATTCATTTTAGGGATATTTTCTTCATGCTAAGATATTTTTAATAGCCTTGTAGATATTATCCTCCTACAGTGCCAGCACTCCCCTCTTTTGTCTCCTTTAGAAACTGTTGTATGATGTTGACTCAGTTCTCACAGCTGAATATGTCAAAGAAATTCCAAATATAAAAGAAAGGCTTAGAATTAAGAAGCCTTAACCCTTTAGCATTTACATTGCTCTATGTTTACTATTGTATTTTCACGGTAAACAGTTTATTTCACATAATATTGAATCTACAAGATTTTGATATTATTTATTTTGAGAACAATACCTTAACATAAGTATGAGCAGCCAATTTGAACAGAAAGAGGTGAGAGAATTCTGGCCAGTTTAAATGCTAAAGGGTTAATGAATGTATTTAGAACTCTAATCGTTGTTTAGAGACAAGATATGGTACTTGTTCTAGCATAAGACTGATTGTAATAGTTAATCTTAACCCTAATTTTTTGACTGCTGGATGAAGATTGTTAATAAAACCTTCAGCTCTTACTTAAGGTAATTCACTGAATCATATAAATTGTTCCAATCCATCATTGTATACTGATACATTCCACAAGGGTTGATCAATTCTGCAGATGCTAAATAGTAGTCACAATTATTGTAAAGTATTCAGTTACCTTGATTTTCCCCTATTATTTTGAATAAAACCTGGGCTGATAAGAACTGTATCAAGTCATTTTGTATGTCAGGCCTGAGAAGTTGTATTTTAATCACTTGGATATAAATGTCACTCTAGTAATATATCTTTTCTGGCAAACACCTTAATATGTTCCCCTAAATCACCTTCATTTGTACATGGAGAACCTAAACCTTCCCACTCACAATGACTGTGGGTGTGTCCCATGTCAGCAGCAGAGCTTTTAATGCTGTGGTTTGTTTTGGTTCCCCAGATGCCAGCAGCCACCACAACTTCTCATGAGATTGAGAAAACAGTTTAAAACACAGGGAGGTTGGTCAAAAAGTGTTTATACTTTAGGCACAAGGCCAGCAATCTTGGGGGAGGTAAAAGTCGATTAAATCGATCCCAGTGCATCACTGGTGCTTTATTTTATCGACCCATAAGGATGAAAGGCAAAGCTAACCTTAGTGGGATTTGAACTGAGAATGTAAAGGACCATAACTATGTTGCAAATCATGTCCAACACTCTGCCAATCCACCGCCCTTGGTCAAATAATTGTTTCTACTTTAGGCACAAGGCCAGCAATTAACCAGTGCATTACTGGTACTTTATTTTATCGACCCTGTAAGGATGAAAGGCAAAGTCAACCTCGGCGGGATTTGAACTCAGATCGTAAAGGGACGTAACTATGCTGGAAAGCATGGCGTCCGACCCTCTACTGATACTGCCAATCCACCACCCTGTGATCAAATAATGACTCCAGAAAGTTCTTTCAAGGCCACGTGACTAAATGAAAAATGAAATTTGACTTTTATTGCACAAGTGAACCTGTCACTTTCAACAACATCTTCCAGTTGTTTAACCCTTTAGCATTTACATTACTCTATATTTACTATTGTATTTTCATGGTAAAGGCTTTATAATAATAATAATAAAGAAATATTGTGTACAGTGCTCAGGTGTACTACAACTCATCAAAAAGTGTGTGTATAGTACATAGCATAATGTACAAACGTCAGGAAAATGAACAGTGCATGAGTCATGATATACACGTGTGCATGTGTATGGAAGGGGTACATCAGGTGTAGTTTTGGCGTATTTCGGGAAGCATGAGTGTTTTAAAGGATGCAGTGTCTCGGCAGCTAACAACTGATGCAGGCAGTTTTTCCATGCTTCAGCAACTCAGAGTGTGAAAAAATGTTTACGAAAGTCATGGGAGCTGTGCTGTTTTCTGATTTTGTAGGCATGTCCACGTGTGTTAGACACATGGAGATCATAATATTGAATTTATGGGATTTTGTTATTTATTTTGAGAACAATACCTTAACATTAGTATGAGTGGCCGGTTTAAGCAGAAAGAGGTGAGAGAATTCTGGCTGGATACATCCAGTTTGAATGCTAAAGGGTTAATCAACAATACAGCTAGTTCCTGAAATTAATGTGTAAATGGCTGAGCATTCCACTGAGACATGTATACTCTTAATGTAATTCTCAGGGAGATTCAGCTTGACACTGCCATAAGGCTGGTCTTTTGAATAACAGGTTCCAAACAGTTTCTGTTTGCTAAATTTCAAGTCGGGTCAACTCAAGAGGTAAATATCACCTGCCCAAGATGCCACACAGTGGGATCAAACCCAGTATCTAATGATTGCAAAATGAACTTCTTAACCATTCATCCATGCTCCATCCACACAGGTGAACTAAAGAGTTAAAAAGGCTTCATTTTTGAAACATTTGCTCAAAGGAGGTGGTTTACGTTGTTCCCCAACAAACTACACCAATGGCTCTAAAACAATCTGGGAAATGGCCTTGCTTGCTAGGCAGATAAAGATTAGGTAGGATTTCAAATCAGTGAGGTAACTAATGCAAACTATAGGTACAGTGGGATCACTGGAAGACTGATAGAGAAAGACAGGAATAAAGGTGTAGGTAGTAATATGAGCAGCCATAAAATAAACTTCCCTGAAGTAGCCACAGAAGTATTTGATATCTTCTGTTATCTAGGTGGTAATTGGGTTTTAGTTAATGTATGATAGACAGACTGACAGGTGGTGTGTTAGTTTTACTGTCTATATAATAATAATCATCATCATCACCATTTAACAGCTATTTTCTATCCTTGCATAGGTGAGATAGGTTGTCATATTCTGAGGCTAGACTAGTCAGGTGACCAAGTCTTGCTCATACATTCTATTTTTGCTTTGGTTTCTATGGCTGGATGCCCTGCATAACATAAATCATTGGTGTTAGGAAGGGCATTATGGAGAGTGAATGTAGCTTTCACATGGAAAAGGTGGAGATGAATGTGGCTCTCACATGGAGGAGGTGGTGTGTTAATTTTACTGTCTGTATAATGTGAAGAGTAAATGTAGCTCGCACATGGAGGATGTGATGATAGTTTTATTACCTACATAGTGGAGAAAGTGAATGTAGCTCTCACATGGAGGATGTAGTGTTTTAGTTTTATTGTCTGTATATTGTGAAGAGTGAATGTAGCTCTCACATGGAGGAGGTGGTGTGTTAGTTTTATTGTCTACATAGTGGAGAAAGTGAATGTAGCTCTCACATGGAACAGTTGATGTGTTAATTTGATGGTATATATTATGTTGAAAGTTAATGTAGCTCTCACATGGAGGAGGTGGTGTGTTAGTTTTACTGTTGATATAGTGTGGAGAGTGAATGTAGCTCTCACATGCAACAAACAATAAATGAGTAGTAAATATGGAAGAAAATCCTACCCACTCACAAACCCCTCCCCCCTGAACAACAAAATAAAGGAATGATCAGTATAGAAGAGTAGGTGTTGGAGTGTGTGTTTAAACCAGCCGTAACTGGCCATTTATACTGATCTTAAAGTATTGTTCTCAAAATAAATATCATCATAGATTCGATACTATAGGAGATAATTATGTAAGATAAAGCCTTTACCACAAAAATACAATAGTATATATAGAGTAATGTAAATGATAAATGGTTAATGGAGCTTGAATGAGTAAGTGATATGGCTGGGTGTGAAGATGCATGGCTTAGTGGTTAGGATGTTTAGTTCATGATAATAAGGTTGTAAGTTCGATTCCTGGCCATGCGTTGTATCCTTGAGCAAGGTTCTTTAGTTTGCATTGCTCCAGTTCACGCAGCTGGCAAAAATTAGTTGTACTTCTAATTCAAAAAGCCATCCTTGTCATACATTGTCACATTGCATCTCCCTGAGAAGGATACTTGTGTCTGTGGAATGCTCAGTCACATGCAGACTGTTCTGTAGATCAAATCAACTGGAACCAATGGAGGTCCATTTCAGGTGTGTGTGTGATTTTAAGGCTTGGAAGAGTGAGTGATGTAGTAGGCTATAGAGTTTGTATGTGTTCATGTGTGTTTTGTGAGTGTATATGTATGTGTATAAGTGTGTATATATATGTGTGTATATGTATATGTATGTGCATATGTGAATATATGTAAGTGTATATGTGTGTGTGTCTAAATATATATGTATGGATATGCGTATATATAGATGTAGCTCTCACATGGAGGTTGTGGTGAGTTAGTTTCCCTGTCTATATAGCATGGAGAGGGAATGTGTGTGTTTGTGAATGTGAATGCATGTGTATGTATTTATGAATGTGTGTGTATCTGTGTGTGTGTACAGAGATGCAGAAAAACAGGTGAAACAAAGTGTGTGGTTGGAGGAGGAGGAGGGCTGGCGGAGGCTGTTCCATTCAAAGGATCAGTGTCATCATTAGGGTGGAAGTAAATATAGGGGTGGGGTAGCAATAAATATAGGTAGTGTGGGGGTAGCAGTAAATATAGGGTAGTTGTGGTGGTAGTGTGGGGGTAAAGTAAATATAGGCAGTGGTGGTGGTATGGGGGTAGCAGTAAATATAGGGGGTGTGGGGATAGCAGTAAATATAGGGTAGTTGTGGTGGTAGTGTGGGGGTAAAGTAAATATAGGCAGTGGTGGTGGTATGGGGGTAGCAGTAAATATAGGGGGTGTGGGGGTAGCAGTAAATATAGGGTAGTTGTGGTGGTAGTGTGGGGGTAAAGTAAATATAGGTGGTGTGGGGATAGCAGTAAATATAGGGTAGTTGTGGTGGTAGTGTGGGGGTAAAGTAAATATAGGCAGTGGTGGTGGTATGGGGGTAGCAGTAAATATAGGTGGTGTGGGGATAGCAGTAAATATAGGGTAGTTGTGGTGGTAGTGTGGGGGTAAAGTAAATATAGGCAGTGGTGGTGGTATGGGGGTAGCAGTAAATATAGGGGGTGTGGGGATAGCAGTAAATATAGGGTAGTTGTGGTGGTAGTGTGGGGGTAAAGTAAATATAGGCAGTGGTGGTGGTATGGGGGTAGCAGTAAATATAGGGGGTGTGGGGATAGCAGTAAATATAGGGTAGTTGTGGTGGTAGTGTGGGGGTAAAGTAAATATAGGCAGTGGTGGTGGTATGGGGGTAGCAGTAAATATAGGGGGTGTGGGGATAGCAGTAAATATAGGGTAGTTGTGGTGGTAGTGTGGGGGTAAAGTAAATATAGGTGGTGTGGGGATAGCAGTAAATATAGGGTAGTTGTGGTGGTAGTGTGGGGGTAAAGTAAATATAGGCAGTGGTGGTGGTATGGGGGTAGCAGTAAATATAGGTGGTGTGGGGGTAGCAGTAAATATAGGTGGTGTGGGGGTAGCAGTAAATATAGGTTGGTGATGGTGTATGTATATGGGGGTAGCAGTAAGTATAGGGGTGGAGGTGGGGGGAACAATAAATATAGGGTGGTTGGAGGTGTGTCTGGGGATTGGTGGTGGGGGGAGGGGTATTAGTGGTTTGTGTGTGTGGTGGTGGGATTGCAGCGAGTCTACGAGTGGTTCAGGTAGGGAGAAGGGGTTAACAAGAAGCCTATCCACCCCACTATCACCATCACCACCACCACATCACCACCACCACCACTACCACCCCACTGCCGAATCTGTTGTAGTTTCATAATACACAAACAAACTATAGACATCAGTAGAGGGAAAGAGTTGGGAGTTTTCAATGATATGAGAAAGAAACATCTGTGTCTAGTTGGATGACTGTGGGTGGGGGTGGTGGAGGGAGGGTATTGGAAGGAAAAATGTCTGGAACTCTTAAGATTATTTCAGTTTTTCTTTGTTTACATGAAGTGTCTGTACACACACGCATATATATATATATATATGTGTATATATATATCATCATTTTATGTCTGCTTTCAATACCCGCATATATATATATGTGTGTGTGTGTGTGTGCATATATATATATGTGTGTGTGTGTGCATGGAAGAGAAGTAAGCATGTATCTTTCTTTTCATATTTTGGGGAAAGGAGTTGTAAGTTTTAATGATTTAGTTGTTGTTGCTGTTATTGTTTACACAGCAAATGCACATACATATATGCCACTGCAAAATCCTTCTAAACCTCAATTTATATTTTTTAGGATAAATAATATTAATGATAAATAATAATAATGATTCCCGAGCTGTATCTATTATTAGGTACAGTACGAGGATTCTTAAATGGAATGTAAACGAGCAAAAAGAACTGGATAGAAAGACAAGAAAATTAATGACTACCTTCAGTATGTTTCCTAAGAAGGGTAATGTTGATAAACTATATATACTTAAGGAGATCTGAAGGTGGAAGAGGTCTAATTAACGTGGAGGATTGTGTTTACTTGGACAAGAGCACTCTATGTAAATTTATGTGAGAGTAATGAGCCAATGCTTAAAAGGCTGTAGTGGCAAAACTGTAATACAATTATGATACCACAAAATGTTGGTACTCAAAATATACAAATAAGAGCAGAAATGAAAAGCTGCTATCCAAATAAGATCTGAACACTCCACATCTCTGACCAACAGTATAATTAAGATTCATTTTGGGTGATTAACATAGAAGGTACAGCAAGACCCTAGCCATATATAGCTGTAATGTTCTAATATATAGAATTCTATTGATATGCAGTCTAATCCATTCATCACTGCTTCTCAACCTGGGCAACGTCAGGTATTCTGCTAAATAAAAAAAAATTACAATCTGTATCCCAATTTTTAGAATAGGTACACCATATCCTTGTGTGGCCAGGATGTTTGGCTCATGATGGTAAGTTCATGACTTCAATTCAAGGACCAGCTGGTGCATTGTGTTCTTGAGCAAGAATATTTTATTTCACGTTATTCGAGGCTATAATTCAAAGTATCAACCTTGTCATGCTGATTCTCCCTGAGCATTATACTATGTTAAAGGTGAATGTGCCCAACCATTTACACATAAAGGATATTTCATGAGCAAACAAATGAAAAACTTGTCAAAACCATCAGAGTTCCAACAACATATATCTGTGTGTGTGTGTGTTTTGTTTACTTTGATTTATACTGTATTTTCTTGATTCATTGTATTAGTACTTTTATTTATTTGTGTCAATGAAGGTTGTGAAGAAAAAAGAGAGAAAGGTGTGAAGGGGAAGAAAGAAATAGAGAGAGGGGGTGAAGAAAAAGAGAAAAGAGACAAGGAAATAAATAGGCTGAAGAGGGAGAAAGTAGACAAGGTAAGAAATAGGGTGAAGAGGGAGAAAGGAGATAAAGAAAGTGAAAGGTGTGAAGATGGAGAAAGAGGGAGGGGCAAATTGACACAGTGGGTTTGACAAAATCTGTAAAATTTGAATAAAACTCATATATCCTGTTATCCGTTTAGCATTTACATTACTCTATATGTACTATTGTATTTTCATGGTAAAGGCTTTACTTCACATAATTATCTCATATAATATCGACCCTATGAGATTTTGATATTATTTATTTTGAGAACAATACCTTAACATCAGTATGAGGGGCCAGTTTGAACTGAAAGAGGTGAGAGAATTCTGGCCAGTTTAAATGCTGAATATATACCATATCTACTATAAACATCAACCTTTAAATGTAGACATAGGATATCAACTATAAACATTCAGTGAACAGAATATGTAAATGGAGTTCCACTGAAGCAGGCAGAGAAGTTCAAGTATCTCAGGGCCGTGTTTATGAGTGATGGAAGGCAGGAGGCTGAATTAAGTGCAAGAATTGCAGGAGCTGGTGCAGTAATGCACCAGCTTCAGTATTTAGTAATCAGAAGAAGGGAGATAGGTGTAAAAGCCAAACTTGCTATCTTCAATTCGGTATTTGTGCCAACCCTTACCTATGGTCATGAATCTTGGGTAATGACTGAAAGAATGCAATTGTGAATACAAGCGGCCAAAATGGGGTTCCTGTGAAGGGTCTTTGCAGTAATGTTACTCAATAGAGTGCGTAGCTTGGAGATCAGAAAGTCACTCTAGGTAGAGTCGCTACTTCTCCAAATTAAGAGATCACAGCTCCGTCACTATGGGCATGTGGAAAGACTGTCTCAGGAAAGAATCGCTGGACAGATTTTATGAGCAAAACGAACTGGCAGGAAACCCAGAGCAAGATGATTGGATAACATCCATGAGCTTGGCTGTTCTTGCTTGGGGATCCAACCAGATCAGGATGCTTCTGACACGACCCACTGGAAGGAGTGTTTGAGGACGCTACCCCAACCTTCTCAGGAATAAGTAGGCAAAGAAGAATATATTGTATATCTACTGAAAACATCCCTTGAAATACATTTTTCCAGCAAAGTATTGTAGTGTTTCTCTGAATCAGCTGACATATGATCAGATGCGTTCCAGACATGACCATACCATTGGTTTCCTTGCAACGGAAGGGTGTTGTTCTGAAACTATATTACTCAATGACTCAAAAAAAATTAAACAGTTAGGGTATGATTTCAGGGAAATTCGTGTTCTATTTCTAGCAAGTAGAGCAACAACATACAAGACCCTTCGTTAGTTCACCTCCCCTCACATTATCTGAAATCTTTCCATCATAATTTTATGTAACACCCTTTGTTAAGTTATGCACCAAACACCAGCATAATGAAAAAGTTAGTAATAATTCATTAAAATAAAATTTGAACAGCGTACGTGAAATGGGCGAAGGAATATTTTATATTACTAAGCAGTTAAAATTTAAAAAAAATTATTTGAAAACCTTAAGCAGTCTTTCTTTAGAAATATGGTAACAATAGGGTTAAGCATGTATGGTCTTGTGCCTATGTTAAAAGCCATTATTATTTATTATTATTAACAGGGTAAAGGCATCTGTTTTGAAAGTCTCGTTTGGGTCAAATATCTTGCATAACTTATGGGAGCAGGTGTTTCTTTTCAACAAGGCAGATGTCTCTGTAGTTGATCAGTCAACCATCAAGTTAGATAATAAGATCTCTTTATCTAATTGTTTGTTGATTGTAGGCGATGACTAACAGAAACATTAGCCTATCAGTGAGATACACCTTTCTTAGGTAAAAAAGTGATGTTAAATAACAATGATCAACAAAATTCGTGGTCCACCAAATTTTATTTCACTTAAATAGGAGGCGCGTGGCCTAGTGGTAAAGGTGTTAGATCATACGATCATAATGTTGTGGGTTCGATTCCTAGGCTGGGTTGTGTGTTGTGTTCTTGAGCAAAACACTTCATTTTACGTTGTTCCAGTATACTCTGAAAATGAGTACCAGCACTAGCTGGGGTTTTAACCCTGTGGGGGAGTCTTGTATTCTGTCGCTTCACGCCATGAAACCGGGATAAGCACTAGCCTAACGAGCCTTCTGGCTCAAGATAGACTTTAATTATGCTTACAAATAAACACAATTTATACAATAATTCTTTGAAATATTGGCATACTGCAAGTGATTTGGTGAAAGGGGTAAGTCGATTATATCGACCTCAGAAGGATGAGAGGCAAAGTTAACCTTAATGATATTTGAACTCAGAACATAAAGAGTCATAACTAAGCATTTTGTTTGATGCTGTAACAATTCTGCCAATCTATCACCTCACAATTTATATAATAGTATAATGCTTTGCAGTATTCATTCTGGCTCTTCTGAGTTCAAATCCTGCCAAGGTTAACTTTACTTGCCATCTTTTCAGTCCAGTACTGGGTCCTGATTTTTTTTCTATCCCTCTCTCCTGTGGAAGAAATCCACTGTATTCAGACCTGGCGAGGAGTTATGGATCCTTCCATATAAATAACATGGGCAGTTGTAAATTACTCTCTTTTTATATACACTCACTGTGGACACATTAAATCACATACATTGATTGCATAAATGATAATAAAAATAATAATAATAATGTTTTCTTTATTTCCAGATGGCCAACATTAACACAAAACACTACAATACCATACAAAAAACATAAATCTTGGAGTGTACATATATATGTCCTGAAGCATATGAATGATAAATCTTATCCTCCTGGACAAGGTGACAGTCTATTGAAGGTAACTTCTCCAGGTGTGACATCTATTTCTAACCATTAAGAGTAACGTGGCAATGGTAAATAAAGGGTTCTGTTGAAACAATACACCACCAGAAAGATTTGAACTCACAAAAATATTAACATTATACATTGTGCTAAAGCCTGGAGTGCTCACATTAGCACCACTTCCAGTAACCAACAAAATTACACTATATATATAGAGAGAGAGATATACAGGGAGTATCAAAAAGAATCATCCAATTTCGAAAGGCTATATTTTTTTTAAATGACCATATAATCATGCAGTAACATATACAATACATGTCTGAATATAAAGGTTTATTCTTTTTTTATAACTTTTATAAAGTTATTTACAATCTTTACATGCCTTTCAGTCTGATTTCTTTCAGATGATTCTTTTTGATACATCCTGTCAACACTATATATATTACCATAACAGAAGCCTGATGAGCTTTTGATTCCAGAGTTGGGGCAGATCAATACAGATGGAACCTTGAGCTGATCACTTACTAACTATATATATATATACACACCACATACATACAGATATATATATATATATATATATATATATATGACAAGTAATCATGTTTTGAAACAGTGAGCAGGTTTGAAATTAGAAAATAGAATAGCTTTCACTGTATTTTTTTTACTAAAGAAATTTTAGCCTGATAATGGGGTTTAGAACCCTCAGATAAATGGAAAAAGATGAGTATTGACGTACATGTATGTCTATACTCATCTTTTTCCATTTATCTGAGGGTTCTAAACCCCATTATCAGGCTAAAATTTCTTTAGTCAAATATATATGAAAAGGTGATGCCCTTGAAGTTTTATTTTTAAAAATTGTAAAGTCAGTTTTCATATTAAGATGATATTTTACTTGTAATTAAGGCTAATCTTTGCTTTAACAGAGAAGGCCTTAAAACATTTGTTGTAATTGAGTTTAGTTGATGTCTCAAAGTGCTGTTTATTCTTGTATATTTTGAGGTTTTAGGGAGTCTTCCTTTTCATTTAAATGTTGTTTAATCCAAGTCAGTCCTGAGTGAAAAGACCTACTTTGTTATCAACTTTTCAGCTATAAACACCAGATCTTTCTTTTCAGTGTTGACAGATCCTCAGCCACCGGTTTTGACAATGGATCTTCAGTTGTTTGATTAATTGAATATCTGACAAGTCCTTAAATTAATGTGCAAGTGGCCAAGTATTCCATTAACATAATGCCCAAGCTGAATCAGTGTGACAAGCCTGGACTTGCGAATCGAAGTACACTCTATCTGATGGTCATCTTCTATACACTTTCACTAACAAGACAATTGTGCAAGTGTAACGAAGTTGTATCAAACCCAGGACGTTATTGCAAAATTAACTTCTTAACCACTCAGCCTTATTATATTTGGAACTAATTTATTAAATATGTCCTTCCATATTGCTAATATGGTAGACTATATTTTGATGGAGATTTAGCTGTTATTTTTAGCAAATCAAGCAACTATGTTGAGGCCCTCATGGCTAATGTGTGTATGTGAATCACTATAAAGCCTCGATTTTGTGTCTATTTTTTCTTCTTTTATCCTGACAATTCCTAGGGCTTTTAAGTTGTCCCTACATGTCCTGAGTTCCTTCAGTCCTGCTTAGGTCAGCTATGTCTGTCCTTGATAAAATATGTACCAGTAATATACTGGCATACAATTCAATAATACAACCACTTATAAACATTGGAACAAAGAAATTTTATGTAACTCATTATTATTGTCGTGGATTGGCAGTATCGGTAGAGGGTCGGACGCCATGCTTTGCAGCATAGTTACGTCCCTTTACGGACTGAGTTCAAATCCTGCCGAGGTTAACTTTGCCTTTCATCCTTACGAGGTCGATAAAATAAAGTACCAGTAATACACTGGGATAATTGCTGGCCTTGTGCCAAAAGTAGAAATTATTATTGTCATCATCATTAAGATTCAAGCAGTAAGAGAGATGGTAGAGCAATTTATAGTAATTTGAAATGTAGTTGCTCCAAACACAAATGACTATAATAATAGTTGAAAATCTCAGTTAAAGTACCGCTGGAGACAGAAATGTCTGCAAGAAATTGAACCACACGACTTTCAGATGCTGGCTGAAAGTGTTAGCCATAGCATAATAAATAACACACTAAGCCAACATCTTTCTGTTGCCAGAGGCACCTGACCCAATTTGTTCCCAACTGTTATTGTAGTCATTTGTATTTGGGACGACTACAATTCAAATTTCAAGTTTTCCTAATTCCTCTTAAGTCAACTGGATGTTTATATTTCATTGTAATTTCTTTTTTACGACTCTAGATTCTGATTTCTAATCTTATTATTATTATTGGCTTTCTTTAACCCAGGTCAACCTGATTCAACAGATCTATTATCGAAGATGTTACAACTGTGATCATCATGCCTTTCTTTAACCCCAGGTCAATCTGATTCAGTAAACCTAAAATCACTGATTCAGCAGACCTATGATCAAAGATGTTACAACTGTGACCATCATGCCTTTGTTTTCTCTCAGGCATACCATATTATATTATATCTGGAACTATATTATTCAACATCATCTAATGCTAGCAAGGTTCTTTTTTTTAACCCTTTAGCATTTAAATCGGCTGTATCCGGCCAGAATTCACTCACATCTTTCTGTTCAAACTAGCCATAACTTGCCACTCATACTAATGTTAAGGTAATGTTCTCAAAATAAATAATATCAAGATCTCATAGAATTGATATTATATGAGATAAAGCCTTTACCGCGAAAATACAATAGTAAATATAGAGTAATGTAAATGCTAAAGGGTTAAGACAGTAGGGTGTAATTTGAGGCTGATATTTCTAACAAGTCAAGCAGTCATTTACATACACACAGGCCACTCAGTCTTCTAGAGTTCATATAATGTATACCAGCAATACTCTAGAATCAATCTAATTCAATATACACCTGACAGTCTTCTGCTTAGTTCTTCATTATCATTTTGAAATTATTGTTATTGTTGTGGTTATTGTTGATATAACAGAAGAGGGTGGTGGATTGACAGTATCAGTAAAGCATCATACAACATGATTTACAGCAAATAGGTACAGCCCTTTACTTTCTGAGTCCAAATTTTGCTGAGGTCAACTTTGCCTTTCATCCTTCTGGGGTTGATAAAATAAAACACCAGTCAAATATAATTGACTTTCCCCTCTACATGTATTGCAGGCCTTGTGCCTAAATTAGAAATCATTATTATCAAAAAGAAATCCTCATCAGCATTCTTCTTCTTATTATTATCATTAGTGTTAGTAGTAGTAGTAGGGCAGTAGATTGGCAGAGTTGTTACAGCATCAGAGAAATACTTTGCAGTATTTGTCCCAGCCTTTTGGGTTCTGAGTTCAAATCTTGACGAGTCAATAAAATAAAGTACCAGTCAAATAATGGGGTTGATATAATCAACTTTGCCCTTCCCATCAAATTGCTGGCCTTGTACCAAATATAGAAACAATTAGTAGTAGTAGTAGGCGGACAGAATTTGAAAATTTGTAAAATGCCAGAACAAATTGTTTTTTGGTATGTTTGTCTATATTCTGGTTTCAAATCTCACTGAGGCTGTCTTTGTCCTTTATTCTTCAAGGGTTAATAATATAAACACAAATCAATTACTGAGGTTGACTTAATTCCCTACACAGTTCTCCCAAAATTTGGGCCCTTCCTCAATGTTAGAAAAGAAATCAAAACATTATTATTTCAAATGTGTACTCTCAGGTTTTGAATAATAGCCCTCATTCCCCACTCTCGTTTAGTAAATTTTGCTATACTATCTCCAGTGAAATTTTATTGTAAGTAATTCATATTGATACAGCATCTGGAGAATCTAATAATTTTATTTTACATTAAAAAAATATATATATATATGTGGAGGCACATGACTTAGTGATTAGAGCATTGGGCTTGCAATCGAAAGGTTGTGAGTTCAATTCTCAGACCGGGTGATGTGTTGTTTCCTTGAGCAAGACACTTTATTTCACATTGCTCCAGTTTACTCAGCTGTAGAAATGAGATGATAGGGACTGGGGTCCCTATCATTCCACTGTAAAGTGGAGGTGTAGGCGCCACGGCAAAAAAGCACCCAGCGCTCACTGTAAATGAGGTTGGTGTTAGGAAGGGCATCCAGCTGTAGAAATCAAGCCAGAATCAGTTCCCGTCCCACCCTTGCAAGCAGGGAAAAGCGGACGTAAAATGATGATGATGATGACAAATAAAGAACATTACAAGAAATCCTATATTTACGAATGTACACTATACAATTATGACCCCCACCCCCGCTTATAAGACCCCCCAATATTTGGGACCCGAGAGTATGTCCCTATACAAATGACCATAATAATAATTGTTTTGACATTAGGCACAAGGTCAGCAATTTGAAGGGAAGGGTAAAAGTCGATTAAATCGACCTGTTTTACTGGTACTTTATTTTATCGACCCCATAAGGATGAAAGGCATAGTTAACCTCAGCGGGATTTGAACTCAGAACACAAAAGGCCGTAACTCTATGCCACAAAGCATGCCAGACGCTCTACTGATTCTGCCAACCGACCATAATAATAATAATTGTTTCTACTTTTGGCACAAGGCTGGCAATTATTCCAGTGTATTACTGGTACTTTATTTTTTCGACCCCGTAAGGATGAAAGGCAAAGTTAACCTCAGCGGGATTTGAATTCAGAATGGCAAGGGCCGTAACTCTATACGTCAAAGCATGGCGTCCGACCCTCTACCGATACTGCCAATCCACCGTCCATAATAATAATAATTGTTTCTACTTTAGGCACAAGGCCAGCAATTACCCAGTGCATTACTGGTACTTTATTTTATCGACCCCGTAAGGATGAAAGGCAAAGTCAACCTCGGCGGGATTTGAACTCAGATCGTAAAGGGACGTAACTATGCTGGAAAGCATGGCGTCCGACCCTCTACCGATACTGCCAATCCACCGTCCATAATAATAATAATAGTTGATTACTATAGTCAATAGTTACGAAAATCGAGTAAAGTACCCTTGGAGATAGAAAAAAGGAGACAGAGGTGCCTTTGTATGCTTTTTCAAATTTAAAATTTTATCCAATGCTTCTTAAGTCAACCACTTTGTTTACATTATAATTATTATTAATAATAATGGTGGTGGTGGTGGTGGTGGTGGTAGAAGTAGTATAAATATCATTTATTCAAAATACATCACAATTTTTAAATGGTATTAAATATTAATTATTTTAATAGGGAGCTGAAACAATGATATGAGAGGGTAGGCGGGGAAGTTCTGCGCGTGAGTGTGAACATGTAATAAATAGCAGTGGAAAAAAAGCTTGGATGACAAACAATATTGATGACTTGACTATGACAGTCGTTATTGTTAATGTGTGTTTCAGACAGATTTTGAAATGCTTATGAAAAAAAAAAAAAAATAATAATAAATAAAATAAAATAATTTTTTTAAAAAATGTGTTCTATTATATTTGATGGCTTTAGACGGCCTACTGTATTGAAACAGTCACAAGCTGAATGAAAACAGGAACTGTAACAGAGCATAATGAAATGAAGGGTGCGGGTGGAAAAATAAATTTAAAAAAAAAAAACAATAAAGAACAAACAAAAAAAATGAAACAAAAAAATTAAATAGAATTAGAAAAGTCATGACAAAATATATACAGTAAAAATTATAAATATATTTAGTCTTAGAGCTTTGAGAGAGGATGAGAGAAGGGGGGTTTAAAGTTATAAATGACATTGAAATGAAATTTTTAGATATGTGCAAGAGTTTTAAATTCAGTGTCATCCTTGTTTTGTGGATTTTTACGAATAAATTTCTTTTGAAAATTCCAAAATTTTTTCATCACAGCCTTCTTATTACGTAGTCGGAAGCCATCAACAATGGGCTGCCGATTCCTTTTGATTTCATGGTTTTCTGTGGGGCCAGTAGAAGCTCCTGCTACTGTAAGTGCAGGGCTATCAGGAAGAGAAACAATCTGAGGAGATTGGTAAGATTTTCGACAAGCTCCCAATCCAGAGTCTTTGGAAATATGCGGTGTATCTCTAGAAGAACATATAAATTCTTGGTCAAATAAAGGCATATGTCCACTTTGGTCAAAATCTGATAAATCAGTGTTTTCCTTATTGTTTAATCTGGATCTCCGATGTTCTAATATTCCTCTGTGTCTCCGGTTACTGGAAGAATTGTTACTGGACCTCTTGTCATGATTCTTTTTTACCACTTGCCTTTGGACCTTTACTTTGGCTCCCTCTGGTTTCATTTGATTGTCATTGGAGATGTTAGATATCGGGCTGAAAGGGGACAAGCCTTTATGACACCGGGAAGACTTACCAGGTGAAAAATACACAGAACTTGTGTCATGGAATGAATCTAAAGGAAAACTGTGATCATTATGTGATGATTTCTCTTTACAGAGTTGGTTGGTTGAATATGTTGAACGAGGCACTTTTTTACTCTTGATTAAAACTGGATTGTGATCTTGTTTGGGAAGAGAAGTGGCAGAACAAGCAGCATTTTGATGTGTTGAAGATGAAGAAGAAGAACCTTGTAGAACAAGGTTTTGTGTTTTAGATGCTGAGAAAGATTGTGTAGGCTGCTTCAGAAGATTCTTTTTCTTCTCAGTTACCAAATTTGTGTTCTTTTGAGGCAGATCATTGAGAAAACTTTTATTAGTCAATGACCACTCATCAGGTTGTGCTTCTTGCTCAAATGAAATTAATGAAGGAGAGCTCATATCAATAGACAGGGGAGAGATAATTACAGGTCCTTTTCTCTCCAGTGATAAGTCTTTCTGACTGTTTCTGGTCGATGATAAAATATTTGAGGCATGTTTAGAAGAATTTGAGTCGTAACTCTTATCACTGGTTTCAACATTTTCATTCTCAGCCTCAGAATCACTGCTGCATGACTGACCAACACAGTCAGGTCTTTCCCCAAGAGACACTGACAATGAAACTGAACTGTCAGAGAGAATAGCTTCATTTTTCACATCTCCACTATCATTATAAAGAGATTGTGATTGTTCATTGGATAAAGTATCAATCTGAACAAATGCTTTGTTACCCTCCTCAAGGGACATATCAAGGCTGTCACTAGCAGAAATATGTTCTTGTTCTTCTACCGAAGATAAATTTAAAGAACTACTAGGTAAGACTAATTCTTGGCATGGTCCTGAAGAAGAATCTGAAATGTTTGGTAATGGAGAAGATGTAAACTGACCAGGATCAATTCTAGATTTAAACAACCTGTAGCTACTTGTGCCTGATACTACCTCTGCATTCATGCTCTCTGGGGTAGACCAGGTCTGACTGGTGCCTGGATATGACGTGTCAGACAAAACAACACTTGTATGTGACTCCAAACATGCAGCTTCATTTTTACTCTCTCTACCGGAATCAGTCAGTACCAAATCTGATTGACCAAGACGACCAATTGTTTCATTTAGAAGATTAGTAGTTTCAGAAAACTGGTTCTGGAAATTTCTGCTGGAATTATTTTTGGATTTTAAATTACTATTTACAATCCTCTTTTTGCGACAACTTTTTGTATTGCTATGAAACTTTTTCTTTCGTTCATGATGAGCTGAAGTTGCAGTATTTTGTTCTGTGCAATTTTCCAACTGACACTTTTTGATAAGCTTCCTTTTGCGTGAGATCACCTGTTGTCGTTTCGGGGATTTTTCCCACACTTTTTTAGTACGAGCAGTTTTCTCAATTCGACACTGTTTAATATAGTGTGAATGGTACTCAAATTTTGTAAGACCTCGTGGTTTGTTATAATTTTGACCATAAGGGCAGTCTGATGTGTCCCCTGTGAAGGCAGGGTAACCATCAGTTAAACTTGATAAAGATGAAGTAGATAAATGTTCAATGTTAGCTTCATTATCAGTCTCAATTCTATGAATACTGCTTAAGTTAGCATATGTTGGTCTCTTTTCCAAACGGGGTGTTGTAACATTTAACTCTGTTGGTTTTCTTCGTTCATCATTGGAACAAACTTGCCGTTTATCTGATACAAACTTGGAAAAAGAATCTTCTTTAGAATATTTTGTTGTCTTTTTAGGCCACGAGGATGTTGATGACAATGACGAGGACATTGGTGGTGACAACAAACCATGGCTCTTTAATGAAACAAGTTGATTTGCAGGGGACTGCCCCATATTTGATGTTGAATTGTGTGACATTGGTGAACAGTATAACTTATAGTTTCTAGTCTGGCTGTGTAATATAACAGGAGGCATTGGTGTTGGCTCAGCAGATGACAGCAAATTTTTACTTCTTGTGTCGAAAAATGTTGACTGTTCAAAACTCTGATCATCATCATCGTCTGTGTCACTAGACATTTTTAATAGAGCTTCGATGACATGGTTACCATAATCTACTGCCACATTATTCGAAGATGTAATCTGGAGAGGCATACAGAGAGGGAGCTTTTCCATATTGGGCAAAATTGTTCTACAACCCATCCGACAGAATGTTGTTTTTAATTTTTCTTTCACAGAATATATTATCATCTATATTACTGTCAATCATGACATCAGAGTTGACAACCAGTGAATTGTGGGATCAAATACAACCTGAAAATAAAAACAAAAAACAAAAATAAATATTGAGAGCTTACAAGAAGTCACATCATTCCATTTACTTGCTTCAATAAACTTTAACCCTTTAGCATTTAAACCAGCCATATCCAGCCAGAATTCTCTAACCACCTTTCTGTTAAAACCAGCCCTAACTGGCCACTCATACCAATGATAAGGTATTGTTCTCAAAATAAATAACATCAAAATCTCATAGATTCGATATTATGAGAGATAAAGACTTTACCCCCAAAATACATTAGAATATATAGAGTAATGTAAATGGTAAAGGGTTAAACTTTACATATTATGTAGGATAATGGGTTTCTTTTTACATATATTCACACAACCTTAAATTTGGTCTTATTCCTTTATATGGGATTGTGGTGATTATTCAGTAGAGTGTCGGACAACATGCTTTGTGGCATATAGTTACAACTCCTTACATTCTGAGTTAAAATCCTGCTATGGTGAACTTTGCCTTTCATCCTGGGGGGGGGGGGGGGGGGGTCGATAAAATAAAGCACCAATAATGCACTCGGGTCAATTTAATTGACTTTCCAATTTCCTAAAATTGCTGGCCTTATGCCTAAATCAGAAATCATTATTATTAATACATATAAGGCGGTGGATTGGCAGTATCGGTAGAGGGCTGAACGCATGCTTCGACGCACTGAGTTACGGGCCTTGCCATTCTGAGTTCAAATCCTGCCGAGGTTAACTTTGCCTTTCATCCTAACGGGGCCGATAAAATAAAGTACCAGTAATGCACTGGGTAATTGCTGGCTGTGTGCCAAAAGTAGAAACAATTATTATTAATACATATAAGTGTGAGAGAGGTAGAGCTTGATGAGTTGAAGGAGAAGCTGGGTTTAAGAGGAATTCGAGGTGGTGTGCAGGAGAGAAGACTGCATTGATTTGGACATGAACAATGACAATTGGATGAAGAAGTGCCAGTGGAAGGAAGTCACAATAGAGGTAGACAAAGAAAGACTTGGGCAGAGGTTGTGAAAGCTGACCGCGAATTACAGACTCATAGAAGCGATGACAAAGGATCACGTGTGGAGAGATGCTGTGCTGAGGACCCATCCAATCTATGTAAGCATGGAAAAGCGGATGTAAAAATGAAGATGATGACAATGAGGGTAGTGGATTGACAGTATCGATAGAGCGTTGGACAAAATGCTTTGTGGTATTTAGTTACGACTTCCAATGTTCTGAGCTCAAATCCAGCCAATGTCAATTTTGCCATTCATCATTCTGCAGTAGATAAAATAAAGTACCAGTTAAGTACTGGGATCAATATAATCAACTTTCCCCTTCCTTCAAATTGCTGGCCTTGTTCCAATTTTAGAAATAATTATTATTGAGGACAATAAATTGGCAAGTATTTGATGGCACTGTGTAAATTGGCTGTGCTGGTATTGCAGAAACAATGCACTGAGTAAACACTCTAAAGTGGTTATGTTAAGAAGGGCATCCAGCCATAGAAACCATGCCAAATATGTAATGTATGAGCAAGATGAAGATGGTTAGACTTTTTTAATGTAATACCTGTATGTATAATTTTTCAATTCCAATTACTTGCACCAGCCGACTCTGATATGTAAAATTGGGGGTTTGGTGAGTATTATGATTTTTTGTGTATGATGGGCCCTCCAAGGTCCAAATCTGGCCCTGCATACATACACACACGAATACATACTTGGACAAAAATAAGCAAACATACATACACACAGGTTTCCATAACTGAACAATTGTTTCTACTTTTGGCACAAGGCCAGCAATTACTCCAGTGCATTACTGGTACTTTATTTCATCAACCCTGTAAGGATGAAAGGCAAAGTTAATCTTGGCTGGATTTGAACTCAGAACGTAAAGGGCCATAACTCAACGCTGAAAAGCATGGTGTTTGATGCTCTACCAATACTACCAATCCACCAATGCAGTACCAATACTGCCAATCCATCAATGCTCTACCGATACTGCCAATCCACCAATATTCCTACTTTTGGCACAAGGCCAGCAATTACCCCAGTGAATTACTGACACTTTATTTTATCGACCCCGTAATGACGAAAGGCAAAGTTAACCTCGGCAGGATTTGGACTCAGACTGTAAAGGGACGTAACTCTATGCTGCAAAGCATGGTGTCAGACCCTCTACTGATACTGCCAATCCACCACCCTATTCATTCTGAATAATATGAACTGTTACATTGTGGAGAAAGCGAGATTGAGACATAGCAATAGAGAGAAAGAAGAATGGCCCACCACTCTATACATACAAACCAAAACAATACTCTCTATTTGGAAAGAATTATGCAGAAGGGGAGAGGGAGGGAGAGAGAGAGAGAGTCTCAGTAAATACCTCTATATTTTGTCTTCAAAGAAACACTACTTTTTTCTGATCTCTTTCCCATTTCTTCTCTCTCCCTTTAGAAATAGAAAAACTAAATCTCCCTTATATTATACCCTACCATCTTAAAATAAGGAAGGAGACATTAGATAATGAAGTTTTAAATACAATATGTCTGGGATTATCACAGCTGGAATGTCTTTGATCATTTGATCATAAAGTCTGCTGGATCATCACAGTTTAACCTGAGGCTAAACACACTGTAAAACCTTCTTCAATATCTCATGATAGAGAATGTTGGGGTGGAGCAGAGAAACTGAAAGGACAGGTTTCTTGTGCTGTCTTTCATTTAGAGATAGATTTCTATCTCATTGTCTGTTTCTATCTTCTCAACACCACAGCTGGCTGTAGTCATAATAAAAATAAATTTAAAAAAAAAAAGCCACTGGCAGGACTTGAACCATAGATATCTCCCTTGTTATGTAGCTGCATGACCAATTATATTGGAAGGTTTAGTGTAGAAACCATGCCAGATATGGAACCATGAGCTAGACAGGTCACTCTGACCTGTCTGGTCTTGGACTGTGACAAACCATCCAATATATGCCAGCATGGAAAGCAGACGTAAAATAGTGATAGGAAGTGTCTGTTAAAGACATACCCCAGTATGGCCACAATCTACACTAGATAATAAACTATGAATATAGCATGGCTTTCCATAATACCACGTGTGTGTGTGTATATATATATGCCTGTAACTACTTAAAATTTACACACAAACATATACAGTCGAGTCCGCTTAAGAGTATATCGGATAAGAGTATAGCATAATCAATTCCCGAATTTATGTACTATGTTTTGTACAGTGCATGGGTCCGCTTAAGAGTATATCGGGTAAGAGTATAGCATAATCAATTCCCGTTTATATATTTTCTATATAATTTAGTCCGAATAAGAGTATAATGAATACGGTAAAGTAAATTGGGCTTATAATGTAACATAACTATTTTAAAACAATTCAAAATGAAATGCGATGATGTCATTTATACAACCATTCTAAAAGCAATTTAAAGTTTAAATTTTGAAAATTATACTCTGAGATCGAGGAATTGATTGAAAAAAAAATTGCAAGCAATTGAGTGCAAAAAAGCATTTTGGACTATTTTTAAGAAATAAAAATTGCATACCAATATGTTGAAATATTGCTTAATTTATCTATAATTTGCAATAATTCTTGTTGAATTTTTTGGTGTAACTTTCATTTTTTTAACTTATAAATGCATTTTAAACGATAATAAAGCGATTTTTAATCATTGAAAGACTCAAAATAATAATACTATGGAATCATCATCACCGTTTTACGTCCGTTCTTCCACGCTAGCATGGGTTAATCCGGATAAGAGTATAGTCCGGTTAAGAGTATACTATTTTCCATTCCCAAGGGTATACTCTTAAGCAGACTCGACTGTATACACACACGATTCATTTTCTATTTCAGTCATGTTGCTTTCCAATCACAAGGTCCTGGGTTCTAACTTCATATTTGTCCCTGTAATTAATTTTTCTCTCCATATTTCTTGAGTATATACAGTATATGTTTAACCCTTCCATTACTATATTTCTAATGAAAGACACTATGTATAATTATCAAACAATTCTGAAAAATAATCAAGAATTTGGAAGAATTTAGTAATATAACTAACTTTATTAAGTTGGTGATGGAACATAACTTAACAAATGTTTTAAGATAAAATCATGATTGAAGGTTTTTAGATAAAAATATACATATTAAAATAATCTAGAGGCAATTTGGTATCAAAGGGCTAAAAAACAAAAACACTAAAGAACAAATGTAATTTGTTTTCCATTATAATTTTTATGTAAGAACCTTTGTTAAGTTATGTTCCAAACACCAGCTTAATAATAAGAAAGTTGAGTTATATTACTAAATCCTTTCAAATTCTTGATTATTTTCAAAATTATTTGAAAACCTTAGATAGTGTTTTTCATTAGAAATATAGTAACACCCACTACCTGCTCCTGGGGTGTCTTTAGTGGTACACACACTGATGAAAGCATTTGGACCGGAACTCAGTTCCATCCCTACAGATGTTCAAAGCTGAAAAATCAATGATATCAATCTCACCAGTCTGTGGGAGTCTGTAAATTCCATGTACACCCCCACCACCACACTACCTACTCACTTCTTTTCTAACTAATAAAAAAACTTTTTAATCGCTGCTTTAACTGTCGGAAGAGGTATCCAGCTGTGAAAGCAATTACTTCCAACCCTAACAGTATGCAAATATCGAAATTTGTATTAAAAAACCAAAACAAAACAATTCTCTCTGCTCCGCCCATCCAACCCCAGTCATACCAGCAGAGAAAAATATCAATAGAAAATATAAAACAGAAAAGAAAAAAGAAATTTTTTTTTTTAAATATAAAAAAAAAACTAGATAGAAAATGAAGCTTGGATTCCTTATAGTCATTTCGTGTCTCATTTATGAAACAGCAGTAAAAAAAAAAAAAAAAAAAAAAAAAAAAAATGTCACATGACACTTTATAAAGGATTTTTTCTGATGAGTTGTTGGTTGGTAATTAATTGACATCATTAAAAAGAACCAATTCTGTGTCACGTCTCTGGAATTTAATAGTAAGGGGCAGGAGAGAGAGAATCAATTCATCAATAGCTAAATACTCCAAACCCATAAACCAAATCAATAATCTGTCCATGTGTCAGCCTCAAATAATAATAATAATAATTGTTTCTACTTTTGGCACAAGGCCAGGAATTATCCCAGTGCTGGTACTTTATTTCATCGACTCCGTAAGGATGAAAGGCAAAGTTAACCTCGGCGGGATTTGAACTCAGACAATAAAGCTTGCCCTCACAAGTGCTGAGAAGAAAGATGCATGGAAGAGTCATTATGATAGATTACTAAATGAGGAGAATGCATGGGAAGAAGAGACCCTACCCCAAGTAGACCCTATAGAGGGGCCAGCAGTACAAGTCAGCAGCAGCGTAGTAAGTAAGGCAATCAAAGATATGAAGATGGGGAAGGCAACCAGTCCATCGGGTATAGCTGCCGAGATGCTGAAGGCATCTGGGCCTGTAGGTCACACTATAACCACATGTATAGGTAATACTAGAAGGTGTCATACCAAAAGATTGGTGCAGTAGCATCATTGTCAACTGCTACAAAGGTAAAGGTGATGCACTCGATAGAGGAAACTATAGAGGTATAAAGCTGATGGACCAGGTCATGAAAGTAACAGAAAGAGTTATAGCACAGTTGATTAGGGACCGGGTGAAACTAGATGAGATGCAATTTGGGTTTGTACCAGGAAGAGGCACCACTGATGCCCTCTTCCTTGTGAGGCAGTTACAGGAAACGTACCTAGCTAAAAGTAAGCCACTCTACCTGGCATTCGTCGATCTCGAGAAAGCCTTTGACAGAGTTCCACGTGCTGTAATCTGGTGGGCTCTTAGAAAACTAGGAGTAGATGAATGGCTTGTGAAAGCTGTACAAGCCATGTATAGGGGAGCAGTCAGCAAAGTTAGAATTAGCAATGAGTATAGCGAGGAATTTAGCGTATAGGTTGGGGTCTACCAGGGCTCTGTTCTTAGCCCTCACCTGTTCATCATAGTCCTGCAGGCAATAACGGAGGAGTTTAAGACCGGATGCCCATGGGAACTCCTGTATGCTGATGACCTCGCACTTATAACTGAATCTATGGTAGAACTAGAGAAGAAATTCCAAACTTGGAAGCAGGGACTAGAAAGAAAGGGTCTCAAAGTCAACTTGACAAAGACTAAGGTCCTTGTAAGTAGATGAGAAAACAGAACCCAGATCTCCTCAGGGAAATGGCCTTGCTCAGTATGTAGGAAAGGTGTAGGTAGGAACTCCATTCTCTGCCCCAAATGCAAACAATGGGTACACAAGAGATGTAGCGGGATCTCAGGAAGCTTAATTAAGAATGTAGGCTTCACATGCAGCAGCTGTACTGGGACAGCAAGCAGCAAACAGCCACAGGAAACAAGTACCACCAATCTCTGGGAGGGCTCTGTAGAGACAGTAGACAGCTTCTGCTACCTAGGTGACCGAATTAGCAGCGGAGGTGGGTGTTCAGTAAGTACAATAACTATGGTAAGAACGGGATGGAAGAAGTTCAGGGAACTACTACCACTGCTAGCTGCAAAAGGCTTCTCCCTCAAAATGAAAGGCAGACTGTATGATGCGTGTATCCGAACAGCAATGTTACATGGTAGTGAGACCTGGGCGCTGAAGGTAGAAGACTTACGTAGATTAGAGAGAAATGAAGCCTGCATGCTCCGATGGATGTGTAATAGTAATATACGCGAACGACAAAGCATAAATGAATTGAGAAAGAGACTGAGCATAAGAGGAATCAAATGCTGTGTGCAGGAGAGGCGGATGCATTGGTATGGACATGTGATGCGTATGAAGGATGACAGCTGCATAAAAAGGTGCAGAGCACTAGAAGTCGATGGAAACCGCGGAGTGGGGAGACCCAAGATGACCTGGGATGAGGTGATAAAAGCTGACCTTACCCAATTACACCTCTCAAAGGCGATGACACACGACCGTGACCTCTGGCGTCACGCAGTAATACAGAGTACCCAACCTCCCATGGGTACAAGCTGAAGCATATAGACAATATGCCCCCACACCCTCCCACTGCAAGGTGGTCGTGGAGGTGCCACGGCAAAAAAGCACCCAGCCCACACTGTAAAGTGGCCGTGTAGGCGCCACGAAAAAGCACCCAGCACTCACTGTAAATGAGGTTGGTGTTATGAAGGGCATCCAGCTGTAGAAATCAAGCCAAATCAGTTCCTGTATGAGCAATGCATGGTCAGCCGACCAGACAGTGCCCACAACAGGACAACCCGTCTAACCCATGCTAGCGTGGAAGAACGGACGTAAAACGGTGATGATGATGATGATGAATTCTTTGCTGCAAAGCAATGCGTCCGACCTTCTACCGATACTACCAGGCACAAATTTAGCAATTTTTTGGGAGGCGAAAGTCGATTAATCGACCCCAGTGCATGACTGGTACTTTATTTTATTTACCCCATAAGGATGAAAGGCAAAGCTAACCTCAGCAGGATTTGAACTCAGAACATAAAGGGTCGTAACTCTATGCCACGAAGGTAGGTGTCTGATGCTCTACCAATACTGCCAATTCATCGCCCTTATAATGATAATACCATATTTTATCACACACATATACATGCAGGCATGCCACAGTGCATTTACCAATAAGTTGCATCATTGTAAGATATCCTTTCATGATTGATTGATACTAAGGATATACATACAGATAAACAAATTGGCCAATTACTGATTAGCCTTGCCATATCAGCCGATATTGATTATGGATCGTGACCATTTTACTGTCTCAAAGAAAAAAGAACATAGTAGAAGGCTTAATTTCATTATAAAATGACATTTGATTCTATTGTCAACTCATATTAGCTAGCTAGAATCACTGTATATAACTAAAGTATCTGATGTAATTTATAGGCTAACAAACAGCTAGTCAACTAACCTTACACTTGTAACTGAAAGAACTGTTGTCTCTGATTTTAAAACTGAAGGACATCACTAATCTGGTTCAGAATTGTGCCAAGCAGAGTAAAATTATAGTTGGATTTAATAACAATGTTTTTAGCTGGTATAGGGATGGAATTTCACCAAATTTGTTTTTGTGAAGGCAGGTGGCTGAATGGTTAAGGTGTTTTGCTAAATGATTGTAATATCATGAGTTCAATTCCTGGTGTTGCATTGTATCCTTGAGTAAAATACTTTATTTCACGTTGCTCTAGTGGAAAATATGAGTTGTACTTGGGAATATATCATTTACATAGCCTTAGGTTGACTCATGCCTTATAAGTAAAACTGAGTTGACAGCCTGTTGGATGGACTCTACTTGTAACTGAAAGAGCCAACCATATCATGCTGAATCTCTACATTAAGGGTATATATGTCTGTAGAATGCTTAGCTACTTGCACATAAATTTCATGAGCAAGCTGTCACATTGATCAAACAACTGGAACACTAAATGTCAGAACCAAATGTGGTCTAATACACTTGATTTTTGAACATGGAAAAACTACTTTCCAAACAAAATAATAATAATTGTTTCTACTTTTGGTACAAGGCCAACAATTATCCCAGTGTATTACTGGTACTTTATTTTATCGACCCCATAAGGATGAAAGGCAAAGTTAATCTCGGCGGGATTTGAACTCAGACCATAAAGGGCTGTAACTCTTTGCTCCAAAGAATGGTGTCCGACCCTCTACCGATACTGCCAATCTAAATGTGTTTCTATTTTTGGCACAAAGCCAGCAATTATCCTAGTGCATTACTGGTACTTTATTTTATCAACCCTGTAAGGATGAAAGGCAAAGTTAACCTCAGCGGGATATGAACTCAGACCATAATTGGCTGTAACTCTATGCTGTAAAGCATTGCATCAAGAAGTACTATAAATACCTGGGTATTGATGGAGTGGCGTTATACAAAGGTGCTGTATACACTGCTTGTTTTCAAAATCAATGTGAAGGACAACTTTTCTGATCAACTGCTTCCAAATCTAAAAATTCCCTACCTAGATTATACATGTAGGGTTTCCAGGCAAAGAAAGGGACCAGTTAATACATCATTTTATGTCTGCTTTCCACACTGACATGGGTTAGATGTTATATAGGGTCTAACACAGGCATGGGCAACCTTTTTCAAGTAGTGGGCTGCATAAAATGTGGCTCATCATGCAGGCTGCACTATCAAAAAATTCAAGACAATTTTGAAATTAGGCGTCCCATTCAGAAAGCCAAATGGGCCACAGTTTGCTCATGATTGGTCAAACACCAGACAGGTCATGTCTTGCTATTAAGTATATATGGTAGTAAAGAGATAGCATTTAAACTAGCTGTATCCCACCAGAATTCTCTCACTTCTTTCTGTTCAAACTGGCTGCTCATACTTATGTTAAGGTATTGTTCTAAATATAAATAATATCAAAATCTTGTAGATTCGATATAATTGTTTCTACTTTTGGCACAAGGCCAGTAATTATCCCAGTGTATTACTGATACTTTATTTTATCGACCCCGTAAGGATGAAAGGCAAAGTTAACCTCAGCGGGATTTGAACTCAGACCATAAAGGGCCGTAACTCTTTGCTGCAAAGCATGGCATCAGACCCTCTACCGATACTGCCAATACACCACCCTATGCAAGATAATTATGTGAGATAAAGTGTCTACAATGAAAATACAATAGTCAATATAGGGTAATGTAAATGCTAAAGGGTTAATGTGATGTAGCCATAATGCTGTTCTATACTTTCGAGAATATCTTGCTAATGCAGTTTTATGTGGTAGAAGACGTTGAGTTAATGAACTGAAATAGAGTGTATTTCATCAGAAATACGGTCATGTCATGAAAGGGTTAAACAACGATAACAAAATAAATCTTTAAAGATTGGTGTGAGGAGAGAGAAGAGGCTTTTTTTAATAGAACAAAAGACTACAGAAGAATTTTTTCTTGTTGCAAGAACCCTCAGCAGGAATGTTAAGCACCAAACAATAGATTATTGTCATCATCATCCTATATATTGGCTGCCTATTGGGTTGTTGGCTCTCACTCTCTCACTATTTATCTTTACCTCTCCGTATCTATCTTTATCCCTCTCTTTCTTTCTCTCTCACACCCCTCCCTTTATGCTAAAGGTTTGATCAGTTACAACCAAACTCATGGCACAGCTTTGTTTGGCCACCTTATCTAAAGGTTAGACATGTTGCATGAGTCAGCAGATTACAAACATACATGTCATCTCCAGAAGACATGCTTTTCTTTCCCTTTGTTAGTGTGTGTATGAATCGAGAGATAGACCCCCCCCCCCCCCCCCACCACCACCACCACCACCACCTCCCTGTCAGCCTAACACACAGGCAGGAATTTATAATAGCGCAGAAGCAACAAAGCGGAGCATGTTTTTATTGGAATAATTCTTTTTAAAGTCATCTGACTCAAGAGAAATCCTTCAATATATGGCACAGACAATTTCCAATAATTTTTAGACTAGCACACATAGCATCCATTGTTCTGCCTGCTAGAATAGCTGATATCTGGTTTATTACTTCTATTTCATTTATTTTTGTTTGTGAGATGTTTGGGGGGATGTGTGTATCTACTGTAGAACAACTGAACCATGAAGTTGAGATGGAATTTATCTTTTGTCAGCCAGGCAAACTGGTGCAAAAACAGAATTATGTGACTTGGCTAGAGGTAATAGTTATAGTAATATTAAACATTATTTATAAAACCACAGAGGATTGGCAGTACCAGTAGAGTGTTGCTCAACATGATTTGCAGCATATAGTTAAGTCCCTTTACGTTTTGAGTACAAATGCTGCCAAGATTAGCTCTGCTTTTCATTGTTGTAGTCAATTTAATCGACTTTCCTCTCCCAAAATTGTTGGCCTTGTGCCTAAATCAGAAAACATTATTTATAAACGACTCGAACAGTTCTAACATTTAACCATTTCCAGTTAACATATTTCTTTGCACAAAACTATAACAATGGGTGGAATAATATAACAAACTATTCTTTTTAGTGGCACTCACAATATATACTGCCTATGGTTATCAAATAATTGAGAATTTAAAGGGATTTAGTAATATAACTAGTGTTCTTATTATCATGCTGCTATTCGGAACACAACTTAGCAAAGGTTCTTATATGACATTATGAGAGGTTGTTAGATAAATATAAACACTTTTTCCTATAGCACCTACAGCTCTGTTTCTCTGGTAACAATGGCACTGGAAGGGGCCATTCTGCAAAGATACAGAGATTCCGGTGATGAATGTGTAGCACGTTTACTTGAGTAGGAAAGCAGGAAAGCTGATTCCATTCAATGTGGTCATAGGAGGCGTAGAGGGGGAGGTACAGTAAATAGGTGTAGGTCAAGAAATCCCTCATCCCCATCATCCTTTTCCAATGAAGAAGATGACAGTCTGTGCAACAAGTGTAAAAAATCTAGAGGTGAACGTTGGATTTCATGTGATCTATGTGATAAGAGGTATTACAAGAACTGTGTTGGTCTCCATTGCACACCAGGGGAGATGGAAGTGGAGGAATGGATGTGCGATAACTGCACTCAGTAGGCCTAAATTGGAACTAAAACATTATGAACTTGAGTCTTGAGACTGGGGTCTAATGCCCTGCACGTATGGGTAATTAAACTTTAAAGGTCGCTGTTTTAAAATAAATGATGTATTTTTTCAATAAATTTCTTGTAGTTTTATTGACAACTATGTGTTTATTTTGATTAGTTTATGTTTAGCTTTCCCTCCTTATGGCTTAAAAAAAAAATTTTTAATCAAAAGGTGTGGAGCTTAATGTCCCCATTTGTCCTATACCCAGCCCTGTACCATGTTAGAAAACCTTGTTATAGTTATAAGGACAGTGGAATAGCAGTGTGTATTATATATCCACATAGATAAGATGTGTCATATCATCAGTGATGTGACCTCGGATCACTGGGTGTTTCAGCATCATACACCCTTTCCCAGGTCACCCAGCCAGGGATGATAAGACCCTGGCTTGTGTCGCAGCAGCAATCAACCATGGATCAACCCATTATTCTCAAATTGAATGGCTCTTCTCTTCTGTAAAGCCTAATCGGCTGAGGTCCTTGCTGAATGAGCATCTTGCAAAACCTTTACAATCCATCTCAAAAGGCTCCCAGCATGTTTCCCAGCCTCTGTCCTGGCAGTTCTCCACCAGTTCCTGGTGTTTCCTCTCAGGACACTGGAGTAACAGGGTGCCTGACTAAATGCCTTGAGGTGTTCGATTACTAATCCTTTACATTCTGAATTCAAACACTGTTAGGGTGTATCACTCTTCTGGATTGATAAAATTCAATTACCAATCAATTACTGGCATTTGATATACAGACTGTAAATGTGGTTGGTGTTAGGAGGGGCATTCAGCTGTAAAATCCCCCTCCAAATATACAGTTCTCGCCGGAGCAAGGTGTAACATGGCCAACCCTGGCTAGACTTGCCTCCCGGCATGGACGACCTGTCTAACCCATGCAAGCGTGAAAGAATTGACGTTAAACGGAAATGATGATTGTACTGCTCACCCAAATTTGTGGCTTTGTGCTAATATTAATAATTACTTTTGTTCCTAGACTGATAAAATAAAGCACCTGTCAAGTATAGGGGTTGATATCAACTTTCCTCTCTTCTGCAATTTGCAAGCCTTATGCCTAAATTAGAAAGTATTATCAAAGAGTAAAATGATTTTTAAAAAAAATACTAGTCACGTACTGGGATCAATATAATTAATTTTCCTTCCTCTCCTCACAGATTGTTGTCTTATATCTAAATTAGAAACAAATATTAAAGTGCAAAATCAAGAGTGCTGGACTAAATGGCTTAATAGATGGAGGCACAGCTACTGCCTCCACAATTTTAACAACATTTCATTGGGTCTTTCTATAAATTTACTAAAAGTTCCAATAATCAAACTATTTTGGAAGATTTAAACTCTTTAAAATATGTGGTTGTGTCTCATAAAACTAGAACTGATGAAGTTCTTGATATTGTTGGCGATTTACCTTATCGCTGTATCAGGTGATGCTCCTGGTGAGGGTGCTTAGTAGTTCTAGCATCTTAAACCTCGCTATCAATGTGTCTGCTTGTCTTAATTATTTAAGAGGAAACTACAGTGCCTCTTGTGATGTGTGATTGAGTGCGCGCGTCTTCTTTCATTTTTTCTCCCATTTTCTTTTACTCATTATAGCTATAGATATGAGACAGGGTATTTAAATAAATGTAGTTAGGGTAAAGGTAAAAAACCCATTCGATCACGAATGACCATGGGATTTGCACTTAGAAAGTTACCTGCCAAGGTTGTTTGTGGAAGACCAGCAGTCGCCCCTCTTCAAGCGTGTGATGATATCCAAGGGAAAGGCAAAGACCGATACAGCTTGGCA
>OZ024742.1:309556625-309584125 GCA_964016885.1 Eledone cirrhosa
GTGACACCAACAATTCTCTCGGATCATAACTTGGTAGAGCTAATGATATGTGGTCCAAGAGAACCAACAGAGACAAAACCACCAAGAAGCTCCGGGACGCTATCCAGCCTTAACTTCTACGGGGCTGACTGGAAGAAGATTAAGAGTGAAATCCGGAAGCAAACATGGAGTGCAAACATCGCCACACAAGACACTAACACACAATTTCAACACTTCATGACAACGATACACACCATATGCAAAAAGTGTGTCCCGGAGAAAGAGGCAAACAGACACAAAAATCTTATTCCCAGAGATAGGAAAATCCTTATGAGACGTAGAACTAAACTCTCAAACCAGTTGAATAGTCAACAAAACCAAAACAAGAAGGAATCCTATTTGAAACGTGCACTACTTGACACCGAGATTGCACTCAAGCTTTCACATGAGAATGAGAGGGCAAGGAAAGAGAACAGGGCCATAGAAAACATTAAAACAAACCCTAAGGCCTTCTTTAAATTTGCAAAAGAAACTGCCTCAGTACACTGCAAGATTGGACCACTCTTCCACACGGACGGTTCATTAACCGAAAATCCCCAAGAGATATGTGAAATACTGAATGAACAGTACAAAAGTGTCTTCACATGTCCACTGAGGCACATGCAAATAACGAAGCCAGAGGAGTTCTTTGATGCCACAACACTACATCAAGAAATGGCAACCATCAACCACATAGACATAACGGAGGAGGATGTGGTGTACGCCATTGATGAAATTAGAACAGACTCGGCTGCTGGACCTGATGGATTCCCAGCAGTTCTCCTAAAAATATGTAAGCGGGCCTTAGCAACTCCACTGAAGATGCTCTTCAGAAGCTCCTTGGCTAGCGGTGTACTACCCAGGGAGCTGAAAGAAGGCACAATATGCCCTATCCATAAAGGAGGTAGTAGAGCGGAGGCCAAGAACTATAGGCCAGTCTCCCTGACGTCGCATATCAGTAAGGTCATGGAGCGAGTCGTCAGAAAGAAACTAATCACTTTCCTCGAAGAAAATGACCGCCTGACTAGCACGCAACATGGCTTCCGCCCAGGAAGAAGCTGCCTTACACAGCTGCTACATCACTACGACTGGGTACTGAGACAGCTACTAGACAGCTCACATGTAGACGTGATATATCTTGACTTTGCGAAGGCCTTTGACAAGGTCGACCACGGAATGATATGTCACAAACTACACGGACTCGGCATAACTGGAAAAGTAGGTGAGTGGCTGCATGGCTTCCTGAGGGACAGAAGCCAGGCAGTCGCAGCAAATGGGGCTCTCTCGAGGGAAACACCGATAACAAGTGGGGTGCCTCAGGGGACAGTCCTGGGACCACTACTGTTTTTGGTGGCTCTCTCGGACATGCCCTCTGTGGTGCATGCAACAACATCCCTCACTAGCTATGCTGATGACACTAAGGTAGCACAGGCAATCAAAAACCCGGCTGACACTGCCCTCTTACAGCAGGATCTGGATGCCATATACAGATGGGCGGAAGAAAACAACATGCAGTTTAATGCTGGCAAATTCCAAGCCCTACAATACAAACCTGCAAACACAAACACAAATATAGCGGAACACAGCTACACAGGACCAGGAGGGACCGATATCCCCGTGTCAAAATCGATACGAGACCTGGGCATAGACATGAGCGATGATGCATCTTTTTCTTCACACATCATGAAGGTGGCGACAGCATGTAGACGATTCGCTGGCTGGATCTTGAGGACTTTCCTTACAAGAGATCGAGACACCATGTTGACACTGTGGAGGACTTTTGTCCTAAGCCGCCTGGACTACTGCTCCCAGCTGTGGTCACCCCATAGTGTCAAACTAACCACAGAGCTTGAGGCAATCCAGCGAAGCTACACCAAGAGGATTGCCAAGATGAGGGAGACAAGCTACTGGGAGAGGCTGAAGGAACTGAACCTCTACTCCTTGGAGCGAAGACGGGAGAGATACGCAGTGATCTACATGTGGAAAATCCTGGAGGGACTAGCACCAAACTTTGGCATTGGGAGCTGGACCAACCGTCGAACAGGACGTCACTGTGTGGTGCCAAAGGTCCCGTCTTCCACATCTAGAATAAGGAGCAGGTATTGCAATAGCCTGGGATTCAAGGGCCCTCAACTCTTCAACAGGCTGCCGAGGCATCTGCGAGACTTGCATGACGTGGAGGTGGATGTCTTTAAGAAACATCTCGACACCTTGTTATCCAGGATCCCGGATGAGCCCACAGCAAGACACGAGGGAAACCTAAGGGCAGCAGCAACAAACTCCCTCCTACACCAGTGGCCAACCTATACAGGCTGGAGATAAAGTGTGTAGCAGCAAGGGCGGTGCCCCAGCATGGCCTCAGCCGGATGGCTGAAACAGGTAAAAGAGTAAAAGAGTATACATATACATATATATATATATACATATATATATATATACATATATATATATATACATATATGGTTATACATATATATATACATATATATATATATACATATATATATACATATATATATATATATATACATATATGGATATACATATACATATATGGATATACATATATATATATATATATATATACATATATAATATATATATAATATATATATATATATATATATAAATATATATATACTATATATATATATATATCTATTATATATATATACTATATATATATACATATACATATATACATATATATATATATATATATATATATATATATATACATATATATACATATATACATATACATATATACATACAATATATTAATAAATGGAAACTATATTTATAAAACCATATTCATTTTATTATATATATTTCAAGGGCGACCAAGGTAAATTATGGTGCGCTTTCATCAGATAAAATACAGATTTGTTTTATAAATAAATATTGACATACCCGGAAAAAAGACAACCTCAACGGTTGAAATTTGCTATCCATCAAATTTCAAAAACAAATCTGTATTTTATCTGATGAAAGCGCACCATAATTTACCTTGGTCGCTCTTGAAATATATATAATAAAATAAATATGGTTTTATAAATATAGTTTCCATTTATTAATATATTGTGTATTTATACTCCACTAAACTGTTGAGTGCTTTATATCAGTTATAAACATTTTAAGCTTGTTGAATCCCAACAAATTAAATATAACCTCTGCATATATATATGTGTGTGTGTGTGTGTGTGTGTGTAAGCATGCACACGTACACATACACACATATATATATATGTGTGTAAGCATGCACACGTACACACACACACACATATATATATATGTGTGTGAGTGCGTGTGCATACTTACATTTATGTATCAGCTGTGCTTGGGCGAGAAATAAAATTCTAATTTATACATTTATGTATCAGCTGTGATGATTTCTCACAAATGAAACAATTCTCGTCCTGTAGAAGCTCTTCTATATTAAAACTTTTATACTCTGCTATGTATTGAGTACCTTACTTACTGTGGTAACACACGCACATATATATATATATATATATATATATATATATATATATATATAATTAGAATGTTATTTCTCGCTTCAGCGTAGTAGATACATAAATTTAAGTATATATATATATATATATATGTACGTGGGTGTAGGTATGCATACTTACACACACACACACATATATTATAAATAAAAAATAAAAAAGAAGTAGAAAATAACAACAAATGCAAAATCAAAACGAAAGAAAATATTAATTCAACTCAGATAAATCAGCTTGTGTTGCTATTGTGCAAATATAACATCGATAAATTCTAAATGTATATAGATTGTATGAAAAATTTAAACGAGGAAACTTCGATATATGTTCGTATCTTTGTGTGTGTGTGGCAACATTTGTGAGTAAATAGGAAACATAACCGCTCCCAGGCATAACTTTCTGTCAGTAAACATTCCTTGTCTTGTAGCCATGAAAACTAAATTTTCTTACTTATACTCTACATTGTGTTCAACAAAAAGGTGACAATATTGACTGCGGTAACTACTATGGTATTTCTATCTGCCGCCGAGGGGAATGTTAACCAGAACCATCTTTACTAAACTACTAACAATCAGACATGACTTTTCACTCTCCATCAGCTCATACACACACACACAAATTAGACATCTCAGTTACACACAAACACCAATCTGTATTATAAATTCTATATAACACACACACATTATATATATATATTTAAGATTAAAACTATATATATAGTTTGAATCTTATTTTACGGTGTAAAAAGAACTGAAATTAACTTGCAGATGTTTTGTTGATGTGGCCGATCGTTCTCGTGGATTCACTGTGGTACTGTGGTATATTATAAACCAATCGCTGACTTCTACCCGGTACACGTTTCATCCAGCATATGAAGCCCAACCATCTGAGATTAAACACGTATCTGGTAGATTCCAGCGTTTAATAATGGGACACAATACTTCCCCGAGAATGATAAGCGATATCAACGAAACATATCCAAATGATTTTATTTATTTATTATACTCAGTTTTAAAAATAACATTGTAAATGATTAAAAAAGCGAAAGAAAGGAGGAAGGAAAAAAGAAAGAAAAACACACAAGCAGGTAATATATACAACAAAAGGCAGGACAAACGATCCGCTACCAGAGCAAAAGATAACAATATCGCGAGGAGCACTGGGAAACCTCTCTAATAATTTTTTAGGCAAGCCATCACCAGTTACCTCTTTTAGGCGAGCTGCCAGTGGAGATAAGAACCTTGCAGGTAGTAGCCCAACTCCTCTAAACGTCTCGAACGTCATCGGCTGGAAAAAGTAGTTGACAGATCTCTTGTTTTGCAGCTTAAAATAAGATCCAACCTGCAACTATACCTATCAATTATAAGGTAGAATTGTGTCTTTAATTCCGTATATAAAAAATAAAAAAAATAGTAACGGGCGTCTGACAAACTTCATGGCTGGCTGACACCTTTCTTCCCTAATTTACTTGTGTTTGTCATTAGACTTCCGTTGTGCTAGACCACCGCTTTCGTTTAGGAGATCTTATCGGCTGCAGTTCTTATTTTTCAAGTCTGGTACTTATTTTATCGATCTTTTTTGTCGAACCGCTAGATTACAGGATATAAACACGCACACACGTACACATATACAACGGGCTTCTGCAGTTTCCCTTCTACTAAATTCCATTCACAAGTAGAAGACCCTTGCCCAAGATGCCACGCAGCAGGATTGAACCCAGAACTATATGGTTACGAAGTGAACTTCTTAACCACTATATATTTACAAAATGATAATTCTTATTCTGTCTCTGCTTGTACCGCAAGTGCCAGAAGGAGCACTTATTTACAAGCCGAGCTTTGTAGGTCTCCTTCTTTGCTCGGATGGCATCTTTAACCTCTTGATTGAACCAAGGGGTCCTCCTGCAAGTCGCTTTTGCCTACAACACTTAACAGCTGAGGCAGAAACTGCCGAGCTAAACAGTCTCCACCCTGTTTCAACGTCTTCAGTTTGCTGAATTTGAATGCAATAGTATCCGCATACCTGGTCCTGACTTTCTTATCCGCCAACGCCTCAAACTTTATCCTATAGGTCGACATGGACCTGCCAGTTTTGGGGACTTCTTTGGCTTTGGGTAGTCTCAAGTTGTCGATAACTAGATGGTGATCAGATGACAGCTCAGCCCCTCTCTTAACATGAACACCCAGCACAGAATCGAAAAGATCAGTGACAATAACAAAATCAATTATTGATCTCTGGTCCTGATTCCCCTTATACCATGTATATTTATGGATGTCTCTGTGTTGGAAGAAGGTGTTTATAATAGTCTATTGCTAGAACAGAAGTCTAATTAAGCCTCTCCATTTGTATATAGATCGGGCTCGCCATTCCTTCCAACCACTCCTTTCATGGTAGGTGGTCAGTGCCAACATGTGCATTGAAGTTTCCCATTAGGATATATAACACGGTCTTAACTACATCTAATGCTGCAGTGACTTTATCAAGGAAGGATCTGTATTCAGACAATAATAGAGGGATCTCCTTGGTAAGCCTAACCGGTAAAGTCTATGCTAAGTGTCTGGCAAAGAGATATAGGGATATTATCGAGTCCAAGTTAGCTGATGAACAGTGAGATTTTCCCTTGGATGCAGCACAATTTAAATTTTCGTTTTGGATGCAGCACAGCCGACCAAATATTCACACTGAGGTAGGTGTAAAAAACCAAACTCATTATCTTCTATTCGGTATTCGTGCCAACCCTTACTTATGGTCATGAATCTTGAGCAATGACCGAAAGAATACAAGTAGCCGAAATGGGGTTCCTCCGAAGTGTTTTTGGTGTAACGTTACTCGATAGAGTGTGTAACTCGGTGATTAGCGAGTCGCTCCAAGTAGAAGCGCTACTTCTCCGAATTGAGAGATCACGGCTCCGATACTATTGGCATGTGGTTAGGATGTCTCAGGAAAGAATCGCTGGTCTCTATTGGGGTTCCACCCGGATCATTTAGAGGCGGTTGATTCTGTGAGGACCAGCTGGAAGGCGTGTTTGGGACTCTGCTCCCACAACCCTCCCAGGAATGAGTGGGAGAAGAAGAAGAAGAAGAAGAAGAAGAAGAAGAAGAAGAAGAAGAAGAAGAAGAAGAAGAAGAAAAATTAGCTACTGTAGTCGAGTGTTGACAAATAAACGCAACAACTGGCCTCTGAAAACAAAGATACGGAAGGCGGTAGCCTCCGACACATCAAAGGAGTAATGTTTACAAACACATTTCATTGCCTACGACTACGTAATACTGTGTATCAAATAAATTGGATAGCAATTGTTACTTCTGTTAGCACCCTGATGGTGTAATAGTTATTGTATTCTGTTGTTTAAAAGTGGTTATTTGAATTATAAGATTAATTTAAAACGTGAAAGTTACATTACTGATGTATGCTATGTATACATCGTCGGCGGCAAAATGATAGAGTGGTTAGAAAATGTCGGATAGAATGTTTTGCTATATATGTTTCGACTCTGCCCTCTGAGTTTAAATTCCTTCAAGATCAACTTTGTCTTTCATCCTTTCGAAGTTGATAAAAGGAAGTACTAGCCAAGTACCGAGGTTGATTCTTCCTCTATATCCCTTTAAGATGCCAAATACAATAGAAGAAAAGGAAAGAAAATAGTAATAAGCTTCAAATTTGTTAATTTTCTCAGTAAAGATGTACCCGTGGTTGTTTGATCTCCGTCGGTTCCAGCGACAAGTGTTTCACTTTCATAAACGGAACAGCTGAGAATTCCGTAGCAACGTGTAATGTAGCTCCCAGGGAGATTCAGCATGACACAGTGTGTGACCAGACCGGCAGTTTAAATTACATGTATAAGTATAAGTCTCTTTTCCTAGCTGTGTGAATTAGAGCAACATGAAATAACATGTCTAGCCCAAGGACACAACACACCGCTGGGAATCGAACTCATGACCTAACAATTATGAGCTGAACACTTTAACCATCATGCCACGCACCTGCACATGCAACTTCGCCCGTGGTACTATGAAGGTTCTCTATTCTTACGTCGTCGCTCAACTTGCTAGAAATGGCAGCCAAATTTCACCAAATAGAAAGAAAGAACACATTGGGCCATGTAGTCTTAGATATACAAAAAAGACAGGATAATCACAGTTGGGATGTCATTGATCATGTGTTTGCTGGGCGAGGACTGACCTGTGTAAAATAACAACAATAACAAAAACACACCAACATATGTTTACCAGTGGCGAGTGGCAGTGTGGGATAAAATTCATTTCCGAAAAAGCAAATGATTTACAAGAAAAACATTGAACACTTTCTATACTGTTTAGTAGGCGTATGATAAAAGGCTATCAAGCCGTGACCATGCCGTCTTTTTAGAGGGGATAAACCTACGGGGCGGCATCACAAACTATTGTAGCAGTAGCCTCCCTTGTTGTGACTCACAACCCCAATAGATTAACAACATCTAGACGGGAAGTAGAACCCTTTCTGTAACTTCCGGTCAGAACCCTATAAAACTAACAACTTTAAGTTCTCACTCTCTCATTTGCCCTTCCGGCGCCTGGCCTTCGCCAGGCGTCTCGCGTTTGCCTGGCAATCAAAACGGTAACTACTAACTTTGCTTCATTCTTTCGTTTATTCATTGACATGTCAACTATACTGTTCTATATATATCCATGATTGTTAATTAAATATTACACACCAGTATCATCGCTATATTGGTAACCCTAACGTGATACGAACACGCAGCCGTTCATTGTTATAAGTGGTCACCCCGAAAAAAAAGAAAAAAATAGCAGAATCTGGTGTTGTGTGAGTAACATTACGAATACACAGCAAATTTATTGACAAACTATGAAAATACTCAGTCAAAGAAACGAACACACCACGCACATGTGAAATTCGCGTTCAGACAGACTTTTTCTCTCACGCATCAACTAACCGTCGCATTTCACGATATATATATGTTTCTCGTTTCTTACAACGAACACTTAAAAAAAAAAAAAAAAAAAGAAATTTGATATTTTTTTAAAAACATTTCAACAGGAACATTTATTTTCGATGAACCATTGCCTTTTTTTTTTTCATCGTTTTCTTCATCGTTCAATTTTTTTTTTTTCAAAAGTTCACACCAATAATTATGCTAAGTGAAGCCTTTCTTTTTCATCATTGTCACTTTCACACTTGCACTATCATTTTCTCGCGCGTTAGAAATATTATTTTTTAAACCTAACTTAACCTTGTATTGGCACGTGTAGGCAGCACAAATTCTCGACTCACAGAGATAGTCGCACGCCAGAGATAACGTTTCTCGCCAAGGATTCTTCAGCCTTAAGCTATATTCTCCTATTTGCCGGTTTAAAAATTTACCACGTAAATTTGCCGTTGAAAACTGCGCATTTATTCAGAATGCTTATTTCTTTAGTCGCTGGCCTCTTGACCCTTCCAGGTCAACGCATTCTCAGCATCGACCATCAATTTCGGCTGTTATTTCTAGCACTTTGCGCAACTCATTTTTTCCGAAAAAAATTTTTTTACTGTGAATTTAAACACCGAATACGCTCACTCTGCGAGACAACATCAACAGCAACACAGCTTCACCAACAACCAAAACCAGCAGAACAAGCCAGAGAATTTATTTTTGCAGCACTCTTCCTGTGAGAAAATCCATTCGGAGGTTGGAAATTTCACGATATACCACAGAACAGAAACCACCTGCATTCATTCTCTGGAACACACTTTCTTTCCTGCTGTCATGTGATTGCACACCTGTGAACCATATTTTGTACATTTGAACTTTGAGCTCTTCTCTTACTTTATTACATTGTATCTTTGGGTGATGGATAGATAGATGTCCAGTCGTTCTCTGGCCAAGAGCGGTTGGCTACCTTGACATCTATCATTGATTTTTGCAAACATTCTTTTGTCATAATTTTCATGCCTGTTACAACATTCTCACCAACTTGCTACATATTTCATTCGATTTTTATATTCTAAAATTCTGGCGGGAGGTTATGTAGCAGTAGCCTCCCTTGTTGTGACTCACAACCCCAATAGATTAACAACATCTAGACGGGAAGTAGAACCCTTTCTGTAACTTCCGGTTAGAACCCTATAAAACTAACAACTTTAAGTTCTCACTCTCTCATTTGCCCTTCCGGCGCCTGGCCTTCGCCAGGCGTCTCGCGTTTGCCTGGCAATCAAAACGGTAACTACTAACTTTGCTTCATTCTTTCGTTTATTCATTGACATGTCAACTATACTGTTAAATTGTTGATTAATATTATACACACAAACCAAGTCTATTTGTTACATTCATACACCCTAATTCTCGCTATACTATCTTAGGTTTCTAATCTGGGATATAACCTACCAAAATACTTTCTCAAGCGGCAATTCAGTAAAATCACTTGGACGCCCAAGTGACCGAGAATCGCAATTTGATTGCTTTTTAATAGGTTTCTTGTTGGACATAAAGCAGTGGAGACAACCTTTTAACTAAGGAACGAAATCAAAGACATAATTGGGGCTCATGTTGACGACCTCTTCGCGGTGGGTCAAGGAAACGACAACAACTCGAGACAGCAACAGCTTTAATACGCAAGAAGAAACACATCCAAAATCTTAACGGTGAAACAATGTTATGAAAATATATAACTTTATACCTCAAAATTGAAATAGGGATATTGATGAAGCCTCGAATTTCCCGGATTTTCTTTATCATGTAATAAATAATTTATAAATAACTTTTAATAAATATATGTTTTGATTTACAATAAAATAGTAATGATTTTTTAAAACTGTTTAAATCTGCATTCATCCTTTATTTCGACACCACGAAATAAATGTAAAGTAAATTTAACAGTTTTTATATATTTGTTTGAAAGACTAACTTCTGCGGCAAATTGCCAAACAAATATTTCTGCAAAATGTTAATGTTGTAAGGGAGTCAACTCTTCATAACTAATGAAACAAATCTAAGTCGTACAATATATAAAAATATATCAAGGGAGTTAATTTAATATTTTATTATCTCCCTTACATTAGATGAGGTGGTAGTAGATAAGCTAAACGTTTGTGTTACAAAAGGCCTAGATCAACCTTCATTTTTTGTTTGTTTCATTTACTGTTAAAGGTGGCAAATTAGCAGAGCCGTTAGGGCGCCAGGTTAAAAACATCTCGGATTTTGTTCCGGTCTACTGTTCTCTAAGTTCAAATCCTATCGTGGCCAAATTGTACTGGGGTTTGTACCTTCCCACCCCCCTCTCTCTCACTCTTTCACCTTCACCCCCTCTCTCTCTCACTCTTTCACCTTCACCCACCCTCTCTCTCTGTCTGAAAGAAATCGGCTGCGATCCGGCCCTATGAGGGATGAGCTCAAGTTGAAAATGTTCAAGACACGTCATGTGTTTGAACCGCTCTCCTACGACTCCATTAGAAGTTTACAATTTAGTCATAGAGGGAAGGTCAGTGACCATGACCTCTATAAATATTTCGGTGACTGGTGAGAGAACGGTATCCTCGAATTGGAAACCTGGCCCAAATATTTACTAAATGCAACCAAAAGCCATGTGGTGGCATTACACCAAGTGACAGCTTAACTCTACCATCCAAGTAGTCACAGTGGAATTTGAATTTAGAACACAAAGAGCCAGAATAAATGCCACTCTAAGTCCAATACTCTAACAATTCCACCAATCCATCGCCCCAGACTGGTATTTTATTTTATCAATTCCAGAAAGATAAAATATAAAGTTGACCTCGGAGTAATTTGAACTTAAAATGCAGAGAGCCGAAAAAACTACTGCAAAATATTTTCCTACACGCTAACGACTAGCAAAATGGTTTGAGGTATTTGTTTCAGCTGCTTACGCCCTACAAATTCCACCAATATAGCAGATCTGTGATCAAATTGTATTCCTGTGCTCTAAGTTCAAATCTCACTGATATAGCAGATCTTTGATGAAATGGCTCTGAGTTCAAATCCTGACAATATAGCAAATCGTGATCAAATGGTATTGATGCGCTCTGAATTCAAATCCCACTGATATAGCAGACCTCTGATCAAACAATATTCCAGCCTTGACCATCCCGACTTCCTTTGTAAGATGGTAGGGTATGATTTGAGGAAACCTATCTGCTTTTTCTAACAGGTATCAACTAAGTTAAACGTTAATTTCGGTCATATAAGTTCTAGGTTCAATTTCGATTGGTAGTATTGATTTTATTTTTTTAGACCGACAAGTTTCAGTAATATAGAGAAGTAAACTAATCATAACCTACCAAACCACACAAGGTAACTTTACTATATTAAAATATATTAATCTAAACAGATGAGCTAAACGTGGTAGCTTGACCAGGTAGAAACAGCGGCTGAATCGCTTTCAAATCACACTCCTGTTGTCTTAAGAAAGATGGATACATTTGGCAATATAGTCCCTGATACACACGCAGTCAAACACGCACACACACACACGTGATGGCATTGCCTGTAACGTTTTTGGCCAGAGATCTTGATCGATCAGGGTTGACTGGGGTAAAACGCCAGCAACATTAAAATATATTAGAACATTAAAATATATTAGAAAATTAGAATATATTAAAATATATTAAGAACATTAAAATATATTAGAAAATCAAATATAGATTTAATACCAGTGTGACTACAATTATAAAAGCCTCGCTGTCTAGCAATCGAACTTACGACCTAATGAGTCTAACAACCTCGGTCCGCCGGGGTCGCGGGACGGCCAGCGCATGGCCCCCATTTGCTCATAATACTTAGATATGGGGAGAGCCAGAGAGACGGCGGCAGTGACAGTGGGAGTTTGGTTCCTTTGCGTTCGGACCTGGTATATATGTATATGTTCCACAGACACACTCAGATTAACAATAGCAATTATACACCTAATTGGGCATTAAGCAGCTAAAGTACATGTAAATTATATATTTGTATATATACAGTATAAGGTTAACCGAGGCTGCGTAAAAGTGTATATAAATATATATTTAGAATATATAGCCATGTAAGCATGTCAAATTAACGCATGTCCCTGTAAGTTGAAAAACAAATCAATACAATGTACCCCTGCCATTCGCGGTCCCGGTTATGCGCTGAATTTTCCGTAGAACCTAACTAATAATTGTTCGTGGAAATCACCGCATATTCGCGGAATCGTAAATATCTTCTGCGATTTTTTAAATGGCTTTTTTCGTGACAATCATCATCATCATCACCATCATCGTTTAACGTCCGTGTTCCACGCTTGCATGGGTTTGGACGGGGGTTTTCTCACTTGAGGCAAGAGTGGTTATCTTGCTCGCATAGGACTATCTGGCGGGTTTTCTACAGCTGGATGCCCTTCCTAACACCAACCACATTTACAGTGTGGGGCTGGGAGGTTTTTACCGTGTTGCCTACACGGCCACATTACAGCGTGAACTGTGTGTTTTTTGACGTGACACCTACACGATCTCATTTGTTTCGGCCTGGATGTTGTGGCACCAACATAACTTTACATTGAAAGGGGCGGTGTGGATGGAGTGGGGGGACGGGGGTGTATTTTGTTAGAGGTGCCTACTGACTATAGTAGGTTTTACTATGTATTTAGGTAAGGCGGGTCTTCTCTGTTACTGAGTACCGCCAAAGGTCTCGGTCCAGTGACATTGTGTTGGTGAGGTGTAAGTGTGTGAGGTCGGAATTTATCAGCTCGTCCCAGGTTTTTCTAGGTCTGCCTATTCCGTGGCTACCGTCTATCTTTATTGCCCTGCACTTTGTTATACAGCTATCGTTCTTCATGCGCATCACGTGACCATACCAACGTAGCCTTCTCTCGAGTAAACAACATCTGATCCCTCTTATTTCTAATTTTTTCCTTAGTTCGTTTATGCTTTGCCGTTCACGTATGTTACTATTACACATCCAGCGGAGCACGCAAGCTTCGTTCCTCTCTAGTCTGCGTATATCCTCTGCACACAATGCCCAGGTCTCACTGCCATGCAACATTGCTGTTCGTATGCAGGCATCGTACAACCTGCCTTTCATTTTTAGGGAGAACCCTTTAGCGGCTAATAGCGGTATAAGCTCTCTGAACTTTTTCCATCCAGTTCTGACTCTAGCAATATATATATATTTTAACGCTAAATTATTAATAACAATATACTGTATTCACCGCCCTATGGGACGCCCCTTCGCATAAGACGCTCTCTCGTTTTTATTATATTTTACGTTATATTTTGACGTTTATAGACATTTTTATTGACCACGTCGTCCAATATTCGCGATTTTTCACTTTTCGCAGGTGCTCTAGGGACGTAAGCCCCGCGAATACCGGGGGAGAACTGTATTCTGATTCAATTTTTAGAATCATAATTGGGATCTCATCAGTGTGTATGTACATCTAACATCTACAAAGAAATACATAACGCCCGGCATTATAAATGCTTGGTAATGTGATAGTAATAATGAAATATACTTGTTTATGTCGGTAATTAATTATAACACATATTAAATTATTCACTGAGTAACCTAAGTATACGTTACATATAAATTTGTACATATACAGTACAGAATTTAACTGAGACTGCGTATATAAATTTAAACATTGGGTATATAAACATATAAACATTTAAACATGTAAACAGATTTAGGTATTTATATTTTTTCAATTTACACCACACATTCATGCGCGCGCGCGCGCACGCACACACACACACACACACACACACACACACACACACACACACACACACACACACACACACACACACGCACGCACGCACGCACGCACGCACACACACGCACGCACGCACGCACGCACGCACGCACGTACGTACGCGCGCGCGCGCACACACACACACACACACACACGTATATATACACACACGCACACATCACACAGTCACACTACACATATACTCACACACACAGTCACACTACACTCGCACTCACACACACAGTCACCCCTTCAACCCACAAACACACATACTCAGTGACACAGGGTACACAAGGTATATTCGGTACACCCAGCAAAGTTTATATTGTTGTTTTGGTGTAAAGTCGAAGTTGATCATTGAACTAACTTCTCCACATTTCACACCAAATGGTCTCCAAATGTTTCACTCATTTGACGACCTACTGGCGCCGCAGTGATGATACTGTCTCACTTCATATCTATCTATCTATCTATCTATCTATCTATCTATCTACATCTGGACCCGGAGTGTCGACTGGTGGTCCTAGACGTTGACGGTAGTGAAGGTGGAGCCTTCAGGCTGGTGGCCGCATATGCCCCATCCGGGACACCGCGGCCAGACTTCTTCAAACGTCTAGAGACTTTTCTGGGAACGTCCCGCTCCTTGCTTTTAGTGGGGGACTGGAATGGAATCCTAGATGCACGTTGGGACTATGTGGGAGCATGTCCCGACAAAGGGGGTGTAACAGCCTCAAACAGTTAATCGACCGATTTGACCAGGCCGATAGATATCGACTAGATTTTCCGACTGCGCCACTGTGGACGTGGAGTAATCGTAGCGGAACATCTAGATCGTACCTAGATAGGGTTCTAGTTAGAAATAAGGATAGGGACATGTTAAGCTGTCCACAAATGTTCATGGTTGCCTATTCAGATCACAAACTAGTGACCTGCATGGCCAACCTTGATAGAACCCATAGACAAGGACCCGGCTACTGGAAGCTGAACTTGTCGTTACCGACAAGCAAAGCCTACAGTAGACGGATTAGCACTTTAGTTAAACAGCACTTGACAGGGGCCATTGTCAACAACAGATGGTGGTACTCTCTCAAGAAGGCAGTTAGATTAGATTAGATAGTTTTTAGTAAAGAATTAGCGTTAGATAGAAATAGAACCGAGAAGGAACTGGTAGATAAAGTAGAAGAGGCAATTAGAAGTGGCAACGTAGCCAGCGTGCTAGCAACGAGAACGGCCTTGGACCAGTTCTTCGACGCAAAGCACGAGGGCTGCGTTGTCAGAAGCAAAATACGTGCTCTGGGAAACGAGGGAGCCAAAGCTGTTAGCTGGGCCCGAGTGACGGAGGCAAAAAGTGGCAACAAGTCCACGATTCGGTCTTTGAAGGACCAAAACGGACGCGTGATACGTGAGCCGAAGCAGATGTGTGCGGCTTTTCAGCGGCACTTTGCTCAGCTGTTCGGGGGGAGCGGCGCGCCGGGAGAGGCTATGGATTTCGGTCCATACCTCGACGGCCTACCGCGACTCTCGGACAGCGAGGCAAAGTTCTGCGAAAAGTCGATTTCAGCCACTGAGATAGGGAACGCGCTGAGCCAATGCGGCAAACGCAAATCTCCAGGTCTCGACGGTCTACCCTACGAATTTTACGTAGCAATGCCGGACTTATTCTCTGGTCTCCTGGAAGCGGTCTACTGCAACTGGCAACAGAACGGGAGAATTCCCAGTTCTGTAACCGGGGGCGTGGTCACACTAATCGGGAAGGACGAGAATAAGGGGGATGACATAGGCAACTTCCGGCCCATAACTCTGCTAAACACAGAGTTACAGATTTTGGCCAAGGTGTTGGCAAAGAGGCTGGCGCTTGTCGTCGAGAACCTGGTGGGAGAAGCGCAGACATGCGCAATCCCGACCAGGTCCATACACGACAACCTCCACCTCATGCGATACATCATAGAGAGGGTAGGGTGTAAACCCGGCTTCGGTGGGGCCCTGATCAACTTGGATCAGTCTAAGGCTTTCGATAGGGTTGACCATCGTTACCTGGATGCGGTGCTCGAGGCGGCAGGCTTCGGACCCGTGTTCAGGGGCTGGATTGCTGCAATGCACAACAGCAACATCTGCTCAAGGGTCAAGGTGAACGACTACCTCTCGGAGCCGTTCCATATTACGCGATCCATTCGACAGGAATGCCCTCTCTCCTCCCTTCTGTACGTACTGACTCTCGAGCCACTACTGCGGAAGCTGGAGCTATTGCAGGGCATCCCTCTGGAACCGGGACTGCGGAAAGCGGCGTCGGCCTACGCCGACGACGTGACAGTAATGGTGTCGAGCGCCTCGCAAATCGAGGAAGTCGGCACCTTACTAAAGGAATACGAAAGTCTCACAGGAGCGAAGCTGAACCGGGACAAGTCCATCGGTTTGCAACTCGGATCGTGGAGAGGCAGACCGATGCCTTCCGATGGCGTCGTCGGACGCTGGACGGAAGGACCGGTAAAGCTGCTCGGGGTCTGGTTTGGTCCGGACCTCCAGGTGGAGAAGAACTGGAACGAAGTGACGGCCAAGGTGTTTGCACTCACCCAGAAGTGGGCCGAGTGCAAACTATCCTTGAAAGGTCGAGCGGAGGTGGCGAACACTTTTATAGCGTCCGCCATCTACTACCGCTTGACCGTCGTGCCTTGTCCAGCCAAAACGCTCGCCAAAATGGAGCGCGCGCTCTTCCGATTCCTTTGGAAGAGGCGGGCTCCTTTAGTGAGAAGATCCATCTGCTGCCAACACCCTTCTAACGGAGGGCTGGGGATGCCGTGGTTGACGGTGCGCAAACACGCGCTCAGGCTGCGGCATCTCTACGTATTCCTCACCGGACAACCGGTGTGGGCCCCGTTCGTGAGGCGAGCCTTCCCACGACTCGTCTCGCTGACCGAGCTGCAGTCCTGGGTCAAGCAAAGACCGAGGAAAATGGGCGACTGGCACATCGAATGTGCTCAGGCGCTCACAGCCCTCTGGCAGGCGGACCCGGCGATCAGTGGAGACTCCACTTTGTCATTCTATAGAGGGTTGGTCCGCAGCAAGTGCGACGACGCGCTCGGTGAAACTCTAGGCGTAGAGGAAGATGAACTGGCCAGTCTGTTCGGTAGGACCTTCCGCCCGGGACCGATGGACAACTTCCAAAAGTCCCTGACCTGGCAGTGCTACCGAGGAGCTCTACCAGTTCGAGACAAGCTCTACAGACATGGGCGCCCGGGCAGGGACCCTGCAAAAAAGATCTGTCCGAGGTGCGTGCGAGACGAAGAAACCGTCGTGCACGCATTCATACACTGCCCGGGTGTCACTGACCTGTGGGGCTATGTAGAACGACTATTGTCGCGGGTGGGACCAATCCAGTTGACCACCGAGTCCATTGTCATGATCAAACCACCACCCTCCTTCAAAAACGAAGGAGAGGCGGTTTTCCTTTGTGTGATAGCTATGGCGAAAGAGGTTGTATGGTGGACAAGGTTGAAAGGGCTGAGGTCAGACACCTTTCTCTCCGGCCAACAACTGATTCTTTTTTTCAAATACCACTTTGGAAGAAGAATCAGGATGGAGAGAGAGGTGCTGTACCCCAGCAAGTTTTTATGAAAGGTGGGTGAAAGTGGCGAGAATGGCCCGAGTGAATGGGCCTTCTCTCTATATCAGCCTGTAGGTTGAGGAAAAGGAGGAGGAGAGGAAAGGAGTACAAGCTCTTCGTACTCCTGGAGATGAGGGTTGCACATTTTTTTTCGGGGGTATGTGTTACCCATATAAACTGTCTCCCTCTATTGGGGAAAATCGACTAACTTTTTAAATTCCATTTGTGATAACATTTTACACGTTTTTATTGTATGTAAACTTCCCCCTTTGTATTTGTCCCCTTCTTTTGTGCCCCTGTGGCTAATAAAGAAATATATCTATCTATCTATCTATCTATCTATCTATCTATCTATCTATCTATGTATTTGTCCCCTTCTTTTGTGCCCCTGTGGCTAATAAAGAAATATATCTATCTATCTATCTATCTATCTATCTATTTATCTGTCTGTGGCGAAAATGGCCCGAGTGAATGGGCCTTCTCTGTATATAAACCTGTAGGTTGAGGAAGATAAACAGAGGGAAGACAGGAACATCTACACAACGTGTTCCTGGTGTTGAGGGTTGTTCTATCCACGGGGTGTAAAACAACTCTGCAGTAACGTTCCCCCCCCCCTATTGGAGATTTCAATTGTTATTTTATTATATATAGTTTATTGTTATTTATTAATGTTAAAGTTATATGATTTTTATGTAAAACCCCCGCCGTTACGTCTTGTATTGTCCCATTTTTGTACGCCCCTGTGGCAAATAAAGAAAGATATCTATCTATATCTGTCTGTCTGTCTATCTATCAGTCTGTCGGCCTGCCTGATATATGGTACCAGTATATATATATATATATATATATATATATATATATATATATATATATATATATATATATATATATATATATAGTGAAAAATTGAACGGGAACAAAACAGAGAGGCAGTACGAACAAAGGTTTATTAGTTTCACGCTCTTGAGAGTGGGGTGGTATGTATGTTTGTGTGTGTGTGTGTGTGTGTTTGTGTATGCGAAAAGTCAACAAGAAAAAAAACAACACGAAAGAACAATACAGTACAATAACACAAGAGCAAGAATGAGGGGGTGATTCTACTGACATGGCTTTAAAAATGAGGCTGCTTGCATAATTGCAAACAAATCGAATAATATTGTTGATTTTCGAAAAACTCAGATTACATTTATTCTATTCAGCCATGTAGAGCGAAAATTTTTATTTATTTATTTTTTTCAATTATATATATATACATCCTGGAACAGTTCGTGATTTGAACTCGGGAATTTTATATTCTCCGAGTGAGAAAAACCCTCTGACGAAAGTTTTCTTCTCAATGGATTTCCGCATGGATTATCCATTTATTTTGAGACTTGAAACCGCGCGGTAAGGGTAATTATAGCAGGTACAGTGAACTTTTTAAAATTTATTTTAAAACTTTTTCTTATTTGCTAAACCTTGATTATATATGTTCTGGCTCGTTAATTTATTAACCTGCCATAGAACCACATTGGTATACGGTTGGATAATACATGTATCCCTATATGTATTTTGCATGTAGGGAGACATACTATATTATTATTAATCTCCCCTGGTCGAGATAACATTTTGGTCGTTTTAACTGCTGCTATTTCTAGTGGCAGTACATTGACTTTTCCGCCCCTGCCTTCTATCTTTACACACGGCACTATACAGAATTCTTTAGAATCTGCCATTTGACCAGAGACAGTGAACTTTTTCAGTGCTATGGAATTCAGTCCCCGCCAGCTGTTCCATCCTCCGAATTATTATTTTTATATGAGTCCCTAGTGTCCGCGCATTGCCTGGAGACTTAGCTGAGAATAGACTCCCTGATGACGTAATGAATTCTCGATGGTTACATTGCGTAACTATCTTTATCCCATTACAGAAACTAATTAGTTGGAGTGAAAATTTTAGTTAGTAAGTTAATTTTTAATTTTTAAAATTTTCTTATTTTACGTCTTTCATATATATATATATATATATATATATATATATATATATATATACACACACACACACACACACACACACACATATATATATATATATATATATATATATATATATATATATATATATATATGTATACATATATATATATATATATATATATATATATATATATATATATATATATATATTAGAAAGTGAGGTTTTTTTTACAAAATGAAAAATAACCGAGGTGTCCTACACGAGTGGAAGTATAAAGAAAAAGGGATGAAATCGAAAATGCAACTGAAGTCTTATTTTTTAAAAATATATATATTTATTTGGTTCCTTTACCGGTTTCGCAGTTCTTCTGCTTTTCAAAAGGTGAGTTGAGATGGAGGGTCTGTGGTTTTTCTCCATATCTATCTATCTATATATATATATATATATATATATATATATATATATATATATATATATATATATATATATATATATATATATATATATATATATATGTATATATATATATATATATATATATATATATATATATATATATATATATATATGTATATATATACACATATACACACACATACATATACATATATATATATATACACACATACATACATACATACATACATACATACATACATATATATATATATATATATATATATATATATACAATATGTTGAAAAGGTAACACACCAGAGAGAGATATATAGTGCATTATCAATGATACAGGGAAAAAACCCACCAGTGTATGGAATCCATAACCTATGAAAGGCAGACTATAGACACGATAATTAAAAATATAAATTAAAGCGTAAATAAATACCTCTATAACTATATAGCACACGTACAAATCCAAAGATATGTTTCACCAAAAATTTATTGAAAGAAATGGTCTAGTCTCGGTTCATCAGCGTGTGTAAGGCTATACATTTCAGACAACACTAAGAGAATTTTAAAATTGACTGTCCAGCTACACGTGGGAGAGAGAAGTCACAGCGTGTTTAAGGGCAGTAAACCAGTGGTCTCTGAGGGACGAACTGCTAGAAAGGGCAGCCCAAATCCACTCAGAGAAGTGTGTTCAACCAAACAGAGATAGGAAAACTGTTATTAGGAGCGAAATATCACGATAAATTAACGGAGGCATAGGCCGTCGTTATTCCCTGTAAATAATGTGCTCAAAGGAGAAGAGATCCTGAGCTCTTTAAAATACAATATGTTGAAAAGGTAACACACTAGAGAGAGATATACAGTGCGTTATCCAGGCGCGGCTTAGGACAAATGTCCTCCATAGTGTCAACATGGCGTCTCAGTCTCTTGTCCGGAAAGTCCTCAATATCCAGCCAGCGAGTTATCTGCACATTGTCGGCACTTTCATGATGTGTGAGGAAAAAGATGCATCATCGCTCATGTCTATACCCAGGTCTCTTATCGATTTCGACACGAGGATATCGGTCCCTCCTGGTCCGGCGTAACTGTGTTGTACTGTATTAGTGTTTGCAGGTTTGTATTGTAGGGCTTGGAATTTGCCAGCATTAAACTGCATGTCGTTGTCTTCCGCCCATTTGTATATGGCATCCAGATCTTGTTGTAAAAGGGCAGCGTCAGCCGGGTTTTTGATTGCCTGTGCTACCTTAGTGTCATCAGCATAGCTAGTGAGGGATCTTGTTGTATGTACTACAGAGGGCATGTCTGAGAGAGCCACCAAAAACAGTAGTGGTCACAGGACTGTCCCTTGGGGCACCCCACTTGTTATTGATGTTTCCTTTGAGAAGGCCCCGTTTGCTGCAACTGTCTGGCTTCTGCCCTTTAAGAAGTCATGCAGCCACTCACCTACTTTTCCAGGTATGCCGAGTCCATGTAGTTTGTGACATATCATTCCGTGGTCGACCTTGTCAAAGGCCTTTGCAAAGTGAAGATATATCACGTCCACATGTGAGCTGTTTAGCAGTTGTTTCAGTACCCAGTCGTAGTGATGTAGCAGCTGTGTAAGGCAGCTTCTTCCTGAGCGAAAGACATGCTGCGTGCTAGTCAGGCAGTCATTTTCCTCGAGGAAAATGATCAGTTTCTTCCATGACCTTGCTGATATGTGACGTCAGGGAGACTGGCCTATAGTTTTTGGCCTCCGCTCTGCTACCTCCTTTATGGATAGGGCATATTGTGCCTTCTTTCAGCTCCCTGGGTAGTATACCGCTAGCCAAGGAGCTTCTGAAGAGCGTCTTCAGTGGAGTTGCTAAGGCCCGCTTACATGTTTTTAAGAGGACTGCTGGGAATCAATCAGGTCCAGCAGCTGAGTCCGTTCTGATATCATCTATGGCGTATACCACATCCTCCTCCGTTATGTCTATGTGGTTGATGGAGTGTTGTGGCGTCAAAGAACTCCTCTGGCTTTGTTATTTGCATGTACCTCAGTGGATATGTGAACATACTTTTGTACTGTTCGTTCAGTATTTCACTTATCTCTTGGGGATTCTCGGTTAATGAACCGTCTGTATGGAAGAGTGTCCCAATCTTGCAGTGTACCGAGGCAGTTTTGTTTTAATATTTTCTATGGCCCTGCTTTCTTTCTTTGCCCTCTCATTTTCATTGAAAAGTTTGAGTGCAATCTCGATGTCAAGTAGTGCATCTTTCAAATAGGATTCCATCTTGTTTTTGTTTTCTTGTTGCGCATTCAACTGGTTTGAGAGCTTGGTTCTTCGTCTCATAAGGATTTTCCTATCTCTGGGAATAAGATTTTTGCTTTCTGTTGGCCTTTTTCTCCGGGACAAACTTTTTGCATATAGTGTGTATCGTTGTCATGAAGTGTTGAAATTGTATGTAGGTGTCTTGTGTGGCGGTGTTTTCGCTCCATATTTGCTTCCGGATTTATCTTTTGATCTTTTTCCAGTTTGCCTTGTAGAAGTTAAGGCTGGATAAGATCCCGGTGCTTCTTGATGGTTCTGTCTCTGTTGATTCTCTCGGACCACATATCATTAGTTCTACTAAGTTATGATCCGAGAAAATTGTTGGTGTCACCTTTACATTATGGATGAGCACTTCGTTGTTTGTAAAACAGAGGTCTAGGATATTCTCGCCTCTTGTTGGGAGGAGTACTGCTTGTTCCATGAACAGCCTGTGTGTGAGGGCCAGCAGGGACTCCGTCTGTGTCTGTTCTATTGATGTCATTCCAGGGAGGAGGTGGCCCTCAGGCCATTTGACCTTTGGCAGGTTGAAGTCTCCCAGCAGTAGAATGCTGAGACTCTGGTCCAGTTTGTCAAGGACCTCTTCTATCCTACTGAGGCTATCCTCAAATTTGTGTGTGTGTGTGTGTGTGTGTGTGTGTGTGTGTGTGTGTGTGTGTGTGTGTGTGTGTGTGTGTGTGTGTGTGTGTGTGTGTGTGTGTGTGTGTGTGTGTGTGTGTGTGTGTGTGTGTGTGTGTTTATTTAATGGCTTAGTGGTGAGCCCTGTTACTCTGGAGTTTCATCTGCGCATTTCTCACTTTCTCACTTTTTGCCTTCTAAAATGGCTGATTGAATACACATGTGCCTTTTCTAAAAGAAATGTTTCCGTTTCTTCCTCTTCCCACTCTCTATCTTTCTAGTTCATCTTTTATTTCTCATTCTATCTTCTGATGAGGGACTACTGTCCAAAACGTAAAGACTCTTCTCCTACAATGTCAAGCATGAAACTAATATATTTCTTCATTGTACTCTGTTATTTGCTTTATTGCTTCTGTTTACTTTTTTTGCACAATTCAGTGAAAAACACGATTTATGATGAGGGACATAGTGTATGTATTAATGAGACAAATGTTCGACCCTGTGCTCTGCGTTTTCAATCCCAAGTTTCTTCAGATTCCCGTAGAGCTCGCGGTCGGATCTTTACTTCATTAATATTTGCAGACAACATGGTGACTCGACACAAGGTGATCTCGAACTTAATAGGTTTGATGCCGGGTGCTGCATGGCTGGAATGACAATCATAGCTGTGAAAACTGAGACACTCGTCCTCTCAAGAAAGCCTGCGCAGTGCACTCTACATGTGAATGGAATTCAAGTATCTTGGGGTTATTTTCACGAGTGATGGAAGGCAGGAGGCTGAATTAAGTGCCAAAATTGCGAGAGCTGGTGCAATAATGCGCTAGCTTCATCATTCAGTAACCAGAAGAAGAGAGGTAGGTGTAAAAGCCAAACTCGCTATCTTCAATTCGGTATTCGTGCCAACCCTATGGTCATGAATCTTGGGTAATGACCAAAAAAATACAAGTGGCTGAAATGGGCTTCCTTCGAAGGGTCTTTGGAGTAATGTTACTTGTTAGAGTGTATGGGTCGCAGATTAGAGAGTCACTCCAAGTAGAGCCACTACTTCTCTGAATTGAGAGATCATAGCACCGATACTATGGACATGTGGATAGAATGTCTCAGGAAAGAATCGCTGGACAGATTTTACGGGCAAAATCAACCGACAGGAGACCCAAGGGTAGACTCCGAGCAAAATGGTTGGATAACATCCATGAGGTCGGCTGGTCTCGCTTGGGGATCCAATCGGATCAATTGGAGACGGTTGTTTCTGACAGGACCCGCTACAAGGCGTATTTGATGACTTTGCCCCAATGACCCTCTCAGGACTATGTTGCAGTTACCATATTTTGCAGTTTCCATCTAATACCGAAAAGACTGGCCATGGGCTTGTGGCAGGTTCTGGGAAGCTGGGAATGAATGAACAAAGGTTACGTGTCTCAGGATAATATCCATGAGCTCAGCTAGTCCCACTTGGGGATCCAGACGGTTGCTTCGCTAAGACCTGTTAGAAGGCGTGCTTGAGGACTTTGTTCCCCACCCACCACGATCCCCACAAGAAGAAGATATGATTCTTAGAAACCCCAATAGAATATTAAAACAGATTTTCATATAAAAGATAACAATTCTGCAGAAAATGACAGAATAGACATTTAGCGAAATAGGATATCATGATATAATCGATAGATAGAAACAAGCAAACCACTCAATTGGTTAATGAAAAGCGATAAACATCAATAATTTTATCAAACAGGATATGATTACAAAACCGATAGACGTAGATCAAGCATAGAAAAGCAACAAGAACCCCAGACACCATCTTAGATAACACTTAGATAACAACTAATGAAAATCATAGTCACACACAATGTATGAACCTGTTCTAAAGTATTCACAGCTAGCTTGAAATACCGAACCGAAAACTCCCCCCAAAACATTGCCTCATGATCGTCGGGGTGTAGAACTGGAAAAATAATGTTGATATTTGAAGTCGTAAAAAGCAGATTTAACTCCAATATTGAGTCGGTACATTATTTATCGATCTCGAAACGCAAATTTGATTGGGGTAGAACTTGAACTTAGAGTGCTGAGAGCCAGAACCAATACTGCAGGCCATTCTATCCAACAATATATTGACTCTGACAATTCGCCGCATTATGATATTATATACGTTAGTGCGCATATTTCTTCATATGTAACATGTTGATATTTTTGCGTATCAGAAGATTAGTTAAAATACAATTGGATTTAAAAGTTTAAAAAACTATAGAATTACGTGTTAATTTGTAAATACACAAGTCATTTCAATCAGCGGCATTATTTAGTAGTATACCGAAACAAATACTTTTGTTAATACGCAAAACAACTTTTATATTCTGTATAGAACTTCTGTCCTTTAAAGCTTTATCATTTCTGTGGAAGTGTCGAACTTTAAATTTTTGGATGGTAAACATAAACTTGGAGGGTAGACCTAGTTTAACACCCCTACCTGGCCCTTGAGTATTTTAACAGGATCTCTAAAGTTTGTCTCAACCCTGTAGGTTCATTAGGCCGGTGCTTATGCCAGGTTCTTTGGCGTTAAGCGCCTGAAAGTACAATACTTTCCCATGGACAGGACGCCAGACATCGCAGTGTTAAATCGCCAGCATGTTGGCACTCATTTTCAGCTGACTATTCTGGAGGAACTAGAAATAGGTCTATTCTGTAAGAAACAGCCAAGCTAGATCTCTGGATTGAAGATATTTTCCTCGCTCCCTTTTACTAGTCAGAGGAGCGTATGGGGGGTGTCTTGCATGAGCACTGCTCCCCGTCCTCACTAAAGGATAGGAATAGGTGTTTATTTTCTACCAGAAAACAAACACGCATTCTTATTATTTTAATCGGTTCGAGACGATCGTTATTAATCTTTTAAGCAGTTACTGGCCCTTTATGGTCTGAGTTCAAATCCCGCCGAGGTTATCTTTGCCTTTCATCCTTACGAGTTCGATAAAATAAAGTACCAGTAATGTACTGGGTAATTGCTGGTCTTGTGCCAAAAGTAGAAACAATTAATCTTTTAAGTAGTTCTCAGTCACTGGGGATTTTAATTTTTGTATGGATGTTATTATTTATTATGTTATTAGTTAATTATGTCTATAGTGTTAACACAAATTATTTTACTTTCTATGTTATTGCTTTGTACAGAAAAAAAAAAAATTGACCCATTTCAGTTTGCTGGTATTTTTCTTAATTCAATTCTTGTGAGTCTAGTGGGAATTTAATTTGGAGAGAAGTTGAAGTACTTTTTGTGAGATCTAGATTTTTTGGTCCACAAGTTCTCAATTCTATTATATCACAACTAGAGAACATTGTATAAGTCACCTTCACATTAAAGATAAAATTCTATATTATTCGTGAAACAGAAATCTAGAGTTTCATCTGATTGACTAGAGGACTATCTCTAACATAAACAGCACATTGGTGACGGCAAACAGATATTCTGTTTGTCTCTAGTCATGTTTGATATAGTGAACGAATTTAAGCTTCTGACCGTTTGAAGCCGGGAAATATTGAATTTACCCATAAAAAGAATGTTGGTAGGCAGCGGATTGACAGAGTCTTTAGAACGATGGGTAGAATGCTTTGCGGTATTCGTTCCGGCTCACTATACTCTGAGTTCAAATCCCGTTGAGGTCAACTTTGCCTTTTATCTTTTTGAGGTCGATAAATAAATTATTTCTTTATATCTCTTTTCTCTCCTTCTTGAAAAAATTGGCTGTTCTCAAACCTAGAGATGGGTTTAAAATGTCCAAGACACATCGCGTGTCACCACGGTGCCATTACGACTCCACCAGGAGTTACGGATCCATACATATAATATGTTGGTACTCTACACTTTCTGAGGATTTCTTTAAATGTTGAATTATGATCTGGTTCACAATATAATGTAAATATTATTTAGTTAAGTTTGCTTTATATTTACTATTAGTGTCTGTAAATGTACTGTAGAACATACTGTACTTGTACAAGTTTCAGCTGACACTGCATGTACACCTGTACAACGAGAATAGATTTCCAACAGCGAATTAGCAGAATCATCATGGTGTCTGATTAAATTTTCTTGCAGTGTTTGTTCCGGTTCCCTGCACCTTGTGTTCCAATTTTGCCTTTTATCGTTTGTATGTATGGTTTCGTAACTCCTAATAGAGTTGTAGGGGTGCCATACGGCGTTTCTTGGGCATTTTTTAAAGCCTGGCAGAGCTCATCCCTCTCCAGGCCTCAGTACAGCAGATTTCTTCCATAGAAAAATATAGAATGTGAGAGAGAGGAAATGAGAAAAAGATATAGAGGAAGAATCGACCTTAGTACCGACTGGTACTTTTTTTTATCGACCTCGAAAGGATGAAAGGCAAAGTTGACCTCGGTGGGATTTGAA
>OZ024742.1:309586625-309609125 GCA_964016885.1 Eledone cirrhosa
ATATATATATATATATATATATATATATATATATATATATATATATATATATATATATATATATGTGTGTGTGTGCATGTCAGGCTTCTACCGATTGCGTCTACCAAATTTCACTCACAAGGCATTGGTCAACCCGAGGGTATAGCAGAAGACACTTGCCTAAGATGCAGCACAGTGGGACTTAACCCAGAACCACATGGCTATATATATATATATATATATATATATATATATATATATATGTATATATATATATATATATATATATATATATATATATATATATATATATATATATATATATATATAATAATGAAATGACAGCAGACTGGATTTGTGTAAATCCTTGAAAGGTTTATTATACTATGATCATTTCAATGACCGGGTTCCGTATGAATCCGGTGATTGAATCAGGTATTCGAAATATAATACGTGAATGTAATAGATAAAATCCATGGGGCTGAAAATCGAGGACCCGAGGGCGACCGCTATCTTATATTATTACATTACGATTGACCATACGGAATAGACCAGCTCTATACAGTGGTGAACCTCAAACCTGAATAAATATATATATATATATATATAAATTAAATTAATAAAATAATGAATAAACAAAGAAACACTTCCTTATATTAAAAAGAATTCATCATTTTACGATCGTTTCTAGGATATATATGTGTTAGAGTTGGTATGCATATTCTATAGATCTATGTACAATATTTATACAAACTATCAGAGGGAATATACATACCTACACATATATATGCTGTCTTCAGAAATAATGATATTTGTTTATTGATAAAGACAAAGATTCAATACAAAAGGTCTGTTTGGGAACAGGTTTTGAATTGACCAATCAGGAGATAGTGAGGGTCAAGATAGTAATATAGTAGTAGAAGACCCTTAAATTATGGGTAGAGGAAGGTAGATTTCAGTTTAGATTGTATTGAATCTTTGTCTTTATCAATAAACAAATATCATTATTTCTGAAGACAGCATATATATGTGTAGGTATGTATATTCCCTCTGATAGTTTGTATAAATATTGTACATAGATCTATAGAATATGCATACCAACTCTAACACATATATATATCCTAGAAACGATCGTAAAATGATGAATTTTTTTTAATATAAGGAACTGTTTCTTTGTTTATTCATTATTTTATTAATTTATCTTGACTCTGTTTTCCGTTTATTTTTCACCGAAAGTAGTTTTTGAATGCATCTTCTCTTTTCATGATATCCGGATTACATTGAGTTCTTCATACGGATTGGACACTACCGTAAACTTTTGGTAGATTTATCTACACATATATATATATATATATATATATATATATATATATATATATATATATATATATATATATATATATATATATGTATGTATATATATATCTATCTATCTAAGGCGGGTAAAATTCCCGAGATCCATGGACGAGTTCTCTCCAGCGGTCTCTGTCCCTCATTATCGCTGCCATATCCTGCATCTCCAACAGACCAGTGTCTGTCCTTAGGGCATCAACATATGTTAACCTTGGTCTTCCTCTTCTAATGTGTCCATGTAGGGGCTCCCAAAGGAGAACTGAGTGCAATGTAGTGGACTATTGTATGCGCCTTGCACTGGAGAAACACCAGGACTCTGGCTTTACTGTAGCACCGGCTCAGAGCAGGAGAGTTGGGGCGAAAAAGGTATCGGATGCTGAATTTGCCGACGACATAGTTTTGGTGACAAATACAGTGAAGGAGGCAGAGGATTTGATGCGGGAGGTTGAGACTGTGTCGATGAGTGTGGGGCTGAGAATGAATGAGACTAAAAAAAAAAAAAAAAAAAAAAAAATATATATATATATATATATATATATATATATGGGTTAAAATACAGGAGTGTGTTGGAGTTAAACGCCCTCTTCGTATTATAGAAATGACAGTAAAAGGGATCTTAAGGGAGCTAATATACCATATAGCCTTAACTGGCGTTTAGTAGCACGCTCTAACCACCTTTCTACACATACTAAGTTTTGTAATCTCTGTATCCTCGAGACACACTCTATAATCTTCTCTAGCGCATCTTTACTTAATAGAAAGTCTGAGATATTCTCTTCTTGCCCCCACGCTATTTCTAATTCATACTTTTATTATAAACCTAAACGTTCTAGTAGTACAAATTGTACCCATTAGCTGATATATTCCATTATTTATTTTTTAGTTTAGGTTCTTTTGTTTGCCAACATTATTATTATCATCATTATTATCATTGGTTTTTGATGACTCTTTATTCTAGCTCTCATAATCTTTTGGCTACTGTACCATATCTATCTTCTTATGCATTAAATTTTCACTATTACACCTTATAAGATTATATATTTTACGCTATTTATTTTATTTTATTCTTATTTTTATTTTTATTTTTATTCGGATTCTTCTTTGGACCCCCCCCCCCACCATGCGCACATAAACTTAGTGTCAACCCCTCCAAATTGACTATGATTATATTATATTTAACCCCCCCTCCTTTACGCTCCTTTCTATTATGTAATATAGTATATCGACTATATTTTATGCCCCTTTGCATCCTCCATATATTTCTCAATTTCTGTCCCTATTAGCCTACCTTAATTCTGCTTAAGTCAGTTCTTTAGATATCGTTATGTATATGATAATAAAAAAATTTCATTCCTTTTTGTAAACATTTGCAACGAAATATTAACGTTTATAAACTTTAATGACTTAAACTATAGCTAATATTATACTACCTTATTGGATAGTTTAAATATTTTTAATATTAATTTATCAAATAGGGTTTTTGAGTCATTTACAGGGGTTGTTTCCTTAGTTTTTACTTAACTACTTAACTGCATGTGAGACCTAAATGTATACGTTTGTTTTTGTTTTTTAATTTCCGGTTGATTCTATTTATTTACTTTATTCTATATTTTATATTTTATATTTTATTTGTAATACTACTGTGCATTATATTTACTGTCTGGCACTTACTCACTCATCCATATACATGTCTGTCTACCAACCTTGTAATTATAAGTAATTATATATTATATTATATTAATTTATTTTATATAATATATTATATTATATTGTATTTTTTATTGTAATATTGATCCTTATTACTTACCGTTAATTATATGTAACATTATGATATGTTAAACTTTATATATCATGTAAGATGTTTGAACTTTTGTACCATCAACATTTTTTTGAGGCATTGTACAATTTATTTTTCCTCACCTACTCTGTAACCCAGTTTGAATTGATTTGTTAACGTGAGTACCTTTATATTGTTTATTATAAATGTTAGTATATTGTATATTGTAAATGTTAATATATTATTATTATATTATTATTGTGACATCTATATTGTTTGTGTAAATTAACCGGAGATTATCTATCCTATTATATTGTATTATATAGTATATAACTGTATTATTTATTATTTATTATATGTGCTACTTATAATTATATCATATTATTACCTCATGTATATTGGGTAGACGTATTAGTAATATTATTATTATTATTTTCATTCCTATCATGCTTATTTTTATATTCAAACTCTTAATAAGGTTTAATTTGTGCAGTTGAGGATGGATGTGTGTATTGTTGTATGTGTATGTGTGTGTACGTGTGTGCACATATATACATATGCATATTGTACCTTTTGATTTTTATTGTAATTTTAATGTTGGTAAAGGTATATTATATTATATTATATTATATTACATTGTATTATATATAATTCCTGCTATATATAACCACCTTTGTTTAGCTCTAGGTTTTTTTTGCTTTGGACTATATTTGTAATATGGTTCTTAATGTTATATACATCCTTAGTAATTTTTATTATATATTTTTATTATTTTTATTATATATTTTTGCAATACTTTAGTGTATGTACACTCCATATTCTTCGGAGCTTCCGGCTTGTATCTGCCGATATTACTTCTTGTTGTTTTAATTGCCCTGATGAGTCCTTAATAGGACGAAACATTGTCGGCTAATAAAGACTTTTGATGTATTGAAGGCTTCTTTGTTTTACTCTCTTAATATATATATATATATATATATATATATATATATATATATATATATATATATATATATATATATATATATATATATATATATATACAGGGTGTCCCCCAAAATGTATACACACATATTAGCAAACAAGCACTTACCACTCGTATATGAAAATCTGGCTGATCAGTGGATCTGCTAATATGTAGATCTGACTGATCAGCCAGTCTGCTAATATTCAAATCAGGCCGATCAGTCACTGTGTATTTTTGGAAATAGCAGTTAGTTAGCATTAGTGTCTGCAGTTCTGTTTGCATGCCAACACAAGAGCAAGAATGAAGTATTCATTCTACTGACATGACTATAAAATTGAGGCTTGTTTGCATAATTGCAAACGAATTGAATGTTATTATTAATATTCGAAAAGGGCGGTGGATTGGCAGTATCGGTAGAGGGTCGGACGCCATGCTTTCTAGCATAGTTACGTCCCTTTACGATCTGAGTTCAAATCCCGCCGAAGTTGACTTTGCCTTTCATCCTTACGGGGTCGATAAAATAAAAGTACCAGTAATGCACTGGGTAATTGCTGGCCTTGTGCCTAAAGTAGAAACAATTATTAATATTCGAAGAACTCAGATTACATTTATTGTATTCAGTCATGTAGAGCGAAATTTTCTCTTTTTTTAAAATTTGAATTTGGCAAAGCCGGCCATTTATCGCTCGTATACAGAAAACTGATTGGCCAGTCTGCTGATATGCAAAACTGGCTGATCAGTGGATCTGCTAATATGCAGATCTCACTGATCAGCCAGTCTGCTAATATGCAAATCAGGCCGATCAGTCACTGTGTATTTTTGAAAATAGCATATATTTTCACTAGCTCTGACAGTTTGGCAGGTGAACAGTAAGCTGTACTGATGAAGGGTGATACCCAGAAACATTAGTGTCTGCAGTTCTGTTTGCATGCCAACACAAGAGCAAGAATGAAGTGTTCATTCGACTGACATGGCTATACAATTGAGGCTTGTTTGCATAATTGCAAACGAATCGAATGTTATTATTAATATTCGAAAAACTCAGATTACATTTATTATATATATATATATACAAAGTGTTAAAACGATCAAATTTTAGTTTAGAACATTTATTTGTTTCTTCCAGAGAGAAGTCTGGAATCATCGGAGCATAGGGAATGTCGAAACATGTTACTAAAATCCTAGTCATTTAGAACATTTAGGGTACATAATTGTTGTTAGTGTCATAGGTAACATGTGGAGAGTCGGGAGTTAAAAAGATGTTCTGCTTGAGAGAACACAATCACAGGCAGCACTGGTTGAAAGTGTAAGGGGTATAAACGAGAAGCACAAGCAAAAAAAATACAGGCAAAAAAGTTATAAGCAAGTACAATTGGTGTACAATGCAGGAGTCAATACAGTCAATAAGGCATGTATGAGGAAAGAGTTATAATGCAGTTGAAATAAACATAATTTGTGTGGGGTGTTAAAGCATGTTATAATTGTTATAAATGTTTAAGGTAGTGTGCAATTTGTTAGAGACGCATGTAGTGATAATGTAGGTATTTGTTATGTAAGGTGTAATGCAAAGCAAATGATAGTTAGATATGTGATTTTCATTCAAGTGTTTTTGTGTTGTAGTTCGTATGTATGTGTATATGTTGTTTGTAACTCACAGCTATTAACCATGGGATTTTGTCATACCGGCTAGTACTTAGTACTACTCTCCATATTTATAGTTGTATCAAACATATATAAATATAAATATTCTTATTACTATATAAGAGCCCACTTGCATAAGAATCCATTGATCTTACACAAGCTTCTACATAACTTGGTATAATTTCACCCACCATGTAGAAATCTTATAATGAAACGATTCGTTTGGGAAATGAGTTATTTAATATATCTCATATAAAATAATACAGCCAATTATCCACACAATACAATATAGTTAGCACCCCAAACGTTTAATTGGGAATATACTCCGGTATTTCCTGTTTGTTGAGTGAGTTGGAAATTGGTCGGAGTATAGCTTTCTCCGTTTATGTAATTATGTATATATATATATGTCTATATGTTTGTAATTAAAATAATACGAAATATTGATATGTATTCACTGTTCAATTATAGCATTACACAAAGTATATTTTATTTAATTACATACACACTGTATATGTATGAATATATTTATGTATGTTCTTCTTGTTTTATAATGTCACAAATGTTTACCAATAGAGAAAGAGAGTCAGTTTCTAACATAGTTACAAGACTCTCTCATTGGAATTTACACAACATCAACTAGGTAGATATCCATGTCTGCATGCATGCATATGTGTGCAGGTATGGATGTTATTGTATGTGTGGAGGTGTATGTTTTCAGTTATATGTGTGCATGTGCATATGCTTTGTATCTGTACATGTGTACATGGAGTTATTAGATGCAACATTTTTGGAATGTTTTACATATTTTTACTGTTCCATTAATGGATTGTACTTGTAATTTCCTAACTAGTTGTGTTCTTTCTGTTCCTGTGAAGCCTAACTTCTCAAGATTTGTATTGAGGCAGTTACTAACATATCCCAGTGCCCCAATAATCACAGGCATAAATCTGAAGGTGTAATCAGGGTGGAGTATCTGCAGATTTCTCATCAGTTCTGCATAAATATTTTCCTTTTCACTAATCTTTGATATTATATTGGCATCTGCTGGGCAGCTAATTTCCACTACTGTGCATGTTTTCCTCTCCCTGTCCCATATCATAATATCTGGTCTGTTATGCCTGCATTTTATTGGGGTTTTTACTGGAACATTCCACCAGTACTCTTTCATATTATGTACATGGATGTCTTCCACATTGTTGTAGCTTTTAATGTGTTTATCATCGGGGCTATCTTTTTTACGAACTGCATTGTAGTGTTTTGGCCACTACATCATGCCTCATAGGTAGATAGTACCGCGATGACAGTTTTGGGCAGCTGCTGATGACATGGGTGATATCCTCGATGTTAGTTCTGCAGAGTCTGCACTTGTTATCACATCTAGGTGTTTTGCCTGCATCCCTATCTCTTTTGTGAATCAGGTATTTCGTGTTAATCTCCTGTTCTTGGATTGCAAAAGCGTATCCTTCAAAGTGGGAGCCAATATAGCGGTTGTTGGTCCAAGATAGACTACTTTCCTTATCTATATTACTCTCACTCTGGAGCTTCCTGGCACCATATCCATGCATGATTTTTTGCTGATAGGCATGCAGTTTTTCATCCATGGATTCACTGCGATACTGCTGAGCGACATCCCTGGGTGTGAGATTTTGATTATCACACAGGGAATATCTCTCAAGGAGTTCCTTCCCAACTCTCATGATCTTATCTGTTTCATGCAGATAGACTTGCTCGAGAAGCGGGCTCCTACGCTTCGAGGTTCGTAGATGTTGTCGGAGAGATATGATGCGACATTCAAATGTTGTCTGGACTGATGTTAGGATGTTATGTATGTATGTATGTATGTATGTATGTATGTATGTATGTATGTATGTATGTATGTATGTATGTATGTATGTATGTATGTCAGGTCACCAGTTGGTGCTACTAGTAACATGTATCCCAGTACAACCTGTCTCATGGTCGGGACGTTGGCGACTAAACTGGCAACCCCACCAAGGTTTCTTGGTGAGGAGGGTGACTTTGGACATCCTGCAGGACTAAAAACAAAAACTGTCAAAGGGCAAAGGAGCTCTTAAGAGTCAATGGCCATCCAAAATCACCGGGAGAGATGACCCCTTAGCCTTTGTCAAGGCAGAATTCTAGGAGAAGGAAAACTCTGATATAACACCTGCAACCCTGATGGTATCCAATGATGTTGACTTGTTCTTCTTTTTGGTAAATATCATCTTGGTTAAGAGAGTGGGACTGGCTTTGTGCAGTGCCTTTGCTCACTATAAAAGCTTCACGACACAGGCATTGCTTTATATCTGGAGATCTCTCTGCACTTGTCGTCACATGGTACCATGGGCCCAGCACTATGTGTCAATAATTGTCGCAAGTGTAGTGTTTGTACCAGAGTTTTCAAGCCGCTGGCTGGACTAAAAAGTCACACCTGTTCAGCGCATCGGTAGGGGTTCTCCTACATGGATATAAAGTAGTGGCCGTACTCGAAAACGAGTTGGCAGCCACCATGTATGTATGTATGTATGTATGTATGTATGTATGTATGTATGTATGTATGTATGTATGTATGGTGGTTGGGTGGGGTGGGGTATGCCCCTCCCTCCGACCCCCCAATTCCACCGCCCCTGATATATATATATATATATATATATATATATATATATATATCACAACAAAAAAGCACACATATATATATATATATGCGTAAGTATGTGTAATTAATTAATTAATGAATTAATTATTTATTAAATTATTCAACTAATGTTTTATTCTGCCTAAGAGAAATAGCAAGAAAACGTACCATTTCAGTATTGGTATATCAACCTCGTTAATTCAAACCTTTTATTGCTATATTTTTAATGGCAGACATTGAACCATAAGAATCCCCCATGTGTATTTCTGAGTTGGATTGGCAGTATCGGAGTTTGAATTCAGCTGAGGTTAGTTTTACCTTTCATCCTTACAGGGTCGATAAAATAAAGTACCAGTAACGTACCAGTTTCGATTTAATCGACTTTCCCCTCTCTCTAAATGTGTTGGCCTTGAGCTTAAATCAGAAAACACACACACACACATACACACACGACCATGTCATTGTGTAGTGAGGCCATTCTCTTGCCATCCCTTTCTGAGCTGTTTAAGTTCCACTCTGACCAGGTGACTGTGTGTGTGTGTGACAGCTCAGACCTATGCAGGTTTAGCTGGCCTCCTCCAAGTTATATCTCGTTGGAGGTGTCTTGGATAATTTAATGATAGTGACCCCAGTCCTATCATCTCATTTCTACAGCTGAGTAAACTGGAGCAACGTGAAATACAGTGTCTTGCTCAAGGAAACAACACATCACCCGGCCCGAGAATTGAACTCACAATCTTTCGATGGCAAGCCCAATGCTCTAACCACTAAGCCATGCGCCTTACTGAGTAGAGAGGCAAGCGTCCATTACAACCCAATACTTTTCTGAGCTCACTAAGCTCTACTCTGGCCAGGTCACTGTGTAGAGAGGTTGGCGTTCTCTTATTATCCAGCACCTTTCTGAGCTCTCTAAGCTCCACTCTGGCCAGGTCACTGTGTAGAGAGGTTGGCGTTCTCTTATTATCCAGCACCTTTCTGAGCTCTCTAAGCTCCACTCTGGCCAGGTCACTGTATAGAGAGGTTGGCGTTCTCTTATCATCCAGCAACTTTCTGAGCTCTCTAAGCTCTACTCTGGCCAGGTCACTGTGTAGAGAGGTTGGCGTTCTCTTATTATCCAGCACCTTTCTGAGCTCTCTAAGCTCCACTCTGGCCAGGTCACTGTGTAGAGAGGTTGGCGTTCTCTTATTATCCAGCACCTTTCTGAGCTCTCTAAGCTCCACTCTGGCCAGGTCACTGTATAGAGAGGTTGGCGTTCTCTTATCATCCAGCAACTTTCTGAGCTCTCTAAGCTCCACTCTGGCCAGGTCACTGTGTAGTGAGGTTGGCGTTCTCTTATCATCCAGCACCTTTTTGAGCTCTCTAAGCTCCACTCTGACCAGGTCACTGTGTAGAGAGGTTGGCGTTCTCTTATCATCCAGCACCTTTCTGAGCTCTCTAAGCTCCACTCTGGCCAGGTCACTGTGTAGAGAGGTTGGCGTTCTCTTATCATCCAGCACCTTTTTGAGCTCTCTAAGCTCCACTCTGGCCAGGTCACTGTGTAGAGAGGTTGGCGTTCTCTTATCATCCAGCACCTTTCTGAGCTCTCTAAGCTCCACTCTGACCAGGTCACTGTGTAGTGAGGTTGGCGTTCTCTGATCATCTAGCACCTTTCTGAGCTCTCTAAGCTCCACTCTGGCCAGGTCACTGTGTAGAGAGGTTGGCGTTCTCTTATCATCCAGCAACTTTCTGAGCTCTCTAAGCTCCACTCTGGCCAGGTCACTGTGTAGAGAGGTTGGCGTTCTCTTATCATCCAGCACCTTTCTGAGCTCTCTAAGCTCTACTCTGGCCAGGTCACTGTGTAGAGAGGTTGGCATTCTCTTATTATCCAGCAACTTTCTGAGCTCTCTAAGCTCCACTCTGGCCAGGTCACTGTGTAGAGAGGCCGGCGTTCTCTTATCATCCAGCACCTTTCTGAGCTCTCTAAGCTCCACTCTGGCCAGGTCACTGTGTAGAGAGGTTGGCGTTCTCTTATCATCCAGCACCTTTCTGAGCTCTCTAAGCTCCACTCTGGCCAGGTCACTGTGTAGAGAGGCCGGCGTTCTCTTATCATCCAGCACCTTTCTGAGCTCTCTAAGCTCCACTCTGGCCAGGTCACTGTGTAGAGAGGTTGGCGTTCTCTTATCATCCAGCACCTTTCTGAGCTCTCTAAGCTCCACTCTGGCCAGGTCACTGTGTAGAGAGGTTGGCGTTCTCTTATCATCCAGCACCTTTCTGAGCTCTCTAAGCTCCACTCTGGCCAGGTCACTGTGTAGTGAGGTTGGCGTTCTCTGATCATCTAGCACCTTTCTGAGCTCTCTAAGCTCCACTCTGGCCAGGTCACTGTGTAGAGAGGCCGGCGTTCTCTTATCATCCAGCACCTTTCTGAGCTCTCTAAGCTCCACTCTGGCCAGGTCACTGTGTAGAGAGGTTGGCGTTCTCTTATCATCCAGCAACTTTCTAAGCTCTCTAAGCTCCACTCTGGCCAGGTCACTGTGTAGAGAGGCCGGCGTTCTCTTATCATCCATCACCTTTCTGAGCTCTCTAAGCTCCACTCTGGCCAGGTCACTGTGTAGAGAGGTTGGCGTTCTTTTATCATCCAGCACCTTTCTGAGCTCTCTAAGCTCCACTCTGGCCAGGTCACTGTGTAGAGAGGTTGGCGTTCTCTTATCATCCAGCACCATTCTGAGCTCTCTAAGCTCCACTCTGGCCAGGTCACTGTGTAGAGAGGCCGGCGTTCTCTTATCACCCAGCACCTTTCTGAGCTCTCTAAGCTCTACTCTGGCCAGGTCACTGTGTATAGAGGCCGGCGTTCTCTTATCATCCAGCAACTTTCTGAGCTCTCTAAGCTCCACTGTGGCCAGGTTACTGTGTAGAGAGGTTGGCGTTCTCTTATCATCCAGCAACTTTCTGAGCTCTCTAAGCTCCACTCTGGCCAGGTCACTGTCTAGAGAGGTTGGCGTTCTCTTATCATCCAGGAACTTTCTGAGCTATCTAAGCTCTACTCTGGCCAGGTCACTGTGTAGAGAGGTTGGCGTTCTCTTATCATCCAGCACCTTTCTGAGCTCTCTAAGCTCCACTCTGACCATGTCACTGTGTAGAGAGGTTGGCGTTCTCTTATCATCCAGCACCTTTCTGAGCTCTCTAAGCTCCACTCTGGCCAGGTCACTGTGTAGAGAGGCCGGCGTTCTCTTATCATCCAGCAACTTTCTGAGCTCTCTAAGCTCCACTCTGGCCAGGTCACTGTCTAGAGAGGTTGGCGTTCTCTTATCATCCAGGAACTTTCTGATCTCTCTAAGCTCCACTCTGGCCAGGTCACTGTGTAGAGAGGTTGGCGTTCTCTTATCATCCAGCACCTTTCTGAACTCTCTAAGCTCCACTCTGGCCAGGTCACTGTGTAGAGAGGTTGGCGTTCTCTTATCATCCAGCACCTTTCTGAACTCTCTAAGCTCCACTCTGGCCAGGTCACTGTCTAGAGAGGTTGGCATTCTCTTATCATCCAGGAACTTTCTGATCTCTCTAAGCTCCACTCTGGCCAGGTCACTGTGTAGAGAGGTTGGCGTTCTCTTATCATCCAGCAACTTTCTGAGCTCTCTAAGCTCCACTCTGGCCAGGTCACTGTGTAGAGAGGTTGGCGTTCTCATATCATCCAGCAACTTTCTGAACTCTCTAAGCTCCACTCTGGCCAGGTCACTGTGTAGAGAGGTTGGCGTTCTCTTATCATCCAGTACCTTTCTGAGCTCTCTAAGCTCCACTCTGGCCAGGTCACTGTGTAGAGAGGCCGGCGTTCTCTTATTATCCAGCACCTTTCTGAACTCTCTAAGCTACTCTCTGGCCAGGTCACTGTGTAGAGAGGTTGGCATTCTCTTATCATCCAGCAACTTTCTGAGCTCTCTAAGCTCCACTCTGGCCAGGTCACTGTGTAGAGAGGCCGGCGTTCTCTTATTATCCAGCACCTTTCTGAGCTGTCTAGGCTCCACTCTTGCCAGGTCACTGTGTAGAGAGGTTGGCGTTCTCTTATCATCCAGGAACTTTCTGATCTCTCTAAGCTCCACTCTGGCCAGGTCACTGTGTAGAGAGGCCGGCGTTCTCTTATCATCCAGCAACTTTCTGAGCTCTCTAAGCTCCACTCTGGCCAGGTCACTGTCTAGAGAGGTTGGCGTTCTCTTATCATCCAGGAACTTTCTGATCTCTCTAAGCTCCACTCTGGCCAGGTCACTGTGTAGAGAGGTTGGCGTTCTCTTATCATCCAGCAACTTTCTGAGCTCTCTAAGCTCCACTCTGGCCAGGTCACTGTGTAGAGAGGTTGGCGTTCTCTTATCATCCAGCAACTTTCTGAACTCTCTAAGCTCCACTCTGGCCAGGTCACTGTGTAGAGAGGTTGGCGTTCTCTTATCATCCAGTACCTTTCTGAGCTCTCTAAGCTCCACTCTGGCCAGGTCACTGTGTAGAGAGGCCGGCGTTCTCTTATTATCCAGCACCTTTCTGAACTCTCTAAGCTACTCTCTGGCCAGGTCACTGTGTAGAGAGGTTGGCATTCTCTTATCATCCAGCAACTTTCTGAGCTCTCTAAGCTCCACTCTGGCCAGGTCACTGTGTAGAGAGGCCGGCGTTCTCTTATTATCCAGCACCTTTCTGAGCTGTCTAGGCTCCACTCTTGCCAGGTCACTGTGTAGAGAGGCCGGCGTTCTCTTATTATCCAGCACCTTTCTGAACTCTCTAAGCTACTCTCTGGCCAGGTCACTGTGTAGAGAGGTTGGCATTCTCTTATCATCCAGCAACTTTCTGAGCTCTCTAAGCTCCACTCTGGCCAGGTCACTGTGTAGAGAGGCCGGCGTTCTCTTATCATCCAGCAACTTTCTGAGCTCTCTAAGCTCCACTCTGGCCAGGTCACTGTCTAGAGAGGTTGGCGTTCTCTTATCATCCAGGAACTTTCTGATCTCTCTAAGCTCCACTCTGGCCAGGTCACTGTGTAGAGAGGTTGGCGTTCTCTTATCATCCAGCAACTTTCTGAGCTCTCTAAGCTCCACTCTGGCCAGGTCACTGTGTAGAGAGGTTGGCGTTCTCTTATCATCCAGCAACTTTCTGAGCTCTCTAAGCTCCACTCTGGCCAGGTCACTGTGTAGAGAGGTTGGCGTTCTTTTATCATCCAGCACCTTTCTGAGCTCTCTAAGCTCTACTCTGGCCAGGTCACTGTGTAGAGAGGTTGGCGTTCTCTTATCATCCAGCAACTTTCTGAGCTCTCTAAGCTCCACTCTGGCCAGGTCACTGTGTAGAGAGGTTGGCGTTCTCTTATCATCCAGCAACTTTCTGAGCTCTCTAAGCTCCACTCTGGCCAGGTCACTGTGTAGAGAGGTTGGCGTTCTCTTATCATCCAGCAACTTTCTGAGCTCTCTAAGCTCTACTCTGACCAGGTCACTGTGTAGTGAAGTTGGCGTTCTCTTATCATCCAGCACCTTTCTGAGCTCTCTAAGCTCCACTCTGGCCAGGTCACTGTGTAGAGAGGTTGGCGTTCTCTTATCATCCAGCAACTTTCTGAGCTCTCTAAGCTCCACTCTGGCCAGGTCACTGTGTAGAGAGTTTGGCGTTCTCTTATCATCCAGCACCTTTCTGAGCTCTCTAAGCTCTACTCTGACCAGGTCACTGTGTAGTGAAGTTGGCGTTCTCTTATCATCCAGCACCTTTCTGAGCTCTCTAAGCTCCACTCTGGCCAGGTCACTGTGTAGAGAGGTTGGCGTTCTCTTATCATCCAGCAACTTTCTGAGCTCTCTAAGCTCCACTCTGGCCAGGTCACTGTGTAGAGAGGTTGGCGTTCTCTTATCCTCCAGCAACTTTCTGAGCTCTCTAAGCTCCACTCTGCCCAGGTCACTGTGTAGAGAGGTTGGCGTTCTCTTATCATCCAGCAACTTTCTGAGCTGTCTAAGCTCTCCTCTGGCCAGGTCACTGTGTAGAGAGGTTGGCGTTCTCTTATCACCCAGCACCTTTCTGAGCTCTCTAAGCTCCACTCTGACCAGGTCACTGTGTAGAGAGGTTGGCGTTCTCTTATCATCCAGCACCTTTCTGAGCTCTCTAAGCTCCACTCTGGCCAGGTCACTGTGTAGAGAGGTTGGCGTTCTCTTATCATCCAGCACCTTTCTGAGCTCTCTAAGCTCCACTCTGGCCAGGTCACTGTGTAGAGAGGTTGGCGTTCTCTTATCATCCAGCACCTTTCTGAGCTCTCTAAGCTCCACTCTGGCCAGGTCACTGTGTAGAGAGGTTGGCGTTCTCTTATCATCCAGCACCTTTCTGAGCTCTCTAAGCTCCACTCTGGCCAGGTCACTGTGTAGAGAGGTTGGCGTTCTCTTATCATCCAGCACCTTTCTGAGCTCTCTAAGCTCCACTCTGGCCAGGTCACTGTGTAGAGAGGTTGGCGTTCTCTTATCATCCAGCACCTTTCTGAGCTCTCTAAGCTACACTCTGGCCAGGTCACTGTGTAGAGAGGTTGGCGTTCTCTTATCATCCAGCACCTTTCTGAGCTCTCTAAGCTCCACTCTGGCCAGGTCACTGTGTAGAGAGGCCGGCGTTCTCTTATTATCCAGCACCTTTCTGAGCTCTCTAAGCTCTACTCTGGCCAGGTCACTGTGTAGAGAGGTTGGCATTCTCTTATTATCCAGCAACTTTCTGAGCTCTCTAAGCTCCACTCTGGCCAGGTCACTGTGTAGAGAGGCCGGCGTTCTCTTATCATCCAGCAACTTTCTGAGCTCTCTAAGCTCCACTCTGGCCAGGTCACTGTGTAGAGAGGTTGGCGTTCTCTTATCATCCAGCACCTTTCTGAGCTCTCTAAGCTCCACTCTGGCCAGGTCACTGTGTAGAGAGGTTGGCGTTCTCTTATCATCCAGCACCTTTCTGAGCTCTCTAAGCTCCACTCTGACCAGGTCACTGTGTAGTGAGGTTGGCGTTCTCTGATCATCCAGCACCTTTCTGAGCTCTCTAAGCTCCACTCTGGCCAGGTCACTGTGTAGAGAGGTTGGCGTTCTCTTATCATCCAGCAACTTTCTGAGCTCTCTAAGCTCCACTCTGGCCAGGTCACTGTGTAGAGAGGTTGGCGTTCTTTTATCATCCAGCACCTTTCTGAGCTCTCTAAGCTCTACTCTGGCCAGGTCACTGTGTAGAGAGGTTGGCGTTCTCTTATCATCCAGCAACTTTCTGAGCTCTCTAAGCTCCACTCTGGCCAGGTCACTGTGTAGAGAGGTTGGCGTTCTTTTATCATCCAGCACCTTTCTGAGCTCTCTAAGCTCTACTCTGGCCAGGTCACTGTGTAGAGAGGTTGGCATTCTCTTATTATCCAGCAACTTTCTGAGCTCTCTAAGCTCCACTCTGGCCAGGTCACTGTGTAGAGAGGCCGGCGTTCTCTTATCATCCAGCACCTTTCTGAGCTCTCTAAGCTCCACTCTGGCCAGGTCACTGTGTAGAGAGGTTGGCGTTCTCTTATCATCCAGCACCATTCTGAGCTCTCTAAGCTCCACTCTGGCCAGGTCACTGTCTAGAGAGGTTGGCGTTCTCTTATCATCCAGCACCATTCTGAGCTCTCTAAGCTCCACTCTGGCCAGGTCACTGTGTAGAGAGGTTGGCGTTCTCTTATCATCCAGCAACTTTCTGAGCTCTCTAAGCTCCACTCTGGCCAGGTCACTGTCTAGAGAGGTTGGCGTTCTCTTATCATCCAGCAACTTTCTGAGCTCTCTAAGCTCCACTCTGGCCAGGTCACTGTGTAGAGAGGTTGGCGTTCTCTTATCACCCAGCACCTTTCTGAGCTCTCTAAGCTCCACTCTGGCCAGGTCACTGTGTATAGAGGCCGGCGTTCTCTTATCATCCAGCAACTTTCTGAGCTCTCTAAGCTCCACTCTGGCCAGGTCACTGTGTAGAGAGGTTGGCGTTCTCTTATCACCCAGCACCTTTTCTGAGCTCTCTATGCTCTACTCTGGCCAGGTCACTGTGTATAGAGGCCGGCGTTCTCTTATCATCCAGCAACTTTCTGAGCTCTCTAAGCTCCACTCTGGCCAGGTCACTGTGTAGAGAGGTTGGCGTTCTCTTATCACCCAGCACCTTTCTGAGCTCTCTAAGCTCTACTCTGGCCAGGTCACTGTGTATAGAGGGCGGCGTTCTCTTATCATCCAGCAACTTTCTGAGCTCTCTAAGCTCCACTCTGGCCAGGTCACTGTGTAGAGAGGTTGGCGTTCTCTTATCATCCAGCACCTTTCTGAGCTCTCTAAGCTCCACTCTGACCAGGTCACTGTGTAGTGAAGTTGGCGTTCTCTTATCATCCAGCACCTTTCTGAGCTCTCTAAGCTCCACTCTGGCCAGGTCACTGTGTAGAGAGGCCGGCGTTCTCTTATCATCCAGCAACTTTCTGAGCTCTCTAAGCTCCACTCTGGCCAGGTCACTGTGTAGAGAGGCCGGCGTTCTCTTATCATCCAGCACCTTTCTGAGCTCTCTAAGCTCCACTCTGGCCAGGTCACTGTGTAGAGAGGTTGGCGTTCTCTTATCATCCAGTACCTTTCTGAGCTCTCTAAGCTCCACTCTGGCCAGGTCACTGTGTAGAGAGGTTGGCGTTCTCTTATCATCCAGCACCTTTCTGAGCTCTCTAAGCTCCACTCTGGCCAGGTCACTGTGTAGAGAGGTTGGCGTTCTCTTATCATCCAGTACCTTTCTGAGCTCTCTAAGCTCCACTCTGGCCAGGTCACTGTGTAGAGAGGCCGGCGTTCTCTTATTATCCAGCACCTTTCTGAGCTCTCTAACCTCCACTCTGGCCAGGTCACTGTGTAGAGAGGTTGGCGTTCTCATATCATCCAGAACCTTTCTGAACTCTCTAAGCTCCACTCTGGCCAGGTCACTGTGTAGTGAGGTTGGCGTTCTCTTATCATCCAACACCTTTCTGAACTCTCTAAGCTACTCTCTGGCCAGGTCACTGTGTAGAGAGGTTGGCATTCTCTTATCATCCAGCAACTTTCTGAGCTCTCTAAGCTCCACTCTGGCCAGGTCACTGTGTAGAGAGGTTGGCGTTCTCTTATCATCCAGCAACTTTCTGAGCTCTCTAAGCTACACTCTGGCCAGGTCACTGTGTAGAGAGGTTGGCGTTCTCTTATCATCCAGGAACTTTCTGAGCTCTCTAAGCTCCACTCTGGCCAGGTCACTGTGTAGAGAGGTTGGCGTTCTCTTATCATCCAGCACCTTTCTGAGCTCTCTAAGCTCAACTCTGGCCAGGTCACTGTGTAGAGAGGTTGGCGTTCTCTTATCATCCAGCATCTTTCTGAGCTCTCTAAGCTCCACTCTGGCCAGGTCACTGTGTAGAGAGCCCGGCGTTCTCTTATCATCCAGCAACTTTCTGAGCTCTCTAAGCTCCACTCTGGCCAGGTCACTGTGTAGAGAGGTTGGCGTTCTCTTATCATCCAGCAACTTTCTGAGCTGTCTAAGCTCTCCTCTGGCCAGGTCACTGTGTAGAGAGGTTGGCATTCTCTTATCATCCAGCACCTTTTTGAGCTCTCTAAGCTCCACTCTGGCCAGCTCACTGTGTAGAGAGGTTGGCGTTCTCTTATCATCCAGCAACTTTCTGAGCTCTCTAAGCTCCACTCTGGCCAGGTCACTGTGTAGTGAGGTTGGCGTTCTCTGATCATCTAGCACCTTTCTGAGCTCTCTAAGCTCCACTCTGGCCAGGTCACTGTGTAGAGAGGCCGGCGTTCTCTTATCATCCAGCACCTTTCTGAGCTCTCTAAGCTCCACTCTGGCCAGGTCACTGTCTAGAGAGGTTGGCGTTCTCTTATCATCCAGCAACTTTCTGAGCTCTCTAAGCTCCACTCTGGCCAGGTCACTGTGTAGAGAGGTTGGCGTTCTCTTATCACCCAGCACCTTTCTGAGCTCTCTAAGCTCTACTCTGGCCAGGTCACTGTGTATAGAGGCCGGCGTTCTCTTATCATCCAGCAACTTTCTGAGCTCTCTAAGCTCCACTCTGGCCAGGTCACTGTGTAGAGAGGTTGGCGTTCTCTTATCATCCAGCAACTTTCTGAGCTCTCTAAGCTCTACTCTGACCAGGTCACTGTGTAGTGAAGTTGGCGTTCTCTTATCATCCAGCACCTTTCTGAGCTCTCTAAGCTCCACTCTGGCCAGGTCACTGTGTAGAGAGGTTGGCGTTCTCTTATCATCCAGCAACTTTCTGAGCTCTCTAAGCTCCACTCTGGCCAGGTCACTGTGTAGAGAGGTTGGCGTTCTCTTATCATCCAGCACCTTTCTGAGCTCTCTAAGCTCTACTCTGGCCAGGTCACTGTGTAGAGAGGTTGGCGTTCTCTTATCCTCCAGCAACTTTCTGAGCTCTCTAAGCTCCACTCTGCCCAGGTCACTGTGTAGAGAGGTTGGCGTTCTCTTATCCTCCAGCAACTTTCTGAGCTCTCTAAGCTCCACTCTGGCCAGGTCACTGTGTAGAGAGGTTGGCGTTCTCTTATCATCCAGCAACTTTCTGAGCTCTCTAAGCTCCACTCTGGCCAGGTCACTGTGTAGAGAGGTTGGCGTTCTCTTATCATCCAGCACCTTTCTGAGCTCTCTAAGCTCCACTCTGGCCAGGTCACTGTGTAGAGAGGTTGGCGTTCTCATATCATCCAGCAACTTTCTGAGCTCTCTAAGCTACACTCTGGCCAGGTCACTGTGTAGAGAGGTTGGCGTTCTCTTATCATCCAGCAACTTTCTGAGCTCTCTAAGCTCCACTCTGGCCAGGTCACTGTGTAGAGAGGTTGGCATTCTCTTATCATCCAGCACCTTTCTGAGCTCTCTAAGCTCCACTGTGGCCAGGTTACTGTGTAGAGAGGCCGGCGTTCTCTTATCATCCAGCAACTTTCTGAGCTCTCTAAGCTCCACTCTGGCCAGGTCACAGTGTAGAGAGGCCGGCGTTCTCTTATCATCCAGCACCTTTCTGAGCTCTCTAAGCCCCACTCTGACCATGTCACTGTGTAGAGAGGTTGGCGTTCTCTTATCATCCAGCAACTTTCTGAGCTCTCTAAGCTCCACTCTGACCAGGTCACTGTGTAGAGAGGCCGGCGTTCTCTTATCATCCAGCAACTTTCTGAGCTCTCTAAGCTCCACTCTGGCCAGGTCACTGTGTAGAGAGGTTGGCGTTCTCTTATCATCCAGCAACTTTCTGAGCTCTCTAAGCTCCACTCTGACCAGGTCACTGTGTAGAGAGGTTGGCGTTCTCTTATCATCCAGCACCTTTCTGAGCTCTCTAAGCTCCACTCTGACCAGGTCACTGTGTAGAGAGGTTGGCGTTCTCTGATCATCCAGCAACTTTCTGAGCTCTCTAAGCTCCACTCTGGCGAGGTCACTGTGTAGAGAGGCCGGCGTTCTCTTATCATCCAGCACCTTTCTGAGCTCTCTAAGCTCCACTCTGACCATGTCACTGTGTAGAGAGGTTGGCGTTCTCTTATCATCCAGCAACTTTCTGAGCTCTCTAAGCTCCACTCTGGCCAGGTCACTGTGTAGAGAGGTTGGCGTTCTCTTATCATCCAGCACCTTTCTGAGCTCTCTAAGCTCCACTCTGGCCAGGTCACTGTGTAGAGAGGTTGGCATTCTCTTATCATCCAGCACCTTTCTGAGCTCTCTAAGCTCCACTGTGGCCAGGTTACTGTGTAGAGAGGCCGGCGTTCTCTTATCATCCAGCACCTTTCTGAGCTCTCTAAGCTCCACTCTGGCCAGGTCACTGTGTAGAGGGGTTGGCGTTCTCTTATCATCCAGCACCTTTCTGAGCTCTCTAAGCTCCACTGTGGCCAGGTTACTGTGTAGAGAGGCCGGCGTTCTCTTATCCTCCAGCAACTTTCTGAGCTCTCTAAGCTCCACTCTGGCGAGGTCACTGTGTAGAGAGGCCGGCGTTCTCTTATCATCCAGCACCTTTCTGAGCTCTCTAAGCTCCACTCTGACCATGTCACTGTGTAGAGAGGTTGGCGTTCTCTTATCATCCAGCAACTTTCTGAGCTCTCTAAGCTCCACTCTGACCAGGTCACTGTGTAGAGAGGCCGGCGTTCTCTTATCATCCAGCAACTTTCTGAGCTCTCTAAGCTCCACTCTGGCCAGGTCACTGTGTAGAGAGGCCGGCGTTCTCTTATTATCCAGCACCTTTCTGAGCTCTCTAACCTCCACTCTGGCCAGGTCACTGTGTAGAGAGGTTGGCGTTCTCATATCATCCAGAACCTTTCTGAACTCTCTAAGCTCCACTCTGGCCAGGTCACTGTGTAGTGAGGTTGGCGTTCTCTTATCATCCAACACCTTTCTGAACTCTCTAAGCTACTCTCTGGCCAGGTCACTGTGTAGAGAGGTTGGCATTCTCTTATCATCCAGCAACTTTCTGAGCTCTCTAAGCTCCACTCTGGCCAGGTCACTGTGTAGAGAGGTTGGCGTTCTCTTATCATCCAGCAACTTTCTGAGCTCTCTAAGCTACACTCTGGCCAGGTCACTGTGTAGAGAGGTTGGCGTTCTCTTATCATCCAGGAACTTTCTGAGCTCTCTAAGCTCCACTCTGGCCAGGTCACTGTGTAGAGAGGTTGGCGTTCTCTTATCATCCAGCACCTTTCTGAGCTCTCTAAGCTCAACTCTGGCCAGGTCACTGTGTAGAGAGGTTGGCGTTCTCTTATCATCCAGCATCTTTCTGAGCTCTCTAAGCTCCACTCTGGCCAGGTCACTGTGTAGAGAGGCCGGCGTTCTCTTATCATCCAGCACCTTTCTGAGCTCTCTAAGCTCCACTCTGGCCAGGTCACTGTGTAGAGAGGTTGGCGTTCTCTTATCATCCAGCAACTTTCTGAGCTGTCTAAGCTCTCCTCTGGCCAGGTCACTGTGTAGAGAGGTTGGCATTCTCTTATCATCCAGCACCTTTTTGAGCTCTCTAAGCTCCACTCTGGCCAGCTCACTGTGTAGAGAGGTTGGCGTTCTCTTATCATCCAGCAACTTTCTGAGCTCTCTAAGCTCCACTCTGGCCAGGTCACTGTGTAGAGAGGCCGGCGTTCTCTTATCATCCAGCACCTTTCTGAGCTCTCTAAGCTCCACTCTGGCCAGGTCACTGTCTAGAGAGGTTGGCGTTCTCTTATCATCCAGCACCTTTCTGAGCTCTCTAAGCTCCACTCTGGCCAGGTCACTGTCTAGAGAGGTTGGCGTTCTCTTATCATCCAGCAACTTTCTGAACTCTCTAAGCTCTACTCTGGCCAGGTCACTGTGTATAGAGGCCGGCGTTCTCTTATCATCCAGCAACTTTCTGAGCTCTCTAAGCTCCACTCTGGCCAGGTCACTGTGTAGAGAGGCCGGCGTTCTCTTATCATCCAGCAACTTTCTGAGCTCTCTAAGCTCCACTCTGGCCAGGTCACTGTGTAGAGAGGTTGGCGTTCTCTTATCATCCAGCAACTTTCTGAGCTCTCTAAGCTCTACTCTGACCAGGTCACTGTGTAGTGAAGTTGGCGTTCTCTTATCATCCAGCAACTTTCTGAGCTCTCTAAGCTCCACTCTGGCCAGGTCACTGTGTAGAGAGGTTGGCGTTCTCTTATCATCCAGCAACTTTCTGAGCTCTCTAAGCTCTACTCTGACCAGGTCACTGTGTAGTGAAGTTGGCGTTCTCTTATCATCCAGCACCTTTCTGAGCTCTCTAAGCTCCACTCTGGCCAGGTCACTGTGTAGAGAGGTTGGCGTTCTCTTATCATCCAGCAACTTTCTGAGCTCTCTAAGCTCCACTCTGGCCAGGTCACTGTGTAGAGAGGTTGGCGTTCTCTTATCATCCAGCACCTTTCTGAGCTCTCTAAGCTCCACTCTGGCCAGGTCACTGTGTAGAGAGGTTGGCGTTCTCTTATCCTCCAGCAACTTTCTGAGCTCTCTAAGCTCCACTCTGCCCAGGTCACTGTGTAGAGAGGTTGGCGTTCTCTTATCCTCCAGCAACTTTCTGAGCTCTCTAAGCTCCACTCTGGCCAGGTCACTGTGTAGAGAGGTTGGCGTTCTCTTATCATCCAGCAACTTTCTGAGCTCTCTAAGCTCCACTCTGGCCAGGTCACTGTGTAGAGAGGTTGGCGTTCTCTTATCATCCAGCACCTTTCTGAGCTCTCTAAGCTCTACTCTGGCCAGGTCACTGTGTAGAGA
>OZ024742.1:309619125-309621625 GCA_964016885.1 Eledone cirrhosa
CGATTTATGTCCTCGATGCAAGAGTGGTTGGCCTTTTTATAGGTGGAGTTTAGGCTGCTCCTGATCAGTGTGTGGTATCTGTCAGGGTTGACAAAGTATAGGTTCCCAGTTTTATCCGAATGCACCATGATGTCATTTGTGTTATCATACTCTGTTAAGTTGCTACGGAGTTTTTGTAGGAATCAGTTGTGTCTGGGTTTAAATTTAATGTTCTTGACCAGTTGGAAGATGTCATTCTCGAAGGGTGAGAGCAAGAGGTTCGGGGGAGGAGATTTGTAGGTAATAAATCCGAATCTCTCCTTGGTGCCGAAGTCCTGGTTGTCGCAATATCTGTCATAGAAAAAAGTTCTCCATCTAAGTCTTTTCGCAAATAGATCGATTTTTTGCGTGAGCATCCGAAGGTAAAGTTTTTTCGGTGGGATTGGGATGTTGTTGGTAGAGAAGTCAATGTTGTGTTTTCGCATGGTGCGGGTGAAATGAATTGAGCTTAGCGGAAAAGTCTGGATACGGCGTGGTAGGGTCGGAAAGGGCTCTACTACGGGAGTAGGAGCTAGATAACGAAGGAAATGTGGTAAGGAACCAGGTGGACCATAACGCACCAAAGTACTCAATACTTGGGGTAGTAGAGTGGGTAATAGGAACCAGTAAGACCCCGACGGCTGAGCTCAAGCCGTTTCGACGGCTAATTCTGGGCTAAATGAAAATTTATCCTGGTATTTAAATAGCCGATCTTCTCAAGGGGTAATTCCATAAATGGTCAAAGTGATTGTCAAAAATCAGTAGTAATTCTGTGATTGCAAATTAGTAGGGGAGATGGTGGCTAAACCTGCCAGTAGGAGAAAGAGGGGAGGGGGTGGAGTAGACCCAATCAAGTGTTGGTAGTGCCAGCTGCAGCTGGGCATGAGGTCAAAGAAGATACACGGGAGGACGCCGTCCGTGCAATTTATGCTCGGAGGAAACTTTACAAATGCTGTTTTCGACGGACCAACTCCTAAACAAGAAAGATGAACTGGTTACTGCATGTAAACATAGATTGCGTAGGACTTACCTCGCCCTCAAACCCCATAATGACCCGGGGGGGGGGGGGGGGGGGTAGACTAGGGCTATAACACCCCACTTGCCGATTTTGCAATGGGTAACCCCTGCTTGCCAAGGGAGACGTAAGATCTTCTTTTTATTCTTTTATCGCTTCCTTTATTTCCTTCCCCCCTTCCCTCCTTAGTCCTTCTACCCCAGCTCTTCTCCTTTGTCGGCGTCTTTTCTCGCCCACCCGAGGCTGCCCTTTGGCCCCTTGTAGCCTTAGTACCCCCACCCCCTTCCCTAGTCTATGATAGATTTGGCGGACTCCGCCTTTTATAGCAGTTGGTTTAGACCCCGGATACTTGCCCCCTTTTTCCGACCGCTCCCACTATTCTCCGTGCCTTCTATATTTCTTAGTGGAACTTATGCCTTATTTTCTCGTTTCAGTATTTCTTTCTTCGCTTTTCTTTTGGGCGGGGTGGATTCTGAATTTATTTTTCCGTATTCTACCTTTACTTCGTACGAACTTTCATGTAGCTTGTTTTAGATCTTTTAGAGTTAGCATTAGTATATATTTTTTTCGGGACTCAGAATTATTATCTCGTACTAGTTCACTTTGCTGCACTGGGTGGTTGCTGGCATTGTGCCTGGGATAGAAACCTTTATTATTTATTTCGTGGTAGTCTCTTTAGTATTTTGGCCCCATTTGTTGACCCGTCACTGTATCATTTACGTACTTATACCTCTTAAAAGGGTCCTTGCCTATCCCGTCCCACCTAGTTCATTTACTTATTTCGTTATTTCTTTATTTCTTTCTTTACTTCTTTCTTTCTTTCTTTATTTATTTATTCTAGCCTAACAATAGCTAGAGACCTAGGTCGTAGAACTTGCTTTACTTTTTTCTTTACACTTATCCGCTTTTCTTCACTCTCAGTATTTTTTCTTTCATATATATTTTTACCCCCCATTGTTCTACCTACCGTTCCGACTTCCTCCCCCTCCCCCTCCCCAGTATCTTCTTTGACCTCATGCCCAGCTGCAGCTGGCACTACCAACGCTTGATTGGGTCTACTCCACCCCTCCCCTCTTTCTCCTACTGGCAGGTTTAGCCACCATCTCCCCTACTAATTTGCAATCACAGAATTACTACTGATTTTTGACAATCACTTTGACCATATATGGAATTACCCCTTGAGAAGATCGGCTATTTAAATACCAGGATAAATTTTCATTTAGTCCAGAATTAGCCGTCGAAACGGCTTGAGCTCAGCCGTCGGGGTCTTACTGGTTCCTATTACCCACTCTACTACCCCATGTATTGAGTACTTTGGTGCGTTATGGTCCACCTGGTTCCTTACCACATTTCCTTCGTTATATATATATATATATATATATATATACTATCAGTGTATCCCGGCGTTGCACGGGTAAGAACATTGGTAATAGCACCTCAAATGAGAAACGTTTATTTGTGAGTGGC
>OZ024742.1:309624125-309636625 GCA_964016885.1 Eledone cirrhosa
AGGTATATATTGAGTTAGAAACTCAAAATAGTCTCTTACAATAAAATAGCTCTAGGAAAGAGATGTTTCCGAGCCGTATATTATAATTGAATAGAAAAGAAAGATAAACATAGATATATACATATATGTGTTCAAATAGTAAGGGACCAGATTCGCTAAGGTGAAAAGAACACTAACTATAGACAATAGGGTTTGCCAGACTCAATTTAAGAATAAATCAAGAAAATAAATACAAAACGGAATTGTGGTAACTACCAATTACCAGACAGCTTTGGTAATGCTGTTTCGTAAAATTAATTCTGAATAGGAATACCAATTCTTGCTCATCAGTGGGTGAAGAATTAGTATCCTGGACACTTCTAAGTATATTAAAAAACTGAATAGTGTGCATATATATAATAACGCTGTCTGGGTGATTGGTAGTTACCACAATTCCGGTTTGTATTTATTTTCTTGATTTATTCTTAAATTGAGTCTGGCAAACCCTAATGTCTATAGTTAGTATTCTTTTCACCTTAGCGCATCTGGTCCCTTACGATTTGAACACATATATGTATATATCTGTGTTCGTTTTTTTTCTTTTATATATGGCGGTGCCCCAGCATGGCCTCAGCCGGATGGCTGAAACAGGTAAAAGAGTAAAAGAGTATATATATATATATATGTATATGTGCATATATGTGTGTGTATATGTACATATATATATATATATATATATAAATAAGTACATATGTATATATGTGTGTGTGTGTGAATGTAACGAAGATAATACGTCAGCAATGACGTGTTCGTCAGAATGTCGTTATACAGACAGATATTATAAGAGTTCGACGGAGATCAATAACCGGCGCCTAACACCCCTTTAAGAACAGAAAATTGAAAAATAAAGCGGCAGTTAGTATCTTTAGACCACAAGGAAGATATAAATGCAAGTTTGAAGTCAATCGGAGTAGAAATGTGGATTTGTATAGACTTTGCAAAAATGAGGACACACACACAGACAACAACAGTTTTATATATATCCAAAATAAAATTAAGGGTGACATGTCCGAGGGACATGCGCCATATCCACTGTATAATATGCTCAAAGATTCCAATGAATAGATCCGAACATTTTCTATCAACTAGAATGAAGCTGGGATGAAGTTGGTACGATGTGTGTATTTAAAAAAAAATGCAACACGTGTTGCTAGTCATTCGCAGATTTGCATTTGCTGTGTAAACACACATAGTTAAATCTTCTTCCTTGTTGAAAATCCGTGATTTGACTACTGTGGTGTACCGATCTATTGATGGTGAAATATATTTCTTTAATGAAATATATACAAATTAATGGAAGATTAATCATTTTAAAAGGTATCTATATTTAAAGTTCTAGTTAAACTTTAATTAGTTACCTACCTAGCTGTGTGTGCTTACACACTTTTACAAATTATTCCCTGTGATTGTTTCATATGTTTATTTTACATATATATATATGTCAATCAATTTCTAGTTGATATATATATATATATTTATTATAAGAACAGATTAAAGTTTAAGCAAAAAATGGTCTACAGGTTTATATATAAATATATATATATATATATATATATATATGGATATTACCGTGGATATCTGTGTGTGTGTGTGTGTGTGTGTGTGTGTGTTTTTGTGTGCGTGTGTGTGTGTATATATATATATATATAAAAACAGGGAGAAAAAGACGATTATTAGGAAGAAAAAGATATTTTTTTCCCTTTTATTATTATTATATATATATTTATTATTATTATATATATATGGGTGGTAGATTGGCAGTATCGGTAGAGGGTCGGACGCCATGCTTTCCAGCATAGTTACGTCCCTTTACGATCTGAGTTCAAATCCCGCCGAGGTTGACTTTGCCTTTCATCCTTACGGGGTCGATAAAATAAAGTACCAGTAATGCACTGGGGTAATTTGCTGGCCTTGTGCCTAAAGTAGAAACAATTATATATATATTGGCAGTATCCGTAGAGGGTCGGACGCCATGCTTTGACGTATGGAGTTACGGCCCTTGCCATTCTGAGTTCAAATCCCGTCGAGGTTGACTTTGCCTTTCATCCTTACGGGGTCGATAAAATAAAGTACCAGTAATGCACTGGGTAATTGTTGGTGCCAAAAGTAGAAACAATTATATATATATATATATATGTATGGGTATGTGAAAGGTAAACAGAAATAACAACACGATCGGTACAGTATATGGAAGGGATATATTACGTTAACGCTTGATATAGCAGATATATGTATATATATGCATATAATCCTTATCAAACCGTACTTTATATATATATATATATATATATATATATATATATATATATATTCCAAATAATGTATTGCTCTGTAATTTGGAACCGACTTGGGTTTTCATCAGAAGGCATGGATATCATCTATACAACCACAAGGAACTGCGTAACTGAGGTCCCTATAAGCTATCTCTTTGCATATTAGCGTTAATTTTGGTAATTATTGAAGATATATATTGTTGTGCGCTAAGTAGCCGAAGTATATGATAAAGTTATATCTATATATACAGAAAAACAGTAACCGACTGTAAAAGACTGCTTAAACGTGTTTACATATTTTTTTGAATATAGACATATAAATAAGTCAAATATACGTATTTCTCAGTAAATTGAAAACTAATTATAAATACCTTTAACCGGTTTTCAGGCCTTTATTCTATACTGAAAGGGAATGTGAACATTCCTGCTTTTATCCGCTCAGTGCCACAAATGAATCGCCCCCAAATAAAAAAAACGCCCCCCTCCACTCCCAATAAAAAAATGTAGCCCGATCCATCTATTAAAAAACGCCCCCCCCCCCTACAAAAAAACGGATCCCCCCAAATAAAAAACGGACCCATCCAATAAAAACGGATCCTCCCCAAATAAAAAAACCGATGCCCGCCAACTAAAAAATGGACCACCCCCAAATAAAAAAAACGGATCCCGCCAAATAAAAAAAATGGAACCATCCAATAAAAACGGATCCCTTCCCACCCCCCCCAAATAAAATAGCGGACCCCTCAAATAAAAAACGGACATCCAAATAAAAAACGGATCCCTCCCAAATAAAAAAACTGATGCCCCCAGATAAAAAACGGAACCAACCAATAAAAGCGGATCCCCCCCAAATAAAAAAACCGATCCCCGCCAAATAAAAAATGGACCCCCACCCCAAATAAAAAAACCGATTCCGCCAAATAAAAAACAGACCCCCAAATAAAAAAAAATGTACCCATCCAATAAAAACTGATCCCCCCCAAATAAAAAAGCGGACCCCTCCAAATAAAAAAACGGATTCCCCCAACCCCCCAAATAAAAAAAAAATGATCCCCCTCAGATAAAAAAGGGAACCACCAATAAAAAACCAATCGATCTAATAAAAAATGCCCCCCCCCCCCAAAGAAAAGGGATCCTCCCAAATAAAAAACGGAACCATACAATAAAAAACGGACCCGCCAAAATAAAAAACGGACCCATCCAATAAAAAACGGATCCGCCCAAAATAAAAAAACGGACCCACCCAATAAAAAACGGATCCCCACCAAATAAAAATCGGACCCATCCAATAATAAACGGATCCCTCCCAAATAAAAAACGAACCCTCCCAAAATAAAAAAAAACGGAACCATTCAATAAAAAAGGGTCCCTCCCAAAAAACGGACCCCCCCCAAATGAAAAACGGACCCATCCAATAAAAAACGGATTCCCCCCAAAATAAAAAAACTGATTTCCTCCCAAATAAAAAACGGAACCATCCAATAAAAAACAGATCCTCCCAAATAAAAAACGGATCCATCTAATAAAAAACGCCCCCCCCCAACAAAAAATGGATCCCCCCCCCAAATAAAAAAACGGAACCATACAATAAAAACGGATACCCCCAAATAAAAAACGGACCCGCCCAAATAAAAAACCGATCCCTCCCAAATAAAAAACGGACTCTCCCAAAATAAAAAAGCGGAACCATTCAATAAAAAAGGGTCCCTCCCAAAAAACGGACCCCCCCCCCCCAAATGGAAAACGGACCCATCCAATAAAAAACGAATTCCCCCCAAAATAAAAAACTGATTTCCTCCCAAATAAAAAACGGAACCATCCAATAAAAAACCGATCCGTCCCAAATAAAAAACAGACCCTCCCAAATAAAAAACGGATCCATCTAATAAAAACGCCCCCCCCCCCCCCCCAACAAAAAATGGATCCCCCCCAAATAAAAAAACGGAACCATACAATAAAAACGGATACCCCCCAAATAAAAAACGGGACCCGCCCAAATAAAAAACCGATCCCTCCCAAATAAAAAACGGACTCTCCCAAATAAAAAACGGATCCCCCCAAATAAAAACGGAACCATCCAATAAAAAACCGATCCCTCCATAAAAAGAGAAACCCATCCAATAAAAACGGACCCCCCCCAATAAAAAAATGGACCCCAAAATAAAAAACGGATCCCCCCAAATAAAAAACGGATCCATCTAATAAAAAACGGATCCCCTCAAATTTAAAACGGAACCCCCAAATAAAAAATGGATCGCCCCCAAATAAAAAAACGGATCCCCCCAAATAAAAAACGGACCCCCCCCCCAAAAAAAACCGACGCCCAAATAAAAAACGGATCAATCCAATAAAAAACGGATCCCTCCCCCCAAATAAAAAATGAATCGCCCCCAAATAAAAAACGGACCCCTCCCCCCAAAAACGCCCGACGCCCCAAATAAAAAACGGATCCATCCAATAAAAAACGGATCCCCCCCAAATAAAAAAATGGAACCCCGAAAAAAAAATGGATCACCCCCAAATAAAAAAACGAACCCATCCAATAAAAAATGGATCCCCCCCCAAATAAAAAATGGAACCTCGAAAAAAAATGGATCCCCCTCCAAAATAAACGCCCCCTCCCCCCAAAAAACGACACATCCAAATAAAAAATGGAACCCCCCCAAAAAATGGACTCACCCAAAATAAAAAACAGATCCCCTAAATAAAAACGGACCCCCCCAATAAAAAACGGATCCATCCAATAAAAAACGGATCCTCCTCCAAATAAAAAACGGACCCCATCCAATAAAAAACAGATCCCCTCCCCCCAAAAATGGACACGCCCAAATAAAAGATGAAACCCGAAATAAAAAACAGATCACCCAAATAAAAAATGGATCCCCCCAAATACAAAATGGATCCCTCCTAAATAAAAAACGGGTCCTCCCCCCAACAAAACGGATCCCCCACAAATAAAAAATGGATCCCTCCCAAATAAAAACCGGATGGCCCCATAATAAAAAACGGACCCCTCCAAAATAAAAGATGGATACCTGAAATAAAAAACTGATCCCCAAATAAAAAACGTACCCATCTAATAAAAAACGGATCCCTCCAAATAAAAAACGGACCCCCCCCCCCAAAAAAAAACGGACACCCCCAAATAAAAGATGGAACCCCGAAAATAAACGTACCCCTCCAAAATAAAAGATGGATACCTGAAATAAAAAACTGATCCCCCGAATAAAAAACGGACCCCCCATAATAAAAAACGGACCCTCCCAAATAAAAAACGGATCCCCCCCATATAATAAACGGTCCCCCCAAATAAAAAACTGACCCCCAAATAAAAAAAGATCCCCCATATAAAAAATGGATCACCCCATATAAAAAATGGATCCCCCCAAATAAAAGACGGACCCCTCAAATGAAAAATCGCCATCCTCCAATAAAAAAATCGATTCCCGAAATAAAAAATGCCCCCCCCCCCCGCCATATATGGGGGGTGGGGGTGGGGTCCGTTTTTTATTTAGGGGGGGAGCCATCTTTATGAAACATTCAATGGAAGAGCAACGACAGTACCTCTGTATGAGCACATGGCCTACTAGAAATAATAGCCACATCTCCCTCAAATCATGCTTCTGAACAATTCTGAACAAAAGGCACATTGGATAATCTTAACTATAATAAAGAAAGGAGTGCTGGACTGCATCCAGAATATATTTTTTTTACCCCGTTTGTAAAATAAGTTGGATTACTTTGAATAAATAATGAATGAATATTACATAATTTATCTACTAAATTTCGTGGCTGTTGATTAAATATATTTTATAGCTTATTTAAAGATTCACTTCTTTAAAATTGTCAAATGTCAACACTTTCGGTTAGCGGCCGTTATATTATAACACTTATAATCGCATATATTTCCGTCGCTAATTTTCTCCTAATGCAGTTTATATATAATATCGTCTTTTTTTAATGTATCAGGAATTACGTTACTGATTACAGAAGACAGTGTAATACAGTCTTCGTTCAATTTCTGTGTATATTGTCAATTACGATTTTATTTACATGCATATATATTTGTGTATAATATCAATATACACACTACACATGTTAACAGAAATCCACCCGAAGGGTGGTTTTTCTGCTAGTGTACACAATTCCTGAAAAAAGATAGGATGCTTACAGCTGGAACACCTTTGATTATAGGTTTGCTTAGTCGGGGATGACTTCGGGTTAACACAACAATAACAACTTACGGTTCTTTGTGGCGTTCATTACGTCCATTTTGGCCAGAAAACCATTTTGTTTTGATGTAATGTGTATCTTACTGTCGGTTATGTGATTCTAGAAGTTATTATTGCGGCCGACAAGGGCGCTGGAATGGCAGTATCGGTAGAGCATCGGACAACATGTTTTTGCGTTCTGGGTTCAAATCCTACTAAGGTTAGCTTTGCCTTTCATCTTTATGAAGTCGATAAAATAAATTACCAGTAACACACTGGGTTGATTTAATCGACTTACCACTCACCTAGAATTGTTGGCCTTGTGTCTAAATCAGAAACCATTGTGGATTGGCAGTATCGGTAGAGAGTCGGACGTCATGCTTTGACGCATAGAGTTACGGCCCTTGCCATTCTGAGTTCAAATCCCGCCGAGGTTAACTTTGCCTTTCATCCTTACGGGGTCGATAAAATAAAGTACCAGTATTGCACTGGGTAATTGCTGGCCTTGTGCCAATAGTAGAAACAATTATTGATTTAATCGACTTTCCTCTTCCTTTCAAATTGCTGGCCTTGTGTCTAAATCAGAAAAAATGATGTTGGCCGACAAACTGTACACAACAGTACTGTGACTGTAGAGCAGAAGTTGTTAGATAGGTAACAACAGTACTGTGACTGTAGAGCAGAAGTTGTTAGATAGGTACACAACAGTACTGTGACTGTAGAGCAGAAGTTGTTAGATAGGTAACAACAGTACTGTGACTGTAGAGCAGAAGTTGTTAGATAGGTACACAACAGTACTGTGACTGTAGAGCAGAAGTTGTTAGATAGGTAACAACAGTACTGTGACTGTAGAGCAGAAGTTGTTAGATAGGTACACAACAGTACTGTGACTGTAGAGCAGAAGTTGTTAGATAGGTAACAACAGTACTGTGACTGTAGAGCAGAAGTTGTTAGATAGGTAACAACAATACTGTGACTGTAGAGCAGAAGTTGTTAGATAGGTAACAACAATACTGTGACTGTAGAGCAGAAGTTGTTAGATAGGTAACAACAGTACTGTGACTGTAGAGCAGAAGTTGTTAGATAGGTAACAACAATAATAACTAGAATAACAACTATAACAGTAATAAGAATAACAACAATAACAACGACAACAACAGCAGCAGCAACAACAGTAACAATAACAACAATAATCATAATAACAGTAATGATTTCATTTATTGGCCACAAGGGCCGACATGTAGGGGACAATACAATAACAGTAATAACATCAACGACAGCAACGACAATAAAAAACCCTACAGTAATAACAACAACAATAACAACGGCAGCAGCAGCAGCAACAATAACAACAGCTGTCAGAACAACAACAACAACAGTAATAACAACAACAGTAATAACAACAACAGTAATAACAACCACAGCAACAATAACAACAAAAATAATAACAGTTGTAACAACAACAACAACAACAACAACAGCAATAACAATAACAGTAATAACAACATCAGCAATAACATCAACAACAGCAGTAACAACAACGACAGCAACAATAAAACAAAAACAGCAACAGTAATAACAACAACAATAACAATGGCAACAACAACAGCAACAATAACAACAACAACAGCAATAACAACTGTAATAACAACATCAGCAATAATATCAACAACAGGAGTAACAACGACAGCAACAATAAAGCAAAAAAACAACAACAACAACAACAACAACAACAACAACAACAACAACAACAACAACAGCATGAGCAGCATCATCAGCAGCATCAGCATCAGCATCAGCATCAGCAGCAGCAGAAAACAACAAATAAACAGAGAAGAGAAGAGAGGTTGGCCTTGAATTCAATTTAAAAGACATTTGTTGGTGATACCTCCCGTTAGTTTATATGTCACGTACACATGCAGTCGTATGCATGCAGTCTGTGTCGTTGTTGTTGTTGTGATTGTTATCTTTGTTCTTGCTGTGATTGTTATTTTTATTACTGCTGCTGCTGTTGTTGTTACTGTTGTTATTGTTTGTCTTCATCATGTCCGCGTCCCACTATTGTTTCTGTCGCCCTTGTGGCAAATAATGGTTTCTTATATAGGCACGAGGCCAGCAATTCCGGGGGAAGGAGGAAAATCGATTAAATCGACCCCAGTGCGTGACTAGTACTTTATTTTATCGACCCCGTAAGGATTGAAAGGCAAAGTTAACCTTGGCGGGATTTGAACTCAGATTATAAAGGGCCGTAACTCTATGCTTGCAAAACATGGCATCCGACCCTCTACCGATACTGCCAATCCACTGCCCTCCTTATGGCAAATAATAAAATGATTAATATTATTATTGTTGTTATGCTTTGCGGCATCATGGGGAAATGTCATTTACCATAATCTCGGGCTGACCTATTCCTTGTGAATGAATTGAGTAGACGGAAACTTTTTTTCGGAATTATAATAAGTATACACGTGTCTGTGCAATGATCAGCCACTTCACGTGAATTTTTTGAGCAGGTAGTTCCGTTGATCGAACAACTGGAACACTCATCGTCGAAACTGATGGACGTCCTTTCCAGTGTTTCGTATATATATATTCGTTGAGTAGAGTATTTCCATTGTGATTTACATTATTTTGTTGGGTGATGTTTGTAATTACCCAGGCAATAAATGCATGCACACACACACACACACACACACACACACACACACACACACACACACACACACACACACACACACACACACACACACACACACACACACATATATATATATATATATATATATCGCTCTCTCTCTTTATAAATATAAATATATATATATATATATATATATATATATGTATGTATGTATGTATATATGTATATACGTATCTCTCTCTCTCTCTTTCTTTATATATATATATATATTAGAGAGAGAGAGAGATACATATATACATATATCACCCTCCTTCTCTCTCTCTCTCTCTCTCTTTCGTTATATATATATATATATATATATTATATATTAGAGAGAGAGAGAGAGAGAGAGAGAGAGAGAGAGAAGGAGGGTGATATATCTGTGTGTTGCCAAGGTCACAGATGCCGTCATAGTTTCACCCAAAGAGAAGTAAGCGGCAGCTCTTGCAGATATTTGTAACGAAACGTCCTTCATTGAGAGAGGTATATGATATAGCAAAATATATGATATACCATATAATATGTGATATAACACAAAATATGCTATATCACAATATATGATATATCATATAATATGTGATATAACACAAAATATGCTATATCACACTATATGATATATCACAATATATGACTATTTACAATATATGATATGTTAAAATATATGATATAACACAATATCTGATATAACGTAGTATATGATGTAGCACAATATATGATATACAACAATATAATATACAGCACAATATATGATATATTACGTTGATCGAACAACTGGAACACTCGTCTTTGAAACCGACGGAGCTCCATCAATTTGTAAATGTTTCACGAACCTCCTTGGACAGTTTCAAAGGTGGGTTACCCTGAATATGGTGATTAGAGTAAAATCGATATAGTTCAACAAAGAAATAGCGATTGTATTAGAAGGCGATGAAATTAGAAGAAGAAGTGATTAGAGTACAATCGATAGAGTTTAACAAATAAATATCGATTGTATCAGAGAGTAATCAAATTAGACGAAGCAATTAGGAAAGATTCTCGCCTATTTCTTCAACGAAAAACACTAATTTTGCGTTGTTAGATCTAAGTCAAGTCTTCACAAATACGAGGGAACGAGAGCCATTCGATGGGTCCGGGTGGCGGAAACGCGACTTGGCAACGAAACCACATTTTGGTTTTTATCGAACCCAGAAGGGTGTGTGCCATTCGATTCCAGGCATATGTGTACAACTGTCAAGTGGAACTTTACTTAGTTGTTTAGGGCAAGTGATGTCGATGATGAATCGGAGACGGTAGAGACTTTTAAAGGCCATTCGACGGCAGACTACAGATCTCAGTAAAAAACATGAAGTGTTGAGAAAGGTCAATAGCAACAGTTATCGGTTGGCAGCAAGTGGTTGTGAGAGTGTAAATCGTTTGATTTGGATGGTCTACTCTACTCACCGATGTCTTTGTAGACGTCCACAACATCTGATAGCAAAACGGGAGAATTTCCAGTTCTGTGAATATAGGAAGGACAGCCTTGCTGCAGAAGGACACGAAAAGTGGGGTAAGTTATTGATAATATATATATAATTGTTTCTACTTTTGGCACAAGGCCAGTAATTATCCCAGTGCATTACTGGTACTTTATTTTATCGACCCCGTAAGGATGAAAGGCAAAGTTAACCTTGGCGGGATTTGAACTCAGAATGGCAAGGGCTGTAACTCTATGCGTCAAAGCATGGCGACCGACCCTCTACCGATACTGCCAATCCACCTGGCTGCGAGAAATAACAGCCACGTCTACCATCATTTCCAAAGAAAAAAATCGAAATAAGCCTTATCGTACACATAACACAACAATAGCAAAAGATATTGTAGAGGAAGTCAGACATGAGAAAAAAAGAAAAAAAGAAAAAAAGAAAAAAAGAAAAAAAGAAAAAAAGAAAAAAGAAAAGAAGAAAAAAGAAAAAAAAGAAAAAAAGAAAAAAAAGAAAAAAAGAAAAAAAGAAAAAAAGAAAAAAGCAAAAAAAGCAAAAAAAGCAAAAAAAGCAAAAAAGCAAAAAAGAAAAAAAGCAAAAAAGCAAAAAAGAAAAAAAGAAAAAAAGAAAAAAAGCAAAAAAAGCAAAAAAAAAAGCAAAATAAGAAAGAAAATTAATGAAGTTTCTAATTCAAGGCTTCTAGTATGAACAATTCTAGCATTTTTTTAGTAACAATAACAACAACATTATTTTCGCATACACACGTCAAGTGAAAATGTGAAGGGAAATATTTTTGAAATTGACATGTATGATAGACAAAACTGGACGTGACTAAACCCACGTAGGAGCAGGTTGTCTGTTAAAAGTATGAGAGGTGAGACAGTCTTTCCTTCCCTGAAGGGTAGTAGTGGGCGCAACATGGCCAAATAGTTAAGAAGATCACTTCGTAATCATTAGATCTGGAGTTCGATCTCACTGCGTGGCATCTTCGGCAAGTGTTGCAGTGTGGGTGGGTGATCAGAGCAGAAGAAACGAGAGAAGATATTTAGGTGGGTGGGGGTCTAGATGGATTTACAAGTCCTAATGACTTCTGAAGACCACAAAAATATATCGGAGATGTGCCCAGTTCAGGGAACAGGAAGAAAGGGCATGAGACTCATGGTGCAGGGCCAAAATCGCAGTCTCTATAACTGTAGTAGTGTAGTATAACTATTGTATGAGGCACTTGAAGGCCGCTTAACCCGAAGAGCTGGAAAAGTCATAGCCTCGAAAGTTGTAATTCAAGTAGCATCATCACTCTCATCACCTTTTGAAGTTCTGAGGATGATCCGAAGACCTGCCTCACGCCCGGTTCCAGGCGCGAACGATAACGACACATCCTTTCAGCAACAGTAACCTGTCATCTTGTTGTAAAGACTAAGAACTGGAGGAAGTGGAAGAAGGGCAAACTTCCTGAGAGAGTGTCGAAGGCAAAAACGAAAGCAAAGAAGAAAAATGAACCAAAGGAGAAGATAAACAAAAATAGTCAAGGACTTACGGTACCAACACGGTCTTCTCAGTACTTTGCATAGAAACCAAACACCTAATGGAAGATCTAAATGGCATACAAATAATTTGAAACATGCAGACTGCAGATGTGTGAAGAGATGTCATCCAACTATGTGGAGCAAGTAAGACATAAACTTCGTAAAATTAAGATTTTGCTAATCACTCATACTGTACTTAAATCACATGCAAGACATGGGTCCTTTCTTGCACGCCCGACACTCGAACTGTACTGAGGTATAATTGACTATATACACCTCTGTGACGTTGTGTTTATGTTAAAAATCATTATGAG
>OZ024742.1:309641625-309646625 GCA_964016885.1 Eledone cirrhosa
ATAAGAATGACTACGGGCAAAACTAACCGGCAGGAGACCCAGAGGTAGATCCCGATCAAGATGGTTGGATAACATCCATGAGCTTGGCTGGTCACGCTTGGGGATCCAGCCAGATCATTTGGAGACGGTGGCTTCTGACAGGACCCGCTGGAAGGAGTGTTTGAGGATTCTGCTCCCACGACCCTCTCAGGAATAAGTGGGCGAAGAAGAGGAAGGAAGGACGGAAAGAAGACGTGAAATGAGAAGCTCAGAGTAACAGGAATGTTAATATTTGTTACTGGTAAAAAGGATTTAACTGCAAAGTTCAGTTGGTAAAGATGTAGACGGTTTTGATGCAGCTAACCGTAGCATACTCTGCTCATTGGGAATGTGAACATGTGGGATAAATGTAGTTAAATTTGTTGGCATTGTGTAGCATAAGGTTACCCCAGACTGTATACCTTTAATAGAAAACGTCCCAACTGTTACCATATTGTTGTTTATTTATTTATTTAATCAATTTAAACGTCCGTATAGCTATGCAGTGAAATTCCGTTATAACGAAATTGACGGGGTATAAAAAATTCGTTGTAACGAAAAGTTCTTGATAAAGAGATCGACCGAAACAAATCGAGTGTTTGTTATCACCTCGGGGATTAAAATACACACACACACACACACACACACACACACACACACACACACACACACACACACACACACACACACACACACACACACACACTATATATATATATATATATATATATATATATATAGAGAGAGAGAGAAGTGAAAAACGATGCAAAAATTAAGCAAAAATAAGAAAAAGGTGAAAAACAAGGACAGCTGTTGTTGAATCTTTTCGTTGCCTCCATATATGGGAAGATCTTGCTTATGATTGGCAGTTACATGTACCACCAATCCTGGTAATTTTTTTTAAAGACTAGCTTTAAAATGTCCCCCATCTCTCTCTCTCTCTTAGACTGGTAATGTTGTTAAATATTTTAGTAGCTTCCATGTATTGGAAGATCTTGTTTATGGTTGGGAGATCTTTCTTTTGCATATGAAGAGCGTTCCAGTTTTTGGATCAACGGAACGGTCTACTCATTCAATTAATGTCTAAATAGTTGAGTAATACTTAAAAAACAGCAGATTCAGTGCGACTCAACTGATCCTTTACATTACAGATACAGTGCATTTTACAAAGGTTCAAACAGTTCCCGTCTCCCCATTTTCCCTCACATGGTAAAAGGTTATGGCAAAAGACTGACTCAAAATGTCACGCCCTGGTATCAAACCTTGTGATTATGAAGCGAACTTCTGAACCATGCTACGTCCAGTACTTACTAGAAATACAAAAAAGTAATTCTTTATATTTTGGGAGGAATTGTTTTACAAAGACGCTGACAATCTTCAGTTTATTCAATGTTGAGTCACGCAGAATTCTTGCATCTAAACCGTCCAAATGTTTTGACTTCTTAAAAATGTTCAAAAATATGAACAATCTAGAACCTAAAATAAAATGTTACTCTTATTGTGGGACAACATGCTATTTCAAAATGCTATACTAATTTACAAAATAACTACAACCGAAAGATTTTCCAATGTTTATTGTAGTGCTTGTGAGCAGCCAATATTCTTTGGGGAAGAGAAAGTAGATTAAATCGAACCTAGTGCATAACTGGTACTTTATTTTATCGACCCCCACGCGGATGGAAGGCAAAGTTAACCCCGGCAGGATTTACGATCTGATTTCAAATCCTTTACGATCTGAGTTCAAATCCTGACGAGGTTAATTTTGCCTTTCATCCTTATGGGGTCGACAAAATAAAGTACCAGTAATGCACTGGAACGATTTAATCGACTTTCTTTTCCCCAAAATTGTTGGCCTTGTACCTAAATCAGAAACCAATATTCTTCTTATTTTTCTGCCCGTAAATAAACAGAACAAATTTCAGTAAAAGTCAAATAGTCCATGACCTTCTTGAAAAGATTTGACCCTCTGTAAATTTCCAGAAACCCAAGAGCAAAACTGTGGCCTACAACTTTGAACACACATACATTCACTTTTATATATTAAGATGATGATGCTTGTACTACTTGAGGGCAATGCGATGCGAAAATTATTTTAGTTTTCAATCAACAGCTGCTGGAATATATATCCTGCAGCATAACACCCATGTATACGTATAACTACAGGGGATATGTTTACACGATTGCTTGTATGGAGTTAAACAAAAGTCTACATAAAGTAACTAGCAGGAGACACAAGTATCGCTAACTTCGAAATAGTCAAATAATAAACACCAGCATGTCTGTGTTATTTTTCTTTTTATTATAGGCTATTAGTCTGTTTAATAAGTCCAACATACATAAAAATAATTGAATTGATAACACGAATGAACTTCATGTTTTGAATTGTAACCAACATTTGGGAATTATGAGATCTGTACTTCACACAGATACCGTGTTGTTGTTTAGCCCCATGTTAGCCCTAATCGGGTAGTTTAAGGCTATCTTACCTTTTTTCAGGCATAGTATATGTAGGACTATACTAGCCAATGTGTCATTCATTTTTTTAAGACGGTCAGGTGTGATTTGAGAGTAATTTGACTACAATTTATATTTGCAAACAGCGAATTGGCAGAGTCGTTAGACGGTAGAACAATATACCTTAGAATATTTGTCCCAGCTCTCCGCCGATGTTAACTTTGTCCTTCATCCCTTCAGAGTTGATAAGTCCAAGACCGGGGACGATAAATTGGTGGAATTGTTAGATTCGTGAGGCGCGGAGCCTTGTAGTATCTAGTCCAGCTATTTGTAGTCTGAATTGAAATTCTGCCTAGGGTTTCAAATCTCTCCACAGACGGTTATGTCATCGCCCCGCAAGCACTGAAAATAGGCACCATGACTGACTGCGAAAGACTGTTAGAGCCTCGAACGAGAAACCTTGTGGTATTTATACCGAGTCTTTGCTTTCTAAGTTCAAATCCATCACCTGGTATAACCATACCACCTGGCCCTCGGGTTCCCAGTTTGAGTATATGTTCCCACTTCCCTCTTATTTATCTCAGAAGCTCGAAATAAAGTCACGGGAAATGCTGAATAAGCGATAAGAAAACAGCAAACCGTATCCTTCAAGAGAAGTCCTATGAGAAACAGCGTAGCTTTGTAGGATGACCACTCACTTACATAGATTAGTGTAGAGAGAAACACTTCCGATGAAATGAATGGATAGATATGATTATGAAGAATCAAATAGTTAGTTATATGTAAGATTACTTTTGACGAAGCAAAAAATAACTATTTAAACCATAAACATTAAAATCGATTAAATTGACTCCAGTATATTTTGACTTCATGATGGATATGGCAAAATCATTTAATTGAAAGACCATCGCTGGGAGTAGAGAGCAAGCCCTTAGGAGGAGTAAACATCACAATGCCTGAATGACCAACTATTATATGATATATGGTATGGTCCCTTAACTCATGAGGGAACCGTAAGGGCGCCGTACTGTCATACGGCGTTTCTAGGGCATTTTGAAACCTGGCAGAGCTCATCTCCTCTCCAGGTCTGAATACAGCAGATTTCTTTCAGTGGAGGATAGAAGATGAGAGAAAAACGAGAAAGAATCATATAGACGGAATCGACCCCAGTACTAGACTGGTGCTTTGTTTTATTGACCTTGCATTCCTTGGCGGGATTTGAACTCAGAGAGTACAGACACGGAACATATACCGTAAAGCATTCCACCCGACGTTCTAACGACTCTGCCAATTCGCCGCTTTTTAGCTGATATATAAACAGACAATAATATGATAACAAATTATGACTTAAAAGTTATCAAATTATATACAGAAATATAGCTAAATAAATGATCTAAGATAAAAATATAAGAATTTAAGTTAGGGTACAAAGAATAAAGAAAAAGTACGTACAAATGAATAAACAAATAGATAAGGAAATAAGCAAATGATATCCCGCAGTTAAAAATGCCATCATTTTAAATGAATTTTTGTTTTATTTTATTCTTCAGAGTAAATGTGTAACCAGTCAGTTTATTTCCTTTCTTCGACTAACACGTGAACAATTTTTGTCACTTCTTTTCTTAGAATCAATGATTCATGTAAAATATATTGGTTTCTGATTTAGGTACAAGGCCAACAATTTTTTGGGAGGGAAAATGTCGATTAAATCGACACCAGTGCATTACTGGTACTTTATTTTATCGACCTCGTAAAGATGGAAGGCAAAACTAACCTCGACAGGATTTGAACTCAGATAGTAAAGGGGCGTAACACTATACCATAAAGTATGCTGTCCAACGCTCTACTAATACTGCCAAGCAATGCAAAATATATTGTAACAGTGTATGAGACAATATTGGTTCTCTGTTGGTTCATGTAATATTGTGACAGTATATGAGACAGTATTTTCTGTTGGTCCATGTAAATTATACTGTCGCAACGTATATGACAGTGGTAGTCTCTTAAAATAATGTTGTCTCTGATAGAGACGAAGTGAGAGTATATTTGAATACATATAAAAATGAAAAAACTCATCGCTAGAACAACCAGGAAAGTGAAAACATTTACTGCTTAAAATCTCATCTGGATAAACTTACATTTTTTTACCTTACCTTTTCGTGTTAATATAAAACATTCATTTATTTTGGCCCTATTTCTTTTGATGTTGGACTTGATTGTTCTCTAACAAAATATTGATAAGGAAGACAGAAATTTAGTATCCAACATCACATATTTAATGAAATCCGCGTAACATGAAGCCAAGGACTGTAGTTTACCGATTCATGATATAGACAATTGTATGTTTTTGAGTGGACGTCTGATACTGGGATGAAACTAAATACTAAAGTACAGTATTTCCTGGCGTCGAAGATGCTTCGTCCTCGAGGACGCACCCTAATTTTGACAACAAAAAATTTGAAAAGAAATAATAAACAACCTTCGACCTCCAGGACGCATGGTAGATTTTTGAGACTTATTTTAGGGAA
>OZ024742.1:309656625-309659125 GCA_964016885.1 Eledone cirrhosa
CGACATCAAATTTTAGGTTGTCCGGAAAGTTCTGAGTGTTTTTAATATGCAAAAAGGGATATAATAAGTGACCTTCCAATAAATAATTGTTTCTACTTTTGGCACAAGGCCATCAATTAACCCAGTGTATTACTGGTACTTTATTTTATCCACCCCGTAAGGATGAAAGGCAAAGTTAACCTCGGCAGGATTTGAACTCAGACCGTAAAGGGACGTAACTCTATGTTGCAAAGCATGGCGCCCGACTCTATCGATACTGCCAAAATAATAGTATTACCGGAGCTGTCTTGTACAATGAAAGCAGACGATGGGACAATTGTATGCGGAAATGCTTTTGCAGTCCACGGGGCGCAGCCCCAACACTGCCGAGCCCTACCCAGAGCCCATCACCCTCCTCCTTCCCCCTCCCAATCTTCTGTGACCCTAGAGCCCTTGCCTTTTCTTTCATTTTCCGTTTTTAAATATCTGTAGCGTTGTTGTTATTTGAAATAGATTTGTTTATGATTTAAAAATGTTTATTAATAAAACGTTGTGATCTTAAAAACTGACTCGACTTACGCATTAATGGTAGACTGGTATAGTTCCACAGATTGGGAAAACAAGAAGATATTAAGCAATAAAGGAACAATAACGAAAGCAACTTCTTTTGACAATACAGTTGTCCCCCGATATTCGCGGTGGTTACATTGCTAGAGCACTCGCGAAGAATGAACAAAAAAAATCGCGAATATTGGACGTGGTTCATAAAAATGCCTATAGACATCAAAACATAACGTAAAATATAGGCCGGCAAATACGGTATATTGTTACTAACAATTTAGTGTTAAAAAGCGTGAAAAAATATATATTGCCAAGAAAAAGCCATAAAAATAATCACGAAAGATATTTATGATTCCGCGATTATGTGGTGGTTTCCACGAACTATTTTAATTTTCCCCGCGAATAACAGGACCGCGAATGCCGGGGGTACACTGTGCATACAAATACACACACATATACATGCTGGAACAATAGGGAAGAAAACTTCATTTGACAATATATACGAATACATACATATGTGCATAAAGACATGCATAGAAACACATACACATATGCATGTACATACATACATATGTGAATATATACATACAAAGAAACACACACACATATGGATGTACATACAGACATATGTGCATAAATACATAGAACACACACACACATATGCATGTACATACATAGAAACACGCACACATATGTATATACATACATACATATGTGCATAAATACATACATAGAACACATACACGTATGCATGTACATACATTCATAAATTCAGTGACACTCACATACACATATACACTCAAACATATACACTCATACATATACACTCACACATACACACACACACACACATACACTCATACATATACACTGACACATATACACTGACACATATACACTGACACATATACACTGACACATATACACTGACACATATACACTCACACATATACACTCACACATATACACTGACACATATACACTCACACATATACACTCACACATATACACTGACACATATATACTGACACATATACACTGACACATATACACTCACATATACACATACACAGTGTATATTTTTCTCTCGTTGAAATTGAGAAGTTAGTTCTTTGCTAAACCCTTTTACTCCCCGCTGCTCTGAATGTTAAGTTAATCTTTCCGTAGCTATAATATAACATTTTCTTTTACAGTCTTCCATTCATAGAAGTAAACTGAATAAGATATCGAGTTTTAACAAAGCTCTGTGATTGGCAGTATCAGTAGAGGGTCGGACGCCATGCTTTGCAGCAAAGAGTTACGGCCCTTTCCATTCTGAGTTCAAATTTCACCGAGGTTAACTTTGCCTTTCAACCTTACGGGGTCGATAAAATAAAGTACCAGTAACGTACTGGGTAATTGTTGGCCTTGAGTAGAAACAATTATTATTCGTGGATTGGCAGTATCGGTAGAGGGTCGGACGCCATGCTTTGCAGCATAGAGTTATGGCCATTTACGTTCTGAGTTCAAATCCCGCCGAGGTTAACTTTGCCTTTCATCCTTACGGGTTCGCGATAAAATAAATTACCAGTCATGCACTGGGGTCGATTTAATCGACTTTCTCCTTCCCCAAAGTTGCTGGCCTTGTGCCTATATAAGAAACCATTATTATCGTTGTTGTTTTTATACTTTTATTTGTAAGTTATAGCTGTTTCACTTCAGTCGAATATGCACTTCATTAATTTTTCGTAGACGAAGGGAAAGGTCTTGATGTAAAAATATTTAGAAAGACTTGAAATTCTCCAGATGCAGTTAAGAAAAACTAACTACATTCTTGTAATAGTAAAAATAATCTTTATTAAGGTTCAAGAAAACTACACATCCAGTAATATATATATTCAGAACACACATAAAACATAGTAAAACAATTTGTAAGGAGAAGGTTTTTCACTTCATTAAAAATCAGATTTTTATAGAAAAT